>JBAMBO010000974.1:0-19346 GCA_037044535.1 Lordiphosa magnipectinata
TTCTCAATCTCTGAAATTTATTCGTTAAGGGACAATAAAACGTTCGGTTACTAGATCCTGTGGAAGGAACAGTGTTTGGAAGTACCTACGTGCAAATACCCAGGTACATACCTAGATACAAATTTTGTGCACCTTTTACCTTACCTCGCTATTTTAAAATTCGAGTACCTTTTACCTTACCTAGGTCTTAATTTTCATTTACCTTGTCAATAGGTAGGGTACTAGGTACTTTTCGTACGTGGTTTTTTTCGCGCCCAAGTGTTGATATCAATTGTCGTATTGATTTTCGGATCACAATTAATTTGGGGCATTCATTTCCAAGAAATATTTTACAACGTTGCATTGTGAAATTTGTGCAGAAATTTTATCAGCATTGTCTCGTAAAATTTAAACTTTAATCATTGTTAACGATGACTGATCAGTCACTAAATAATGAAGGGAATAAAGATTTACCGCTGATCTTGTATGGAGCATTTTTCAACCAGAATGGCAAATGTCAACTTTGTGTAAACAAAACTATTAAGTTTGATTAAAAATCTACTGGAAATTTACAGCAAGCATTTGAAGTTGAGTAGCTACACAATACTATATACATATGTGCACAAGAATTTGAATACTTACAAACAAACACACATATTTATGTACATATGATCGAACTTTTTTTGCCCGAAATTGTCGATACATACATACATGCATAAATTTGTTAGTATTCCAGTCTATAGCAGGAGTTTCTTGCGAATTTGTATGCGTAAAACAATGTTGTTAATATAATATATCATATATTTCAATTTCTTTACGCTAGAGGGTACACCCCAATAGTTACTCTTCCTACGAATCAATGAAAGCCAAAGTATCTAAAGTTTCCCATAACTCAACTAAGGAATCAGCTGAAGAAAGTTACTAAATCGTCATTCTCTCGTGCTCGCATATAAGCGTTTTGACATGAGGCCAAAAATGTGGAACAATTACAAATAATGCATCCAACTTCTGACTTATGTTTTTTATAGTCATTACTAATAAAAATTGATGAACCATGCTTTTAAATTTAAAAGTACCTTTATTGTAACTTTACCTTTACCTAGGTACTGGAAATTCCGGATATCTTTTACCTTACCTCGGTATATTTTTTGACGTTTACCTTGTATCTTACTTAGGTAAGAAAATCCATTACCTTTCTAATCACTGGGAAAGAAACCGTTAGAACTAAATCTGACTTACTTTGAAGAGTCGGTTTCGAATCGCTGAACTTTTGTCTTTTGATCGAGTAACCGAGCACTTTTGTGTCTCTTAACATATAACAAACAGTTGCAATGCGAAATGCAAGACTTCATATGAAATTCTCAGAAGATTCTTTGGGACACACCGGAATATTTATTATATAGCTTGAACAATTACACGTATTAAAAATGAGCTTGTATGATCGATCATTCTAATTCTGTATTCATATGCCTCTCACCCCAAAAACCATAAATATACACAAAAGCGTACATAAATGTGTTTATAAAAAAGCCTCTCTCTCTCAATTAATGATATTTGTTTAAACAAAACAAAATGCTTATCTCGGAGGCATAACAAAAGCCCACTTCCACTTGCCACCCATTGAGGTAAATTCAACATTTGCTTCTCTCATCTTTGTCATTATGCATAACAAATTTTGTTTCTGTTTTTTATTTTATGGCCCAAAACTGTTGCAACTTTATCTGTGCTTTGTTGTTGTTGTTGTTGGCTTCTTTGGCTGCTGGTTTTATTATTTGTTTCCGATGATAAACTTGTTGGGGGGACTACAAAGTCGTATAAAAAGCGCGGTCAGCTCTTGACCCATCATCACAGTCATCCGAAACAGCAGCCAAGAGGGAGCAACTAGGCGTCCAATCTCTAACTAACTAAGTGATAAAACTCCAAGCAACAGCATGAAGATATTTGTGGTGCGTTTTTTGAATCTTTTGGCGGACAAGAAGGATTATCAGTGATTAACATAATTTTGTATTTACAGACGATTATGTTGGGCGTCTTGTCATTGGCTCGGGCTGATATAAGCCTTACACAGGCGGGATATAATTATCGTGTCCAGCAACAGCAACCACAGCAGCAGGTACAACTCCATCCACCCGTTGTGGCTCATCTTCTGAACCAGCAGCTCCAGCAGCAGCAACAGCAACAGCAACAACAACAATCATCGCATCCCGTGCTGCCACCTGTGCCCTTACCTTATCTGCCACCCGCTGGACAATACCAACAGAGTTTCACACAGTCTCGTACCAGCTCTTCCTCATTCCCTATGCCCGCTGGCTTTCCCCACAACTTCCAGACCGCACCCGCACAGCAGCACCGTCGTGCCCGCCCTCGTGTCAGAATACCCAAAAAACCGATTGTAACCAAGAACTTTTTCATTCACTCCGCACCTGAAGAGTCGGATGACGAAGTGCAGGATGAGCTTAATCAATTGGCCCAACAGCCACGCAATCACTACAATGTTCTGTTTGTCAAGACGCCGGCCCAGACAAATCGTGCGGCCGCCTTGAATTTGGCCAAGACGTTGAAACAGGAGAAAACGGTGGTCTATGTGCTGGCCAAGAAGACCTCAGCGGCTGATCTGCAGGACGCCATTGCCGAGGCACCGCAGCATATCAACAAGCCGGAGGTGTTCTTCATCAAATATCGCACACCCGAAGAGGCCATCAATGCACAGCGACAGATTCAGACCCAATACGATACCTTGGGAGGCACATCCACCATTACGGATGAGGGAGTGGCACCAATTACTTCAGTTGTGGGTTCTCTGGATGCCCCCGAAGAGGAGGAAGAGCTGGAGCAGCAGCAGCAGCAGCATCAACAGTTGTCCGATGGTGAAAACGGAGCAGGCATTAACAATCATTATCTGCCCGCCAATCAGTTCTAGATAGTCTTCATTGCTCGCCACTCAAATCCATCTTAGTTAGTTAGAATAGATGTGTAAGTGTTGTATTAAAAAGTTAAAAGAAGAATGCAAAATCTTTATTCAGTTAAAGGCGGGTATAACTTCGGTATGGCATGTGTTGATACCCCGGTTTTTTGATGGACGCAGGACTGTGATCGAAGTGTGAGACTCTAACCGGCGGAACTTCCTTTCGGTAACTCTTAGACCATACTGATAACCTCGTTACTCGTGACACATCATCTGCTTTGGGCAGCTGGATTCTGAGGACATCGTCGTATGCCACATTCCACAGCAGCGGGCCTAGAAGAGAGCCTTCAGGGCTCCTTCTGTTCTCTGCTTCTGTTTTAGTACGGACTCTGTGTCATACTTCAGTACTCTGTCTGAAAAGTAACTTTTAATGATTTCCAACAGATGGTTGGGTACTTCAAAGCAGGAGAGTGCTCCCACAATGTTCGTTTTCGTCCCTCGATGCCATTCTGTGACCTCAATTGCCTTCTCCGCAAGTAATGCGACCTGCGGGATGGCATTAAAAGCTGATCTTGCCTCTCGGAATCCGTACTGTCTGGCTGCCAGCCCTTCACGGCTTTCAATTAAATCCTCGAGCCCAAATTTTAATTGATTAACAGTTAAATAATTGTTAATCGCACCTATCGCAGTTAACAATTAATTAATTGTAATTGAAATATCTTACCACCAACAATTAATAAATTGTTAATGGTCAGTTTTTACAATTAACAATTGATTAATTGTTAATCTTTATAAAAAATTTGATTAAAAACTTACAATTGAACAGGTTTCGAAATCGCTCTTTGCTGGCAACTCTCGAGAGACAGCTCTTTATCTCATCTAATGATACTCAGCTCTTGTCTCTGAGCTCTCGGTTCTAAGCTGGTAACCACATAGTTTGTGGTTCACGAGTTACTTAAACCTATTTACCGTGACTGACGACTTATTAAATCGCAAAAATAGTTCCACAGGAAAAAATAGTATTAATGAAAAACGTTAATTCCAATCAAGTGGAAAGTCATGCCAGAATCGATGCATACGCGCAATTGACAGCTAATGGATCTCCATGGTAATAAGACCTCTAAATACTTAAGAAACTGATTTTCAATACCACAAATGACACAGATAACTACATTGGCATGATTTTGACCATGGATGATCAATGGCAAATAATATAGTCAAGATCATAAAGAATGTTACAAACCACTTCCCGTTACTTCCAAACCATTAAACCGCGGAAAAATACCAAAGGGGATCAAAAATGGTAATGATAACAACCAAACTTTACTCCCAACCAAGTGGAAAATCATTCAAGGATCAATGCAAAAGCACAATTTGCAGCTGAAGGATCTCCATAGCAATAAAACCGCTAAGTGATTAAGAAACTGCTTTTCCAGACCGCAAACGACCACACATAACTACATTGCCTTGATTTTGACAATAGTGAACCCCGAACCAAGGATGTCCAATGCTGAAGAACATTAATGAAGCATAAAAAATATATCAGCACCACCATTTTCACTGTTAATTTAGAGCAAGTGCCTGCCAGATGTAGTTAACCACATATAACTAAATTAATTGCAAGCTGCAACTAATATATTAATTAATTGATTACAATTAATAGTTGATTAATCAATTGATTGAAAATTTAATTGATTAATGCCCAACACTGTCCTTGGCCCTGTGCTATATTCAATCTATTCTGCTAATATGCCATCACCTCCGCCTTTAATTGGACAATCAAATAGCACCTTCAAGCTTACGCTGGCAACATATGCTGATGACACAGCTATTTTATCTGCTTCTAACACACAAGAAGATGCTATTGCGAAATTGGATCGATTTCTTTTCTCCATCACTGACTGGGCCAAAAAATGGTGTATTCAAATTAATGTCTCAAAAACGAAGCATCTCGTTCATTCATGGCGGTATATGCAGCCGACCGTCTTATCACCAAGTGTTATGGATCAGCATCTTATCACTGAAGATATACACCCATATTTTGGAGTAAAGATGGATGGAAGGTTACTATTTTTACATGTAACGACTACTGTTGGAAGACTGCAAGACAGGGCCAAAAAACTCAATTGGTTAATCTCTGGGAGCAGTAAACTGCTCCTGAAGACGAAAGTTACAGTGTACAAGCAGCTTATTGCACCGATTTGGCAGTACGCGATTCCAATTTTGGGGATCCCTAATATTTGAATCTCAATTTAAACGCATTCATGTCGCGCAAAATAAGATATTGAGGACTATAACTGATGCTCCTTGGTATACGTGAGGATCTGCCAGGAATGGAGACATCAAGAAATAAATAAAATAAAACAGTATAAAATTAGGAAAAAAAAAGAAGAGAACCTCAACGGAGGACGAACAAAATTAAAATGAAATCATTTCAAGAGTTCGAAGCTAACTTAATTTCATTAAACATAAAAGTCAATGCAGCCTTGATTGCCTAAAGTTGAATGAATGTGTTGCCAGAGGAGGCACAGAATGGATAGATCAGATTGAGTGCCCAACGACGTTTGTGGCTCAACAAGGAACTAAACAACTTTGCGGGTAAAATTATACAAATGCTTCAATGGAATGTGAGCATATGCCAAAGTTGGAGACATCAAGAAATAAAAAATTAATTAAAATAGTATAAAATTAGGAAAAAACGAGAAAACAAAGTAAGTGAAAAAGTTAGTACTAAGTACTTAGGTACTTCTTCCGGCTAACCTTTGCGCTTCGAGCACAGGTGATAAAGTGACTTAGCTTGCGCGGCAGCCGGCCTTTTATATAATTTGCTCGTTTTCGGCTCACGCCAGCCTGAGCATTGTGTAGGGTAGCCTTAGATAATTATCGATTGCTAATCAATATCGAACTAAGCCGCCAGTATGTGACCATTCAAATTCAAACCAGCAGTTATTTCTTTACTTCATTCATTTGTGCGTGCTGGTACAGTGCGTCACCAGCTGCGTGGACAAACGAAAACAAAGTCACGAACAACTTCACGACAAAAATGCGAGTTTACTTTTGTGTGGCTGGCCCATGTATACAGACTGAAACCATTTCATGAGATCGAAGCTAACTAATAGCCCATTTGCTCTGGCATCATTTCATCAAATCGTCATTTCTATGACACGCTGACAAAAACAGCTGCTTTGTTTGTTGTAAATAACAGGCGGCACTTTCAAACTCGCTTAGTCTTTTTGGATTATTTAGCAAACAAAAAGACATACGCATCAGGAAAGCAATTTCTCGGGGCGAACGCATTGCCATCGCCCTGAAATATCAGCAGAAAGCTAAATATAAAACTTATTTTGACTAATTTACTTCTTAACTTTTTTCTTTACAATTTTGACATCATTTTTAGAAAATGATAGAAATGAAAGGCAAAATGAAGTGTCAATTCGTATGGAAGAAATGATATAATTTTCATCGTTTCTAATCATTTCAAAAAATGAAGTTTCATTTCTTAGGTGGAAATAGGCAATAACTGTAATTTCATTAAAAATTTAAGTCAAGGCTGCCTTGATTGCCTAAAGTTGAACGGAATAACTTTGACAATTGATTTCTTGAAACTTGACGTTCTAGAGAAATATTGCAAATTGACTTGTATTCAGCCTGAAATCCTCCATCGAATGGTATCAACCTTATTCCCAGGCCCGCGAGTAAAATCAAGTTAAAACATGACATAATAATGTAGTATTGCTACTTTTAGAAAATAAATAAAATTTCTGACAAAAAACAAGAAAGAAAGTTGGTAAAACCCGACTATAACATACTCTGCTTGCATACTGTTACTCAATTTGAAATCTCTTGCCACAATGATTGCTTTTCTCGTGCTTCTTCCATTATTTCGCCCATTCTCATTCCGAACTCTTGCAGAGTCAAGCTTGTTGGGAGGCCGCAACTTCGAGCATATATTCCGCCTACTTTTGCGCAAACCAAAGGACCAAAAAATCGCAAAATTTGAATTTTATGAGCAGTGTTTGGAAGTATCGAGGTAAAAATACCTAGGTAGATACCTAGATACATATTTTGTGTACCTTTTACCTTACCTCGGTATTTGGAAATTCGATTACCTTTTACCTTATCTAGGTCTTAATTTTCATTTACCTTGTCAATAGGTAAGATACTAGGTACTTTTCGAATTTGATTTTTTTTCGCTCCGATTACATTATAGAAGAAAAGTATCAGGGGCCTGTTTGTGGCCTTAACTTGACGTCCGGTAAACACTCCGTGTTCAAAAGCTATAAGAACCATGCTAGATAAGAGGAAGGCGGACTATCAGCTGTGCTCCCATATTCACTTTCGCAAACATTTTTACGATATTTGGACAAATTTTGCACTGAAAATCGGTTTTAAATTGCAAAATTTTACATTACACAAGTGAAAATGTATAAAAAAAAATCTCCGGTATGTTTCGAAATCATTTTATATGAACGACTGCCGTTATCTGGAGTTGCAATAACAAAAGAAACTTAAGTTTAACCGCCCACTATTTGGATAGTATTCTATGAATAGCATAGCATGCGATTTTCCCACACATATGAGGTAATTGCTACTGTATTAGCTGAAGTTCATAGCAAATACGGACTAAGAGATAACCAAATATGTGGAACAGTCTCAAATAATGCATCCAACTTCGTTTTTTTGTGTTTTTTATATTCATTACTAATAGAAATGGATGAACCATGCTTTTTAATTTAAAAGTACCTTTTTTGTAGCTCTACCTTTAACTAGGTACTGGAATTTCCGGATACCTTTTACCCTACCTAGGGATATTTTTTGACATTTACCTTGTACCTTACCTAGGTAAGAAAATTGGGTACCTTTCCAATCACTGTTGTCCAGCCCTTGCCACAGCACCAGACCGCCGCTTTTCTGTGATCGCTTGATACCCTTTGGTCGTCATCTTTGCTTTTGTAGGGCTTACTTATTAAATTTACATCGCTTGCCTGATCCAGGACTGTTTGGTGCAGATGGTGCTGAGTGTTAGCCCTTGATATTATTTGTTCGTCTTGTTCGATCTTGCTAGTATATTTTCCGAGAGAGAACGGGAGTTTTCCTCATTCCAAAAAAACCACTCAAGTGTTGCATACTTTTGCGCGGAAATTATAAATCTGTAATAAATCTGCCAATTCGTAACAATCGTATTTTATGAGTCGCAATAATTTGGTGAAGTAATTCATGTCTATTGAAGAAAATTAAAAAATTTACAAGAATTTATATGTTGTCTTGCACCAATCAAGTGCAATGTCCCTTGTTTCCCTTGCTCATCCCCTATTGATCTTCCTCCTTCTCTTCCTCAGAAATCTCCGACTCGTAGCGACTTAGGTGAGTGCGGATAAAGTCATGATAGTACGAAATGGAGGCATGAGCATCTGTAGATATCATATTTAATTTAAATTTCTTGCAGCTGCACCTAGAACTCACCTGGAACTCCTTTAGCGCACGGCAAGCCCCAATTGACCAGCGCCACCAATTTGCCATTGTGCACCAGCGGTCCTCCGGAGTCGCCATGGCAAGCTCCTCGGCCCTTATCATTGAAAGTGCACACATGACCAATATCCACGCGACTGCTGTTATCGTGCGCCGCTCGACACTGCTCGAAGGGCACATATTTCACCTCCAAGCTCTGCAACCGAGTGGGAACTTCACCACCCAGAGCTAAGGTACCCCAACCTGTCAGCAAAAGCCGCGACTCCGGCACCAAGGGCTCATGATCCAATTCCACGGGCTGTGTGGCATTATCAAATACTATGGACTCATTCAAGTGCAACAATGCAATGTCATTGCGATATTTTCGTGATTCATAGTTGCAGTGCTCGATTATCTTGTCCGGATAGTAGAGCTTTGAGCCATTCTGCAGCTGCAGATTCTGGGTACCGGTTAGCACACGCAAATTGGCTGCAGTCCTGCCACGTGTACAATGCGCAGCCGTGATGATCCAACGTTTATCTATGATCGCCCCGCCGCAGGAATGTTGACCACTACCGCTTTGAAGAGAGATTTGATAGGGAGCCAAACCCTCGACTGCTTCCTCGCCACCCACAATGCGGGTATTGGTATATTGTGGTGGATAAAGCACCTGACACTGTACGCAATAATTCAAAAGGGACACGATCAGAGTGAACCACCACATATTGTTATGTTTAAGTAGAGACAACTAAAGTTGATGCTTCACTTCAAGCGGTTCTTATAGGCTGAACTTTTGACACAATTTGGCAGGCCAGTCACGTTTTTTGGTTTTGTTCGCATCCAGCTGGGTGGGTGCATGCTGAGCTACTATCAAAAGTGGGACACAAACGTAACAAGTGTTACGTTTCAAGCAATCACTTTATAGACTCATGACAAAGTTCACTTTAATAAGTAGACACTCAATGTTTAAATATATAGAAAGAGGAAGACACAACCTTTAGATAGGAAACAATCAATTACTTCGATTTAGAGGTGGTGAGTGGTTCTTGAACTGAAAAAGACGAAAGTCTGGGCACGACAAGAGCATGAAAAAGTCAGTAAAAACAAATAAGAAAGCTGACTGAAATATCAAGAAATTTGATCTTGGATCAAAAATTTTTATTCTTACACTACTTATGACATCGATATTTTGATCCAAATATGAAATTGTTGGAAGGAACTCTCCCTCCAGCAACCACCCTATTCTTAACTAATAGCGACAAAGGGAATCTTTAGAATCTTTGGAATCCATTCTAGCATTACCTGTACAAAAAAATTTCCAAGAATTTTTTTTACCCTTGTAGAGGGTATATTAAAATTGTCCAGATGTTTGTAACGCATAGAAGGAAGCATCTCCGACCACATAAAGTATATATATTATTGATCAGCATGATGAGCTGAGTTGATATAGCCAAGTCCGTCTGTCCATCTGTCCGTCCATCTGTTTCTATGCTATCTCCTCCGTCAGTTTAAAATCTATCTTAACCAAAGTCTTTTCGTACAAATACGCTGCACATTTGTTGTAACCGGCCGAATCGGATGACTATACCATATAGATGTCATAGGAACGAACGATCGAAAAGTAGTTTTAGTGAGAAAAACTTTTTTGTCTTCAACGCAAACGCCCCCAAACCTCATTTTTTTATGCTTTTACATGATTCCACCAAGTTTGATGAAAATCTGACAACTTTATAGTATAGCTGCCATAGAAAAGATAGTTCTGAAAACCAGTCTTAGTAAGAACAACTTTTTTGTTTTTAGTGCTATTGTTCCCAAAGTTGTTACTGATCAATATTATTTGCTACCACATAACTCTGCCAAGTTTGATCCAAATTGGTTGACTATATCATATAGCTGCCATAGGAACGATCTGTCGAAAAACTAGTCCCAATGAGAAAAAATTTGTTGTTTTCAATGGTAGCGTCTTTATGCTTTCCAGCTATGAATATTATCAGTTTCCACACAATTTTGGGGAGTTTGGTCAAAATCTGATGAATATATCGTATAACTCAGCTAGGAATGTTCGACGAAAATCATTTAAAATCTTAATTTATATAAATTATACAAGCTGCAAGGGTATATAAACTTTGGTCGAGCTAAAGTTAGCTTTCCTCTGTTTTTTCGAATTAAACTCTTTATTGTGATAAATTTGTTATAAAATTGTTATCCCAAGGATTGTTTGTCGCTAGCCACTACTTTTTTCCATATTTCTAGGAAATTTGGAATACCATCTCGAACAAACGATGCGTCTTTTGATGCGATCCACGAATCAATCCAAATTTGGAGTTCTTCAAAAGAGCAAAAGTGCTGATTCTCAAAGGCATGCGACATCGACGAAAACTAATAGAAGTCGAAAGGAGCAATGTCTGGGCTATACGGCGGGTGGGGTATTTACAAGACTTAACATTTCAGCGTTTCAAAGTATGTTTTCACCGGCTGCGCAACATGGGGCCGAGCTTTGTCATGTTGCCAATATTATCTTGTCGTGCCTTTGCTCTTATCCTGACCGTTTTTGCATCAATGCTCGGCTCAAACGCATCAATTGAGTTCGGTAGAAATGCCTTGTGATGGTTTCACCAGGTTGTAGCGGTATTGGCATCGATTCTGGCGTAAGTTCCTGGAATTTTAATACCATATTTTTTTATATTAAGGTTCTCGAACAGTTTGCAAAAATATTGGTACTCAATTGAGCGCAGTGGAATCATTGTGTTAATAACAAATTCTTTTTAAATGACTTATGAAATTCGACGAACTTGAAGCCAGCAAACAATATGTGCGTTTCCTGACACTTTTTTAATGTGCATTCACCGTCATAATGTGCACAAAAAAAGAGTCCGGAATGAGCGTTTTTTCTATGAAACCGGTCGCACTTAATGTGGAAGATTTCTGAGTCCAATCTGACACAGATATAAGTGCTTTCACCCTCCCAATGAAGCATAGGAAAACCTCATCAAATACACATAAAAGTTACTTTTCTAGGCACTTGAAGGAGTACTGAAAGGCTCTTTCCAGACGCAAATTGGAGGTCAGATCCGAAAATGCTCAGACATAAGTGCTTTTTATGCGCCCGTCCTTAGATAGCACTGAATATGCTCCGAATACCATCAAATTTATTAAACACATAATTCTAAAACGCTCTTAAGCTCGGCTCTTTTCAGAGCGCTCTGGAGCGCTCCGAACTTGGTTTGCGACGGACTGTGTCCGTCGATAACGACTCATCTCTTTGGAAAAATTTTCCATCAAATAATGTTAAATGTTTTTTTTGAATTGTTATCTTCCATTATTCCTGCTTAAATCAACATGTACTTTAACTTGTAAATATAACAATAGTTGAAAATGTAACTTTGATTGAAATTTTCAACTTAGTGTTCCTGCAAGTGATTTTGATTCTGATTTTAATTTCGGTGTGACCACATAAATTGCAGAAAATGAGAAAAAAACTGTCACACAAAATGAAAATCAAAATCGAAATCAAAATCAACCTCAATGCTGATTTTGATTTTTCTGTCTAATTGTTAGAAACAATTGCACGGCTTTTATATTTTGTGATTTAAGTATGGAAGAACAGGTACGTCTTATGTGTTGGCCACTAATTTACTTCACGTCATAAGTTTATGATTGTTTAACATATTTCAGGGTGCAAGCGAAAGTATTTTAAAGCGAAAACGCACCAATATTATGAAGTGATCGCAGCCGAAAACAAAAGAATTTTTGGAACTGGTGTTGGAGCTAATTAAAGATTCGCCTGAGTTGCTCGAGGTAATCTTAAATAAATTTAATTTGTCCTTAATATTATATATGATTATTATTAATGTAATATTCTTGCAGAAACCAACTGCAAAAAAATTTTATTCCCGTGTGATTGCTAGGTCTGAAACATTTAAAGACGTTAAGCACATCGCACTGAAGAATAAAATACGGACCTTGAGGAATGGCGAAACAATACAGGTGCCGGTCTGATATCCGAAGTCGAAGACCGTACTGTTGCAGGTATGGAAAAAATCACAATTTATACAAAGATTTTGTAGTTTCATTTACAAATTCTAGATTATTTTGTAAAGTTATGCCCAAACTTTGATTTATTTTAGCAAATTTACGGACAAAGAAAAAATATTCAGCCACAAAGAGATATTGACTCCGAAAACTGCGATATTTTGGAGGGCTATGAAGACTTCGTAGAGCTTCAGCAGAATACTAAAGATATCGATGAGTTGGAGCCTTTAGCTATATCCCCAGCGTGCTCATCGAACCGGGCATTGCGAGCATCATCGGAACGGGCCCATTTTGGTTCCCTTCTTAATATGGTAATTTGCATGCAACAGCAGAAATGTTAAGTAGATAAACAGTTATTGGAACTAGAGAAGAAGAAACTAAAATGGGAAAAAGAAAAACTTGATAAGGAACTAATGGCAATGGAACTTGAGCATCAGAAGGAACTAAAGCAAATGGAAATGAACAAGGAAATACAAATGATGGAGATTCAAATTAAATATAAGCTTATGCAATAGTCTTGAACAATGATTAATGTATACTAAATAATAGGTTTAATACAATAAAAATTAATGCGTTTATTCGATGCCGTCATTTGACCAGCGTCAGCATCATTTCCGTTATCCACAGCATATGAGTTTGATTAAATGTTAAAATATATGTCAAAACAGCCTTAAATACCCTTCGAGTAATTCGTTAAATGGTGCCACCATCACCAATCCCTAACAAAGACGATATAGAACCACCATAAGTTGTACGTTAGTTGGGATCTGTTGACTGCTGCGCAAACCATTAAAAACTGCATCATTTTCTATAAAGCTCAAAATAACGTTGAAGCTTTCCCAGTTTATCTTCATGTAGTGCTTGAAACGACACGCGTCCAGATTTGGCAGCACATGGGCTATGAATGCCATATCGATATAGTTCTCCTTGGATACCATACAATAACAGTTCATTTAAAATTTGGTTCTGCCTTTTTCTCGAACGATCTGCATTATTAGATGAATCGTTCACAAAACAATAAAAAACGTAGGATTTCAACGTACCTTTACAAAGCTGCGAAAATTCCAAAGTAATATACTCTGCGAGTAAACTATTTTTGATTGATTCAATCAACGCTGTAATTAGATTATTTTTTTTTTAATAATCAAAATTATTTTTAGGTCGTTCCTGCAAAGTGATTTGATTTTGAGTGACGGTGTTTTTGTCATTTTCTGCAGTTTTTCTGGTCACACCGAAATTAAAATCAGAATCAAAATCACTTGCAGGAACACCCCTCTTGTTAAAATTATTCAAAATTGATTTTAGTCAAGTTAAGTTAGAGTTAAGTTTAATCAAGTTGAATTTAATCAACTAAAATTTTAGTTGACTAATCAACTAAATAAAAATTTCAATCGATTGAGGCTCACTCTGCTCTTGGCTTCACTTAATACTGCACCTAATATCCTACCCTTTGGATCATTCTCATGTCTTTTTAGGGAGCAGATATGCCCTGTTGAGTCACTTCTTCTTGCGTTTGGTACGAGTCTTCATCCAATATAGCCTCCGATTCGGCATCCTCAAACTTTTCTGGCCGTCCTTTTGAGCTCCTTGTCATCGGTACTAAAATCACCACTTCTAAAACGTCTATACAAAAACTCACATGTGGAAATCGATGAAACATGTTCCCCGTCAGCTTCTTGCAGCATTCGATGACATTTAGCTGAATTTTTCTTAAAATGAAAGCAGAAAAGTCAACTTTCCTCCAAAGTGTGATTGTTGGCAATAAAGTTGACATATTCGGAGCACACAAAAACTGTGTTGTCTACAGTTCAGCGAAACGACACATACTGAAAAAAAACGCCTAGTGATGAGGCTTCAAAATAAAGTAAGTTGCTGAGTCCGATTCGATACTAGTGATGCCATCTTTTAAGAATAATTTAAAACTTTTTTGTAATATTTTATTTTCATGGCAGGGCAGACATCATTACAGATGAAAAACAGCATTTGACAAACAACAACAACCACAGGAAGGAGATTGGTATGGAAAAAAGCCGGTTATTGTTGTCTGCTCGCTTCTTTACGTACCTCTGCCTTTCGTGTTGGACCCCTTTAAAAATGTTTCCGTGCTTGTGCTTGAAATAGAGACTCACGCCCATCTCTACTTTGATTTGATTGCCCATGGCCTTAGGTAATAGAATTTAATAATAAATCCATTCTGATAACTATTTTCTTTTGAACACAAATACAACTTATCACTTTGGTTTGTTTTGTCTGAAACACCCCCTACTTGTGATTGAGTCACTATTGTTAATCATACTGAGTATAACCACAGCTAGCCACAGCTATGCATGATAGCCAATGGGGTCACTTCAAGTGACAGGGGTTTTCTAGAACTAAGTTTGCAATAAAAAAAAAACCAAAAAACAATTCGATAAAATTTCTGTTTAAGAAAGTTTTCTATTTTGTTCATAAATATCTTTTACAACCACGATATATCTTTGTGATAAATGTTTATAGTCTAATTTGATCAATTTGCAACCGCCTTTATATGGTTGGCAATTGCCTTAATTTGTTCGTTATGGCTTTTGCGCCGCCTTTGGCTGTAACCTTTAACAGGCGGTGCCCTTCTCTGTCATCATCAGCTTGATCCAATCCTCATAGTAAGCCACATCGGCGAACACATCTGGGAAGCCATTGGCGCAGGGTTCACCCCAATTGACAATGCCCACAAGGATGTTCTTACTATTGACAAGGGGTCCACCGGAATCGCCATGACATGAGCCGGAACCCTCATCTGTAGATGTGCAAAGATGGCCTTGACCCAACCAAGCGGAGTTGCGAACCTTAGTCTCACAGTTACGGTGCTCCATGAAGGAAAGCGAAGTCTTTTGCAGCTGGGTGGCATGACGTCCCCAGGCCTTGGTGCTGCCCCATCCTGTTAAAGTAAGTCTGTCGCCGGCCTTCGGTAGGCTGCCCTTGCTGGGTAAACTGATGGGCTGAGTGAGTGCATCAAACACAATAGGCTTGGCCGTGTGAATCAAGGCTATATCATTATGATAGGCGGGCTTGTCGTGCTCACAATGCACCTTGGCTCCATCCACCAGATACTCGGCTCCTGGCTTAGTGTAGTCAGTGCTGCCACTGACCACTTTTAGATACTTTGTGGGCCAATCCATGCAATGGGCAGCTGTTAAAACCCACCGCTCAGCTATGATGCAGCCACCGCAGACATGCTCACCAAATGTGTTCATAATGGACACCTGATAGGGATAAGACCCATTTAGAGCATCTGTGCCGCCCACCACTCTAGTCTCTGGCTGAACTGTAACCGCCGAAGGCTGAGGTCGTTGATTGCGTCCTGCAACACGTGCCTCACACTGACTCAGGACTGTCAGGACACTAATTAAAACGAAATACTTCATCTTGGTGACGATTTGTTGGGTTCAACTTCCAAATACGATTTGCTTACTCTGAGGCACTGAATTTGCTTTTATAGTAAGCCAAATTGTGCCTTATCAGGTTGTGGCTTTCTTTGAATTATGCTTAGATAAGCAGGCACAACTCGTGGGAAGTTGTGATAGTAACAATTAGCATGCAACGGTAGCTGAAATACAAATTGTTTATCAACAGACGAGAGACAAGTTGTAAATAAATATTACTCATACGGAACTTTGCTCGGAGTTCCGTGTTTCCAGGCGAATGCAACTTTTTTTGAATGAGGAATAATGTACGCAGAAGTTGGGATACCCTTTGCATGCGGCATTTTGAATATGACAAAGTATCTAAAAGGGAACTCTTATCTGTAACTGTAAACTGATTACACACTTCCATGATAAATTGTTATGTTTAATTTATTTTATTTTTATTAATATTCTACAGGTTGAGATAGCTTTGGAACAAATAAAGGAAGATTTGAGGATTGAACATTCCCTTAAGTTTGTTCAGCAAACTGTGAAAAACCTGTTGAATATCGCTGCCTTCTAGGACAAAGCTGACTACTCGAAAAACTGGAACATTGGATCAAAAAACCCAAATTGCCATTTTAATTTCTTAAAGAAAATTATTAATTACCTCATATACATATAGGACAAATGTTGTGGCATTTAAAGAAAAGCCGAGAAGTAGGCAACATATTTTTTATTAACAGAGCCCGCATACCTGATCCCATATAAATTACAAAAGGTGATATTCTTATAGCTCCGGTATTTATTCACCGATCTTTATGAAAATTCTAGAGATTATGGATTCTGCGAAGATAAATGTCACAGGGAATCAAACGGGAATCAGAACCGGAACCGTTTACCTAAAAGAACCGAACGAGTACCGATATTTTTGAAACTGAAAAGACAGCAAATAACCAAAACATTATACCGGTACAGTTTCGGCTCTCAGTGCAAAAACTATACTGAAAAGCTGGTACTTTTATCCAATTTTGTTATATCGTGAGCTTTCAAAAAGAAGTATAACTTAGCAACACTTTTGTATTGTGAAATAGAAACATCCGAGACCAGTCTCTTTGAAAATATTACATCCCATATTCTTAGACCCTCTTTAAAATGTCATGATAACCTTTGAACAGAAATATACTTGTGTCCATTTCTGTTTAATTGAAACTTAATAATGCCTAGATGACACATGCCGATATTGGTGACCAAGAACGGGACAAGGTTTGCGAAAACGGGACAATGAGATAAATTAGTGTTGGTAGTTGGATTGTTCAACTAGTCGCTTTACAAGAAGCGTTTACCAGCACAGAATGCAGTGTTAGCGACCAATATGGTTTTCGTCAGGAACCATATTGGCCGCCAATATCGCACTCAGGGAAAAATGGCATAGTAAAAACTATAACAATCATATTTGATTTTACTTTACAATTTATGAATTAAAATCAATTAACCAACACAATCAATAACAATTAATTGATTTAACTAGAAACATATTTCATCACCAAATTTTCTTTGCGCCATTTATATGAACTATCCAGGGAATTAGAACTTGAGAATTACACGTGTTTTTAGGCAGATTGTAGATTCGATTCAACACAAGTAGTAGTGGTCGGTTCTGCCAATCTGGCAGGCTATAAATGCAGACTTCAAAATTCAAATCTTGTTGATGTTTTTAATTATCTTGAAAACTAACATCCCGCCAATGTTTATTCCGATTTTTATATATTTTTCTATTCTCTATTCTATAGTCGTGAGCGTGCAAAACTCACGATACTTTTCTGCCCATACCAAAACACGTTTTCGCGCATTTTTAAGTTGTTAAAGTTAAAGAAAGTTAAAGTGTTGCGATTTGTTGTAAAGTAAGACATTAATTTGACAATAGTTGGTATGTAATTAAAAAAAAAAATTTGTGTTTGTCCTGTTCTTATAGTTATTAGTGGTAAATCGATGTAGAACTCAACATTTCTATTAGAGTATATTTACATACATACCCGCGACTTTGGTGGAGTAGAACTATTGATATTGGCCCGTATTGATCTTAAATCTTTATGTGTTTGTGAAAATGGTCCATTGTGAATCGGCAAGTGTCAATATGAACTGCAACTTTCTGCAACTTATTAGTTTATTACATTTTATAGGTAAAATGTCAATCTTGAGAAGCACACCCTTCTCTTGGATGAACCACAACCGAAAAAATTTGCCTATCAATACGATAAAAGATTCAACGCACGATATATTACTGTCGTCGTGTCATCTAATATCGTCAATATCAAAAAGTACTTCATAGTGCTCAAAAAAATTACATTTAACTTGATAATGGGGCCATATAGCTTCTGGAAAGTGTCTCCGATTTGAGCAACTCAGAGTTTTTCAAATTTGATTTCTACTTATACCCACCTAGCATTTGGAAGATCATTTTAAGCAAGAATCACCTTGTTGAATCTTTTTCGAGCCCTTTTGATGATTAAAATGAGATTTATTTCTTGTGCGATCTGAGGAAGACTCGAAAATGAGTCATGCATATGCTCAAAATGTGATTTGTTAAAAAATGACGAAAAAGACTCGCAAATGATTGGAAATATGACTCGAAAATGAGTCGAAACTGTTCAGTAAAACGGGTTATAAACGACTCTTCA
Source organism: Lordiphosa magnipectinata (assembly GCA_037044535.1). Lineage (NCBI taxonomy): Eukaryota > Metazoa > Arthropoda > Insecta > Diptera > Drosophilidae > Lordiphosa > Lordiphosa magnipectinata. The sequence continues at coordinate 18,426 of JBAMBO010000974.1, forward strand.
AGAAGAGTCTCCCGACCAAACTATCATTTATAATCAGAAAACGAGCGCAATTATGACTATTTTAATCAGACAAGAGACTCGAAAAAGACTCGAATGCGATCAAAAATTTCATAAAATGCTGGCTGGGAATTTATATCACTCGACCACTGTGCAAGGGCCCCAAATTCGAGTCCCCGCAGAGTAAGTAAACATTTTTAAATACAATTTAATATAATTCGGTGTTTTTCAGAGTCCAGCTGGTGGTGGCTCCAATGGGGGATTCTACTTTTGATTCAAAACAAACTAATTTAAATAATAAAAAAAAATTTTTTTTTTAAATATTTTCATATTTAAATTAAAGTGTACACACTTTATATTTACGAATTCCATATTTAATGCTGAATCAATGGTGAAAATGTTAAAGTCAAAGTGTAAATATTGAAATTTCAGAGCATTTTTCCCTCAGTGCTGCAAGAACGTTTATTTTCCGGGGTGTATTTATTAAGTCTTCGCTAAGAAACCGAATGGACGCAAAACCAATGACCAATTTCCAATTTTTATACCCTTGCAAAGGGTATTATAATTTTGCCCCAGAAGTTTGCAACGCATAGAAATATTCATTTCCGACCCCATGAAAACTATATATATTCTTGATCGGGGACGAGCTGAGTTCATTGAGCTTTGTCCCGTCCGTCTGTCTGTCTGTCCGTCTGTCTGTCTGTCTGTCCGTCTGTCTGTCTGTCCGTCTGTTTCTACGCAAACCATCTCTCAGTTTTAAAGCTATCGAGCTGAAATTTTGCACAGAGTCTTCTTTTTACTGCACGCTGCTAATATGTCGGAACCGACCGGATCGGATCACTATATCTTATAGCTGCCATAGGAACCATCGGTCGAAAAATGGGTTTTAGTGGAGAAAAACTTTTTTGTTTTCAATGTTAGCAG
>JBAMBO010000975.1:0-87987 GCA_037044535.1 Lordiphosa magnipectinata
TATGTTCATTTTATACTTAGATAAACACATACATCCAATCATATGTGTAAGGCCTGTTCTCGCTTCTGAGTTCGAATGATCGGAATTGGTAAAAGCTTTAATTTCTAACAAATTATTCCAACTTACTTAGGAGTAAAGTTAGAACAGCTTACTTAGGTGTAAATTCCAATACATATGAAAAAAATATTCTTTTCAATACACTGCCGAGTGATTTTTCAAACGAAATCATTCGTCGCCAGCAACCAAATGGTTAACCACATGGAAAATTGTAAAATTGTTGTTGTTTAGTTTAGCCACAACCACAAGGCCACACCTGGCTGAGTCCGTTAATTCGTTGGCATATAAAACATTCATTTCACTCGGCTTTGATTTGTTTATAGATTGAGTTCTAATCAGAGATAAAAACCCGAACGAATAACGGTTAGGGTTATCGCTTTTTTCCGGTTACGGTTGTATTACGGTTGTGGGATATGGGTTACGGTACGGGTTTCGGTTATTAACCTTATTCTGCTTCGGGGTTTGGTTACGGTAAAATACATTTGACAGTGCGAGTGTGTGTGTGTGATCTTTCTTGCAATAGCTGCATAACAACAATAAAACTGAAAGTATGATCAATTTTGTGTACCTGCGACAAAGTGAGACAGACTTATACGGAAAAGCCACAACAACTGGCTCTGGCCTAAGCACATGTGATAGGGAATTGAAAAATGCCCGTAAATTAAACACAAAGTAAATGTTTGCATGCTAAGAAAAACCAACAACACACAGCCAATACACATGAACACTTTATTTTACAAGCAAATCTATCCATGTTCTGCATGTATGTATGTAGTTACTGCACTTATTTTAATTTCTTTTCCACCTTGCTTGTCTTTTATTTCTATATCAAAAGAAAACAATTCCCAAAAATGATTGTTTTTGATCGAGGCATCGCGCACTTAAAAAATGTTAGGGTAACAGTAGTGTCCACAAGCAAACTGCGAATAAAAGTTGTTCATTCCTCTTTTCCATCCAGTGTAAAGATCACAGCGTCACTTGTCAAGTTACCGGCGCCAAGCTGTCCAGATGACGGCGTGCCTGAAACATTTTACTCTTACACATTTATCTATGTTCTATACCTATATATATAAAACAAAGTCGTGTGTGTTAAACCACTTATATCTCAAGGATTTATATCTCAAGGATGTTGGATTTGAAGCAGAAGAGCAATTTTGCAAAATTGTATTATAAGTTGAGATAATCGTGAAGCTTCAATAGTTGCCAATTGTCAACGGGAAAATAGGAGGTGTAGGCCAATTGGTCAAAATAATCGCGAAATATGCAACATTTTATTAAGAGCTTAGATTGTCATGAAGACGGGTTAATAGACGGATAAACAGACAGGTAAATGGATGGGTAAATAGGAGGTGTAGATCAAATGTGCCTAAAAAAGTCGAAATTTGCCAATTTTTATTATGAGTTTAAATAATTGTGAAGATTTAATGGAAAATTTTCGACGGGTAAATAGGAGGTGTAGGTCGGCTCAAAGAATCGCGAATTTGTAAAATTTATAATGAGTTTACATTGTCATGAAGACGGTTAAATATTCGGGAAAAAAGACGGTGTACATTGAATAATCGCGAAATTTTAAAACTTTTATGAGTTTGGGTTATTATGAAGACGTGTAAAAGAGGGATGGTAAAGATCAAGAGTTCTAAAAAACTGCGAAAATTACTCCATTTTCGTATGAGTTTACATTATTTAAGCACGGGCGAATAGATAGATGGTGAAGATTTGCTAAATTATAAATTATGTTTAGATTTTCTTGAAAATTTGATAGATCGCAATTGTAATGTGAGCTATACTTCTTCGTTTTGTGTTTAAAATAATAAATGTGGCGTCGCAACGCGAGCCGGGAAAGCTAGCTACATAAGAATGTTTAAGGATTTTGTTCTATTCACATTCAGATAAAGAGAGAGTAACTTGAAAAAAGTGAAAAAGTGCTTACGTTTTCATCCGAACAAATTGACAGTGTAATAACAAATATAAAGAAAGATAAGAAAGGCAAAGATTTTGGTTAGCTGTTTTGTCTCTTTCCCGTTCGCTCTCTTTACTTTGTGCACCTAAATAACCCAAAAAAGGAGAATAATATGAATGAAGGTGAGTATTAACACCAAATGCACTTCAAACACGGACGAATAACTGATATTATTGGTGGGTTACTTAACTTTACTTTACATATTTGCTTAGAATTTAACAAGCTGAATCTACGAAACGCGCTCAGCCCCCATTTACTCATCTACTAACTACACCCCTGTTACCGTTTTTGGTCACATGTGTGCAGTCATTTTTGCATGTCGGGAACAGAAGTGAAGGTGGCAGCCAGGCAAAACGAAAACGAGCTGCATCTTTGTCATGACTCTGGCATCGTTACGTTACGTTACAGCAATACTTTTTGGCTTACGTTACGCATACGTATCGTTTGGCCTGGTTTTCGGTAGGGTAGAAGGTGGCTGATGCCGTCGCCTGACTGCGCTGAAGCACACAATGGAGTTATTCCAACGGAAAAACACATGCACTTCCGTCGATGTTGACAACGCGGTGGCGGAGTGGCGTTGGAAACGGCGACAGCGATGCCGACAGCATCAGCCCTAAAGAGAAATATAGGCAAGGCACCAAGTTGGGGACATGGAAGCACCTAAGAGCAGCTAAACAATAATGGAAAGGTTTGCAGACTTTCGATGCATGAATGGATATATGAAATTAAAACGGCTTTAATGGTTTCTATGAATTAACAGTGAGTTAACCTTAACGATAACCCTAAGTCGCAACGCAGACGGATGATATATGTTAAAGTTTAAAATTCCTTCTTCTCTCCGTTCCGCGCCCATCTCTAATTTAGTTTTAATAAAACTTGCTCAGGGAGAGTCAAAGATCTGGCACTAGCTTAACAAATCTATGACCCAGGTGTTAATAATTCCAGACTAAATCGCCATAGTACCCAAATTTTATCATTTATGTATATTGTACTTACATCCATTATGCTTTTTTTATACTCTGCACCAAAGGTATGAACGAAGAGATCTCAGAGATGGTAAGAGATAGAGGTTTTACATGTATGGGACATAAACTTCTTATACTTACAAGCAGATCAAGTTCATTTTTAATTTTTGCGCCCCCTTTAGAATTTTAAACACAATACGAAGAACCGAAGCTTAATAGACAATTGCCATCCATAAAATTTTCATGAGATTCTAATCTCATCAAATTTTTTTCAAATTGACCGAGTTATTGGTCCGTATGATCTTCACCTCCTATTTGCCAGTCTATATACCAGTCTCCGTGTCAATCTAAACCAGAGATGGGCGCGTCGCGACGTTCACAATGCACACGAGGCAGCGCTGCCTTCGTGTGCATTGTGAACGTCGCGACGCGCCCATCTCTGATCTAAATTAACATAAGAATTTCGCAAATGTTAAAATTTCTTTAAACCGATTGACCGACACCTCCTATTTACCCGTCTTTACCTGCCAACTATTAAATCTTCATGATAATCTGAACTTATTATAAAATTTTGTATACATCCGGATTTTTGGACCGCTTGATCTTGACTCTCCAATTTACCTGTCTACATTTTAATCTAACTTATGCAAAAGTTTTGTAAATTTCGAAATGAGGAGTCTCTCCCCAGTCAACATGGAGCTGAGCCAGCTGGCCAACGCCATGAGATCGGCACAAAGGGAAATGCTGGAGGACTTTTACAAGCAACAAAAGGAATTCCAGCTGAAGCAGGATACCTTGGTGATGCGTGCACTGCGTAGGACGGATGCCTTGCTACGCACAGCCAACGAGCTGATAGATGGAGAGTCCAGTACCACTCTAAAAGTCATTCCACCCGAAGAGGCCGACACTGAACTCCAGGATGTCGAGCAAATTATGGCCAGCACCCTAATAGAAGAGGATGATCAGGAGGAAGACCAAGAAGAAGAAGAGGAGGAGGAAGAGATTAGCAGTGAGAGCGATCTGGAAATGTCCACGCTGGCCATGTCTGCCTCCGCTTTAAGCGAGTATGACTCGAACAATGATGGGCCCCATTCCAATAGCGATGTCTAAGTAGAATTTTCTTTTTTTAAGGAGAATTTTCATTTGTAGAGCTCTACAACTTCCATTTAACCGTCTATATATGCCATCTATATAATTTTATAATAATCTAAGCTCAAGAATGCGAATTTTTGTAAATGTCGCCATTTTTATACATTTTTATACCCGTTACTCGTAGAGTAAAAGGGTCTACTAAAGTCGTGCAAATGTATGTAACAGGCAGAAGGAATCATTTCCGACCATATAAAGTATATATATTCTTGATCAGCATCAACAGCCGAGTCGATATAGCCATGTCCGTCTGTCCGTCTGTCCGTCTGTCCGTCCGTCCGTCCGTCTGTATGAACACCTAGATCTCAGAGACTAGAAGAGCTAGAGCAACCAAATTTGAAATGTAGACTCCTATTGTCTGCACGCAGATCAAGTTTATTTTCAATTTTTGCCACGCCCCCTCACGCCCCCGCAATTTTGAAAAAACGTCATATCTCCTACAGTTTTGATGATAGATGGTTCGTACTTTCTAGAGATATCTAGTACTCAAAATTATTTATCGATTTGCTGAAGGAATGATAAAGATCGGATGAACGATACTCAAGTTATGACCAAAAAACGGTCAGTTAACTCCCACCACCCACCCCACCCATAACCTAAGCATTGCGTTCAGCAGCAATCTTAGTGAGAGAGAGAGAGAGAGAGAGAGAGAGAGAGAGAGAGAGAGAGAGAGAGAGACACCTCAGGCACACAGGAAGGCTATTAAACATTTGTTTCCATGAGTAACGGGTATATCGAAGTCGGTTAGAGCCGACTTTAACTTACGCTCTCGTTCATATTTGTTTGCATATTTTGCATATGCAAAATACTAAGTACTAGGTTTGGGCACGTTTACATTGAAGATAAACAAGTTTTTCCAACTAAAACTACTTTTTCGACCGATAGTTCCAATGGCAGCTATATGCTATAGTCATCCGATCTGGCCGGTTCCTGCAAACGTGCAGCGTCTTTGTACTAAAAGACTTCGTGCAAAGTTTGGTTAAGATAGCTTTAAAACTGATGGAGGAGGAGACATGGCTATATCAACTCAGCTCGTCATGCTGATCAAGAATATATATAGACTTTATATGGTCGGAGATGCTTCAACCAAACATCTGGACAATTTTAATATACCCTCTACAAGGGTATAAAAACTTTGTTTGTTTTAAATATTAGCGCTCTTAAACTCGGTCATGGTTAATATTACATATATGCTGATCTGCTAGGTTTGATCGAAATAGCTAATGTATGAAGCATTCTTTTTCAAGTGTGTTAAAACTTTGGCACAGACAAAGTTAGCTTTGCTTTCTCGTTTGATCGATAGTTGGCCAAAAATACTACTAAGACTACAATATTTGGAAAAATGTATATCGGATGCATGAAGCTAAAGGGGGATAAGATTATGTAGAGAACATCGCGTAAAGTAAAGAAGTGGGCGAGTCAAACCTTACTACATTCTAATAATATCATTCTAAACGCCTTGGAAGCCATATCTTGTTTGGCAGATTATCTCTTAAGGAAAATCTCATTAACTTACCCAAACTGAAGTTTAACTAAATATATATGAATTGAAATTTTTATTTATTATTTTTAAGTTCCGAACATATTTTAGTTTAAATTGAACAAAAAATGTATCCAATTTTGAGAGTGGGTAGAAAAATTCAAAAATGTATTGATTCGTAAAATAAAGTTTTAAAGTGTATAGAAAGATGTGAAAATTGTTCTGTTCTGTTCTGGTTTTTCACACCTTTATCATAAAGTTACTTTTACTCCTAAGATTCTCCTTTGCCAGATCAATCATCCTCCCTAGGATCCAGCTGATTTCCATCCGATGCGTGTTTTGTGTTGTTTACCAGATAATTTCATTTGACCAATCAAACTCCTTAGGATCTATCTTATTTCCATTGATTTGTGTCGTCTTCCGTAAGCTCTTTAGCCTTTTCCTTCTCGAATACTTGGCCATCCATGAAAAACGACTGGGTTAAGCAAGCCTTTAACTTGAGCATATCCAAATGTTCAAACCAGTTGATCATCGCAATTTCCCTGTCCGAAATCGGAGCTTCCACCTGCTTTAGAGCATCCTCAGTTGGTCCCACACAAAAAGCGAGCAACACATTTCTGCGCGTGAAGCGCAGTTTGTGGATGGGCGATTCATTGGTAGCGTACGATTTGATAAGAAAATCCTCGATGCGGAACACAGGACTTTTCTCCACTGATTTTTTCTCGGGTGCATTCGATTGGCGATTTTTCCGGGAGCGCTTTTGCGGTCCATACTGTTTCAGCAGACGCTCAAAGTCCCAGATGGACACCCGACGATCTTTACTACCCACCACAAACATATTGTTGTCCAGGACAAACTCAATGCTGGTAATGACAGCCTTATGATACGTAAGGCATCGGATCATTGTCTCCATAGCCGTGTCCCAGACTATTACGAAGTGGTCATGACCACCGGAAACCAGATACCGACCACACTTGGAGTAGGCCAAGACAGTAATGCTATTGCTGTGGCCACTTAGGAGACGCATTTGAATGGCGTTTTCGATATTCCAAATTCGTATTGTACAGTCACACGAACCTGTGACCAGATACTGTCTATTCGGATGGAACAGACAGACACACACCTTGGCTAAATGGCCGGCAAAGATGCGATCCGGCTTCCTTTGATCTTGGACCCACACACGGGCAGTGCCATCGCTGCTGCCGGTGGCAAAGCAATACCCCATCGGCGCATAGGTCACACAGCTTACGGGCTCTAAATGTCCAGGATAGATGATCAAATTGGACCAAGTGAGCAGGCACCACAAACGTACGGTCTTATCCTCCGAGCAGCTGAGCATGAAACGATCATCCGGGGCAAAGCAACAGCCATAGACTGCTCCCAGATGTCCCCGCAGTGTGCGCCTCGTATGTTTATTGGTCGGATCCAGCATACCCATGTCTATGCCGGCCATGGAAATATCGAGTTCCTTCAGCAATTTGGCTGGTTTAAGCTGCACCAGCTTTGAGGGCTTCAGGGAGAACACATGGATGACACATTTCGACGTACCGACAGCCAGCATCCCGTAGTTCTCGGAGAACGCGGAACAGACCACCACTTCATCTTCGGCTGAGGCCGTGTAAAGGTAAATTGAGGGTAGATGATCTCGACTCAGGTGAGCACGATTAAGCTCATCCGTTTTACGATGCAGTATATCCATGCGCTTGGGTATAGGCATAGCGAGACCCTCTCCCACCGGCAAGTGCAAATTCCTGAGGGGCGGTGGAACATTCTTACGTCTACGACCACCGCGCATAAGTGGTCGCGGATTGAGCTCCATTTTGTGCGGCGGTTCGGGAGTACCCCAGTATAGCGTCTCACGTGGTCCCCCTTTTAAGCGTGGCAGTTGTTTCACTGATCTACTGTTATCGTGGATTGTGATACGAAAATGTACCACAATCAGTCTTTGCATCGGACTGTTCCAATTCTCCATGTTCCAAATGAGCTGAGTATATGCCCCGACAGACATATGAAGTTCCACCTTCTCTTCGGCAATCAGCTGTTTTCTAGCCCTGGTGGGAACTTCATTTGGGCAGACAATCTGCTTCAGTTTCGCTAAGCGTGGCGAATATGAATCATCAAAATAATCAACAAAAGACTCAAAAAATAGTTTTGCACGATTACAACTATCGCGGGCAATTATGCGTAGGTAACCGTGTGTGAAGACAGGATACAACAAGGCATAAATCTCAAACCTGAAACGACTGGGCAAGAGCGGGATCAGTTTATAAATTTTCTGCAGGGTTAGCTCATAGAGCTGAACATCCTCTTCGCTGGTTAAGGGCGGTAGACTGACATAAATATCCTGATGGACCAAAGTGTTTTCATAGAAATCCTTGCCATCGAAATGCCTCGACTGCTCTTCCCCATCTGAGATTGGGCTACCAATATCAGAAGAATCCATTTCCACATCTTTATCGGTGTTGGCACATTTTGGTGATACTTTTTCACTGTTCTCAATGGTCTCGGTGGGCAAATCGCCCCTGTCGAGCGGTGTTTGAGACATCTCCTCCCAGTAGGTTATTTTGATCTTCTTAGCTAGGTCGTTCTCATACTGTGCGTTATCATCTTCGCTAACATCGCGACAACTGCTGTAGCTGAATGTTGTGCTTGAAGCATCGGTGAAGGAAATCTCACTTTCATTTTCATACTTTTCCTCGCTGTTTTCAGTCTTTTTGGGTGGGGCTATGACTGGCTCTTGTGACTTCGGAGATTTTCTACGCGGAATCCAAGGTGAGACTGGACCTGAAATAGAACAGTTGATTTATTTTCAGTAATCAAGATTTTCAAAGACTGACCCTAAATTCACAGCGACCCTGCGCATCAATAGATGGCAAGTGGAAAACAGAAGCTGAAAAACAAGGGATTCTCTTAGCTCAGCACACTTCAAAAACTAAACAAAAAAATTGAAGCAGAACTGCGCACTACAGAAACTGTAAGCTGGCGTCTCGCTTACTCTTTCGTGGCTCTTGTAAAGCGAAGAGCAGCGAAAATGTGACTGTGTCCCGCTCTCTAACACACAGTGATGCATGACTTCGGCCAGCATTCGGTATGAATTGGCGAGTTTGTTCGTAGCCCAAAGGGGCTATGGCTGAGGAATTCTGTTTTAATTATTGTGGTATAGCAAGAGCGGAGAGTGGGAGCATGTAATGTAGTGCACAGAAACAAATGTATGACAGTATCAGTAGACTGAGATTCAAAAAGGCACTTGTAGAGCCTGCTGTTAACGAATATTGGACTAAAACAAAATAAAAACAAGTAAGAGTGCTGCAGTCGAGTACCCCGACCAAGTATAATTCATAATTCAAGCTCATACAGACAAACAGACAGTTTTCCGTTGTTAAAAGGTAAAGACGTATTTTTTAGAAATCTGAAACAAACTCGATATGTGTACGGTATACACCTACACACATGCAATAACTTGTGGCTCTATCTCTTATAGTTTCAGAGATCGACGCGTTCATACAGACATACAGACGGACATGGCTAAATCGACTCGGCTGTTGATGCTGATCAAGAATATATATACTTTAAAGTGTCGGAAAAGCTTCCTTCACACTGTTACATAAATTTGCATAACTTCATGATCCCCTTTTCCCATTTATAACATTTAGAAACAGCAGTTAAATGCAGGCAACGTCTTTGCTTTCCGCAAAGGACTGATTGTTGAAGCGCTCTGTTGTTCTATTTTGGTGCACTCCGCTTGCTGAAACCAATTTTGAGTTGCTTAAACGTCTTCGAAATGGGTGTCTTAAAAATTTTATTGGGTTTTAACAAATGGAAGAAGCAGAAATGGAAATGATTGTCCAACTGTGCACGCTATAAATTTTTTATATTGCACCTTGGCCATGGATGTACACCGATTCTGAACCGTACTTGGCAGTTGATTCGTCGTGCTCATAAATCTCACAAGAAAACTGTACGGTTTCCAACTAACATCTATTCATGCAGTGTTAGGAAGAACCTAGGTATTTGCAGTGATTGGAAAGGAACCCAATTTTCTTACCTAGGTAAGGTACAAGGTAAATGTCAAAAATATGCCGAGGTAAGGTAAAAGGTATCCGGTACCTAGGCAAAGGAAAAGGTACAAAAAATGTACTTTTAAATTAAAAAGCATGGTTCAACAATTTATATTAGTAATTAATATAACCTGTACGGCCTAAGTCCAAATATAAGGTTTATAAATTATACATTTTAATTTCATATTATGTTATATTATAAAAATGTTTCTCATATACCATCTCTTTGGTAACAACGAGGTTCAAAGTGTGTGTCGCGCATCTAAAGTGCCTAGGAAAAATAATTTCAGCATCAGCTGATCTATCCCTATCTATTACCTTTAAATCAGACTCTTCTAAAAACTCCGGCTTCGCGTGTTTCTTTCAGAACTCAACAATTTAAATGCTTTTCAGAAGTTGGATACATTTTCTGTAACTGTTTAACATTTGGTAACATCTAAGTCGGTATTTGCTATGATGTTCAGCTAATATAGTAGCAATTTTTTCATGTGTGTGAGAAAATAGCACACGCTTATATGCGAGCTCGTGAGAATGACGATGTAGATTGCTATATATATAGTGGCCGGTTACACGAAAGTAACAATTGTTATTGCAACTCCAGAAATCGGCTGTCGTACATATAAAATGAGTCTTTTGAAAAATACCGGCAATATTTTTCTTATGCAGCCGTTCTCCCATTTTCACTTGTGTAAATAAATGTGTAAAATTATGCGACTTAAAACAGTTTATCAGTACAAATTTGTCTAAGAATCGCAAAATGTTTGGTAAAGTGAAATTGGAAGCACGGCTGATAGTCCGCCTTCCTCTTATCTAGCATGGATCGTATAGTTTTTTAACACTGAATGTTTATCCGGACGTCCATTTAAAGCCACAAACAGGTCACTGATACTTTTCTTTTCAATATGGCATAGAGCGCGGCAGCATCTCGGCTATAATGTAATCGGAACGAAAAAAATCACGTACCAAAAGTACCTATTACCTTACCTATTGACAAGGTAAATGAAAATTAAGACCTAGGTAAGGTAAAAGGTACACAAAATAAGCAATAAATACAAATTAGGTGTTCCATTAACCTTACATCGGTATTTTCAAATTAGATGATCTTTTACTTTACTTAAGATCAAATTTTTTCATATATAAACATGAATGTCTTTCTGTCCCCTATGCCTGCCTAAACCGTTCATCCGATTGTGATGGAACTTTGGAGAATGGTTAGATGCTTGTCCGCCATGGTTTCTAGGTTAAAAATATGTGCGAAAAATGTTTCAAAAACCGTGAAATTTGCCAAATTATACCGTTCATCCGATTGTAATGAAACTTTGGGGATTGGTTGGACGCTTGCCCTAGAAGGTTTCCAAGTTGAAGAAATAAGGAAAATGGTAAAAAAACCACGAAATTTTCAAAATTTCCGATCTGTTGTAGAAATGGACGGCAAATGGTCAAAAAACTATACCGTTCGTCCGTTTGCGATGAAACATTAAGCAATGGTTGATATAAGTATTAATGAAAGCGCTTAATGTATAGATTACAATGAAGGCGTTGATAAATGGAATCTGTAGCTTAAACGGTCCAAAAAATTGGGAATTTTAATATTTTTCATTTGGGCCTAAACTATCATTAAGATTTAATAGACGGCAATTGTAAACGGGTAAATAGGATCAAACGGTTTAAAAGTTGCGAATTTTGCAAAATTTTCATATGAGTTTAGATTACCATGAAGACGGGTAAATAGAGGTGAAGATCGAACGTTCGAACTTTGAAAGCCGTGATTTTCAATTAGATTTCCAGCCATAAGTGCATAAATGAAACGGGATATAATCTTTTTATATATAGAAGAATGTTTGTCTGTCTGTAAGTCTGTTTCTTATGCCTGCCTAAATAAACGGTTATATGAGTTTTGATTAACATGAAGACGGATAAATGGAAGGTGTTGAACTAACGGACAACAAAATTGAGAAATTGAAAAAATTTTATAATGAGTTTAGATCAGAGATGGGCGCGTCGCGACGTTCGTATGCACACGAGGCAGCGCGCTGCCTGCGTGTGCATAGGACTCTGCCGCGGCCGACTGCACAAAATCACACGTACGCTATAAGCATCGAAAGCTATTTATAGAACACGAATGCGGCGCACGCAAATTGTGCTTGTATGCGTGTGAAAAGTGTGACGATATGTGTGCATGCCCATCTCTGGTTTAGATTGTTATGAAAAAAGGTAAGTATACGGATAGTGAAGATCGAAAGGTAAAAAAATTGTGAGATTTCTTATTCTAAATTTCTAAAGGGGGCGTAGCAACGCTTGCCGGGTACCTGCTAGTCTAATATAATTATTCTTCCAAATTCAAAAGTATTTCGAGCTGATTAAAGTTTTATTCCTTAATACACTTCAAATTGGGGAGGAACAGAAAACTGTGGGCTTAGTTAGTTTGTTGTTGCGGGAATAGCGCATCTATTGTTGTTGTTGATCTATTGTGCCCCATAATTAGTTAACAACTCTCCTAGCAGCCCAATTTCCTGTACGTATGTCAGGATTTTCGTGGGTTCTAGGTTACTTATCTTGTTGGGGCGTAAGCACTGTTCCCCAAATCTGTAGAATCTGCGCCTCGCGCATCTGAGGATGACTAGGAAAGATAATGGGGGACACCGATGTCCAATTCTTCACGAAACTTAAAATAGAATTAATTATTAATATACCGGAATTGGAAAAACTAAATTATGAGTTGGCTTTAACGACTTCGAAGGGCCATACAATGCCAGGGCAATTTTTATTTACATATGTGTGCTGTGTGTGTGAGAAGTTTGTGTTATGTAAGTTATGTAACTATTTTGGATAATAAATTATTCTTTTTGGTTTCACTTACGTTTGGAATCCAGGTCATCCGTATCGGAATCAGATACCACCGGTGACGTATCTGAGCTCTGCGAACTTGCTTTTTCGATTTTGACTTTATCAATTTGGCAATCCGTTCCAACAGCCGCCTGGTTAGCTTTGTTCTTGTCTGTGTCTAATCCAAATTGGGTTTTTAATTCTTCTATATACCAAGACGAGTATTTGTTCTGATTCTGTGTCGATATGGGTTCATCTTCAGATTCATAAGCATCTGACTTTGACATTTCAGAATCTGATGAGAAAATTGGACGACCACTAGTCGGTACATAAATGGCCGCAATAGCTTGTGTCTGTCGTTCAGTAGTTTGGCCTAAAGAACCTGATGGCCATGGGTCATCCTCCATGGGCAAAAATTGTAAAATTTAAAGTGTGTTAATTTGTTCAATTGCTTGCGTCACGGGGATTTACTTACCATTTCCTCATCGGCGTCCATAGTTTATTCACTCTATGGAACTATTTTACGTAAAAAATGCAATGACAAAATACAATTTGCCAGCTAAAACACAGACCAGGGTTGCATTACCAAACATGTGGGAACCAGTGCTGCCAATATGATATCGTTACTTAACAGTCACTGTGATAACTGTAACTGTTATTTTACTCCCATTTTTAGCAAACGTATGTTTATGGTCTTACTGCAGCATAGGCACGAAATATCGATATCGATAGAAGTAGTTTGTAAAAATGCAAATACCTCGAAATTGTACGGATAGATTTTGATAAAACTTTGCAGAAATACGAGTTACAGTCTCTATTATAACTGGGGATACCGTGCATGTCTGGCCCAATGCGAAAAAAATAGCGTCGAATTTTTATTTTCATTGTGCCGGAGCACGGCTTTCGGTATATGTAGTAAGTATGTAAAAATGCAACTTTCTCAAAATCGTAGGGATAGATTTTGATAAAAATTTGCAGGAATATTGATAAATGTGTTATTTATCTCTGGGGATACCGTGCATGTCAGGTACAACTCGCTAAGTCCGGCAATAAATTAATAAAAGATATCATCGATTCCTTGCATCGGCAAGTCATACTACATTTTGGCGGTTAGTTCCACTCACTAGTTCCGGGGCGGAACCAGCGCACTGGCCTTATCAGTTCCGAGTCCAAGCCAAAGAGTGTCAATTAAAATGCGAATTACTCGAAAACGTAGGTTTAGATATTGATCAGCTTAACAGGATACCTTCTTGAATATGTGTCCCTTAAGCTGACATACCGTGTATGTTGGGCCCAACTCTTATATTGGAGATATTACACATATGTACACCATTTTGTATGGAAAAATGTTGAAGTTAGCTCACTGAAAAGCAAATTTCTCAAAAACGTAGGGATAGATATTGATGAGATTTGTAGTATACATTCTTGATTATGTGTCCTTGAAGCTGATATACCCTGCATGTTGGGCCCAACTCTGTGAGCGGAGAAATGTGGTTAGGCGATTTTTCAACCTGTTTTATTGAATACCCGTAATGCAAAAATTCACCCACAAATTACATAATTTAATAGATTATGCAATTCTTAACAATATCGCATTTACAGATTTCATTTTAGTTCAATAGTTAAGGAATAAATCAAAAAAGAAAAATTTATTTTTTGTTCCATATTCCACGTTATCTCACCGACGTTATTTTGACGGACATTGGGAATATATGCATAAAAAACAAAGACTTAAAAAAATATTAGAAATCTATGAAAGAAAAATGTCACTTCTTCATTTCATTTTCAATTAATTTTTATACCCTTGTGGACGGTACATATATTAAAATTATCCAGATGTTTGCTTTAGGAATCATCGGTCGAAAAAGAAGTCTGAAAAAAAGGCTTAGTAGAAAAAACTTTTTTGTTTTCAATGCTTTTACTCCCAAACTTGTTACTGAAACTCCCGGTGCCAGAATTTTTTTTATGCTTGCAAAATATGGCAACTTTTAACCAAAACCAGCATGGCGTCAAAAACATATGTACAAAACTTAGTTCTTAAAAATAGTGATGACATTAAACTAATTGATTTGGAATTCAAATTGGAAAATCGGTAAAAGTTTAAATTTATTGAGCTAAATAATAAACCTGTAGATATCATTCTTTGCGTGATAGAATGAATTCATTCATTCAGAATTAAATTCTTTATAATATTTAAAACAAACGATTAAGGCACAAAGGTATATGGGAAAACTCTTTCGGGATTCGGGATAATAACAAATTCTCGGCACGTGAGAGATGGGACACAAAATTTCTGATTCGGTTCTGGATCCAATATTCTTTCCAGCGCCCATCTCTAAAGAGAAATTATGCAGAAAAACTATATGCCACGTGTTGAAGTGAGAAAAGTAAACGCGGCATGTAGAAAGCTACACAAGAGTACTGTGTTGAAAATACCTGTCAAATCGTGTAGAAATCCTACAAAAATGAACAAAAACCGATTAACAAATCACAAGGCCAATCCTTAAGTGTTTGTGGTTTGAATTTATAAAATGCATGTTTTACTCATGGTCAATTGTATGTGGCATGTTCTGAAGCCTGATAACAAAAGGACATATGTCGTCTATCACAAGGTACTTCACTGGCGAAGCGTAATCTATGCAGCAAAATACCTAGTATCATCAAAGCAAATGTCTTACCGTCAAGCCATTTTCAGTAAATATATTTTCCACATTATCCTTATGAACTATTGAACTTAATTAATTTTGAGCATTTATTTAATTACGTTAATTAAAATTAATACATTAAGTTTAGCTAAAATGTATCACTACATTCATAGACTGTAAGGCGGTACGAAGTTCGCCGGGCCAGCTTGTAATTTTCATACAATTTTGCGTTTGCCATTCAAATGTTGTCCTTGCTATGGTCCAACGCTGAAACTGAGCATATCTTCAGTCAGGTTATCATTGTAAAAACAAAACTCAGAAATCGAATGAACGTGAGAAGGCACAACTAAGTATTACGACCAGTGTTTGGAAGCACCTTGGTACAGTGTGGTCCATTTAAAAATTGAAATTTAATTTTGCTATAAAAAAACAAGTGATTTTTCGGTAAAATTCACCATCTTCGGCCAAACGATCTTTCGACCAATTTGCGAACTGTAGACGATTGATGCTGTAGTGGCAGTACGATCATAAGCATTCGACGCTATTTTTTTCGCATTGGGCCAGACATGCACGTTATCCCCAGTTATTATAGAGACTATAACTCGTACTATAACAAAGTTTTATCAAAATCTATCCCTACGATTTAGAGGGTATTTGCATTTTTACAAACTAACTACTTCTATCGATATCGATATTTCGTGCCTATGCTGCAGTAAGACCATAAACATACGTTTGCTAAAACTGGGAGTAAAATAACAGTTACAGTTATCACAGTGACTGCAAAGTAACGATATCATATTGGCAGCACTGGTTCCCACATGTTTGGTAATGCAACCCTGGTCTGTGTTTTAGCTGGCAAATTGTATTTTGTCATTTCATTTTCTGAAAGGAAGTCAAGTCATCGAGTGCCACGCTACGTAAAATCATTCCAAAGAGTGAATAAACTATGGACGCTGATAAGCAATTGGTAAGTAAATCCCCTTGAAGCAAGCAATTGAACAAATTAACACATTTTAAATTTTAAAGTCTTTGCCAATGGAGGATGACCCGGGGCCATCGTGTTCTTCAGGCCAAACTACTGAACGACAGGCACAAGCTATTCCGGACATTTTTGTATTAACTACTAGTCGTCCAATTTTCTCATCAGATTCTGAAATGTTAAAGTCAGACATTTATGAATCTGAAGATGAACCCGTATTGACACAGAATCGGAACAAGTACTCATCACTCCAATTGGGTCTAGACACAGACAAGAACAAAGCTTCCCCGACGGCTGTTGGAATGGATTGCCAAATTGCTAAAGTCAAAATCGAAAAAGCAAGTTCGCAGAGCTCAGCTACGTCAGCGGTGGTAGCTGATTCCGATACGGATGACCTGGATTCCGATACAGATGAACTGGATTCCAAACGTAAGTGAAACCAAAACAATAATTTATTATCCAAAGTAGTTACATATGTACATATATCCCCCGGTGTAAAAATCGTAAAAAAAAGTGGAAAATTTTGACATGTGGCACAAACTTCTCACACACACAGCACACATATGTAAATAAAATTTGCCCTGGCATTGTATGGCTTTTCGAAGTCGTTAAAGCCAACTCATAATTAAGTTTTTCCAATTCCGGTACATTAATAATTAATTCTATCTTAAGTTTCGTGAAGAATTGGACATCGGTGTCCACCATTATCTTTCCTAGTCATCCTCAGATGCGCGAGTTACGTCTCCGATTTGAGGTAGACCGTCTCCGATTTGAGGTAGACCGTCTCCGATTTGAGGTAGACCAATTTAGTTTTACGAACAATAATTTTTATTTACGTCCGGAGACTTCAGCTTCAGCTTGACGACTGAAGCGACAGAGAGAGGTCCACAATGAGAGTGAGAAAGAGAGTAACGAAGTATAAAGGGGGAACCAGAGTGGAACCTAGAACTAGTTCGTAACTTCTCCCCCGCCAAATTGTGGATCACTCCAAGTCGAAACAATCATATACAAAGGTTTACAATAATGGAGTTCAGAATAATAAAATAAAATACATTCGTTTGGACTTATAGTTCTACAAATTATTACGTATAAAATCGAATTTCGTTTTCTTTCAATTAATTTTTTTTTTGGATTCATTTTTCTCTTATTTTTTAAAATATTCTTTTAGAATGTGGAACGAAAGAAAAGAAAATTGGACTACTCTCTTTTTTTTTTATGTTTCATTAGCAAACTTAGGCTTTCTCTTAACGTTAGCGATGGCGATATCCTTCAAAGGACTTAGCTTAAACTTAGGTTCATTCTTGTGTCTTAGTGACTTGTAGTTTTTTATATAACCACGTTCTCGATTTTCAATGTAATTTTCTCTGTTTTTGTTTCTTTTGGCGATACATTTTTCTTTACTTCGTAAGAGGTTCTGATATATTTTGACTTTGTCGCATCTGCCAAATTCAACATCTATTGGCTTTTGTTTTAAAATCGAGTGAACGGAGCTATTATAGTACTCAATGGCTTTACTCATTTTGTCCTTAATACCAAGGCTTGACTGTTCGACATTCAGGGATCTTATTTTCTCGGTAATACTGCTGTGAAAGCGTTCAATATCGGCGTTTCCAGTATGGTTATTTGGCTTTACCAAATGAAGACTGACACCTTCTTCCTCGAGGTAATTTTTTATATTGGAGCTTTTGAACTCGTTGTCTGTGATAAGCTTTATGAAAGGACCCTTTATTGATTTAAACAAACGTATCTTTTCTATTATGGTTTGATTTGTTCTATCCTCCAAATAAAACCCAGCCGCGAATTTAGAAAACCGGTCAATGAATGTCAGAAAATTGGATTTTGCATTGGTATACACATCCATATGTACTATTTCGCGAATGTCTTTTGGAGTTTCTGTGACTTTAAATTTTTCATTTATTGGGCATCTGTCGTACTTAGCGCGGTTGCATGTGTCACAATTATTTATGTATTTTTGGATGTACGTCTTCAAGTTAGGGAAATAGATCAATCTTTTAAGGCCCTCGTAGTTTTCGTTTATTCCAGCATGAAATGTTTCGTTTTTGTGATACTGTTTGATCTGGTAATTAAGTTCGTCTTCGGTTTCGATCTCTCTGGCCATATAAGCACACCTCACGAATTTTACATTGGCGTTCCCCTCGAATAGCTCAATGACTTTCGTCTGCAGAACATTGTATTCATGGTCGCTCAACTCAGTGTATATACCTACTTTCCCGCTTTTAACGTGGTCTGTCAGTAACTGATCGAGATTATTGCTAGTTAAGTCAGTGGAGCTAAGAAAGAGTTTGGAATTTCCATTTTTGGCCTCAAACTCGACGCATTTATGCTTCACGAGGATTATCTGTGTTTTAAACTTATTGACGACTGAGTCAATAATCCCAATATGGTTTTGTAGATCTTCCCTAGCCGAGTGTGTCGTTTCCCGATCATCGTTGTTATAAAGCGAATCAACTGAGGCGCTTAAGGCATATATTTCTCCGGATTCGGCATTGACTCTACTTAAAAAGTCGGCGACCTGATTTTCCTTGCCTTTAATGTAATTTACGTTGAGATTGAAGTCGCTGAGCTTTATAATCCACCTATAAAGCCTAGGATTTAATTCTTTGCCCTGAGACTTGACGAATAACCACTTGAGAGGTTCATGGTCAGAGAGTATATCGAATTTGACTCCATATAAGTACGGCCTGAAATAGTTTGTCGACCAGACGATAGCGAGTAGCTCTTTCTCAGTGGCGGAATACCGTTTTTCGGTATCGCTGAGCGTTCTACTGGCAAAGGCAATAGGATGCGAGTTTTGTTGTAGTACAGCACCTATCGCTACGTCACTAGCGTCTGTGACCAATTGAAAGATCTTTTCAAACTCGGGATATTTCAGAACAGGTGGCTCAGTGATAATAGCTTTTAGTTTGTTAAACGAGTTAATAAAGTTTGGATCGTTCAGGTTTAATCGAGCTCCCTTTTTTAGGTATTTAACCATTGGGTACGTGACTTGTGCGTAATCACGGATGAATTTTCGATAATATCCAGTGATACTAAGAAAAGACTTCACTTGTCTGATAGTTCTCGGAAGGACTATCTTAAGTATGCTCTCTATTTTTTTCGGGTTTGGCTTAACACCTGATGATGTCAACAAATGTCCTAGATAGAGAGTTTCCTTTGCGAAGAACTTGCATTTCGTTATTTGTAGTCGTAAGTTAGCTTTTCGCAATGCGGACAGTACTTGGTTTATGCTAGAGACATGCTCTAAAAGGCTGGTAGAAAATATAAGTATGTCATCCAGATAGACGACACAAACTTTATTTATTAGACTTTTCAGGACCTTATTTATGAGGCGCTGGAATGTGGCAGGCGCATTCTTTAGACCGAATGGCATGCGAACGTACTCATAGTGGCCGTGAGGTGTCGAAAAAGCTGTTTTCTGCCGATCGTTCTCTTGGACAAGAATCTGGTGGAATCCTTTGGCCAGGTCGAGGGTTGTAAAGTATTGCGCTCTACCTAATTTATCGAGTATGCTGGCAATATTTGGGATTGGGAATTTGTCGTCTATCGTATTCTCATTAAGCTTACGATAGTCAACGACTATTCTCCATTCTGTCTCGAGGGTAACGGATTTTTTAGGGACCACCCAAACGGGACTATTGTAAGGCGAATTGCTTTCTTTGATAATTCCCTGACTCAGCATATCGGCTATTTGCCTGGAAATCTCTCGCTCATGCACCTGAGGATAGCGGTATATTTTTGCATATATTGGTCTTTCATTTTTGGTTTTAATTTCATGTTCAACAAGATCTGTATGAGAAAGAATATCTCCTTCATAAAATATAAGATCTTTAAATGATTTCAGAATTTGGTCGAGAGCGGTTTTTTCCTCACGGTTTAAGTCAATATACAGATGTTCGAGCTTTTCCGGTTTGCTCACAGCTTCGAGTAGGTGTATCTCCTCATTAAAATAGGGAAAAGTGGGCAAAAAAGGAATCTCCAAACCATTTATAATAAGCATTTCCTTATCCATATCGACTTTTGCCTTTAGGGGTCTCAAAATATTCTGCCCTATAATAGCATCAAACTGCTTGTCTATAAAATCTGTGAGTTTCCAGGACATGGTTGCTTGTTCGCCAAATTCTTGTGGTAGGTCAGTTATAATCTCGTCTCTTATGTATACATTATTATTCAAAGATGAGACGCGGATTGGTTCTCGTAAAGGGCGTCGTAAATACTGTGGAAGTTTGGTTTTATTTAAAACAGAAGTTGTGGATCCAGTGTCTATAAGTGCGGTAAGTCTGTCCCTTCCTATTGTAATTGATACTATGGGTAATGCCTTTCGGAGGCAGTCATATGAAAATTTATCTCCTCGTTAAAGTTCTGGTCTGGTATGTCCGAAGGTTCGGAACTATTGCTTTCGTCTATGGATTCCGGATTGTTTATGAAGAGATCTTCTTCTACCTGAATATGGTCTATTTCCATTGCTCGAGAGTTGGTGCTATTTCTATTTGGATTTCTGGGCAAAGTCGATTGAACTGTCGGGTTATTATTGGTTGAAATGTACTGTTGGTTAGATCGAGGAACAAAGTGTTGTTGATTAGTGTGAGGTATGTAGTTATTGGTGTTTGATCTCTGTGTATAGTTATTGTTTTGCCTGGCATTGACATGGCTTTGAACAGTATTACGGTTTGGTTGTTCATAAGAACCTGGAATATCTTGTCTTAAGTATGGCTGTTTGTTCGAAGAGATTTGGTGAGTATTATTTACATTCTGATTTCGATTAATATTAGTAATGCCTCGTCTGACTGTTTTTGCGTCATTTCTTATTAATCCCTCATTTTCGAGTGTATAAAAAGCTTCTCTCAAGGTAGAGGCGTTCTTGTTTACGATAATTGTCGCCAGATTAACAGGAATGTTATTTTGAAATGTTTTTAAAATTACTTTCTCTATGTTAGAAGGGCTAAATTCAACTGGCTTCTCGTTGTCATACTCGTATTTTTCGTTCATCTTACATAATAGATCGAGTAGGTCGCCAAAATAGGCTCGAATGTCGCCATCCGCTGGTCTTAGCTGGAAAATCTGGGCATACAGATCGTAATAGCTTTCCTTGATGCCGAAGTTCTTGACAAGTGCGGCCTGCACCTCCTGCCAAGATGGAGAATCACCCAGAGTTCTAAGCACATGTAGAGCGTCGCCTTGCAGCTTGTTGAGGATCACACGGTGAAAGACGTAGGTTGTTGCATCTCGATTGTCGGCTAGCATGGCGAAAATCATGTTGACTTCCCTGAGGAAAGAGGTCAGAGCATATGACCCATCCCCTCGAAACTCGTGGATCCGCTGTGCATCCTTGATGATATCGTTTACCGTCAGCATTGGTGGGGTTGTCATTTTGTGGTTTTGTTTTGTGTTTTATATTTTTAATGTTTTGTTTTCTGCTATGCAGGTTTAGTGTGCTTGCAAATTTGGTATTTATTAGCACATTTCAATTTGTAATCGATAGATGAGTTTTGTTGGTTATCGAATACAGTTTTTTTTTTCTTTTGTTCTTCACGTTCTTCTCCTTTAATGTATGTATGTATTAGCGAGTTGTTCTCTGTGATTGTCGGCGTCGCTTTTTTTTTTTTTTTTTTTTTTCTTTCCCGCCTTCCGTCTTTAGCACATGTGGATATGTATGTATGCACTGGAGATGCTTCGAGAATAACGGAGATCAAACACAAGTTCGGTGGATTTCACAATAATTAACTTAAGTTAACTATTAATGCAGTTGAGTTTGTGGTGTAGCTTTGAGCAAGAATCAACTTCAGTTCATTAGTTTTGGTTAGATCTTCACACTGTAGATTTTTTTTTTTCCCAGCACTTGTCAAACCACGTTTTGCTCTTATTACTTTATTTTACTTAAGTAAATATAAAGATTTATTGGCTACTACCGGCTGCGCCAGTTACGTCTCCGATTTGAGGTAGACCGTCTCCGATTTGAGGTAGACCGTCTCCGATTTGAGGTAGACCAATTTAATTTTACGAACAATAATTTTTATTTACGTCCGGAGACTTCAGCTTCAGCTTGACGACTGAAGCGACAGAGAGAGGTCCACAATGAGAGTGAGAAAGAGAGTAACGAAGTATAAAGGGGGAACCAGAGTGGAACCTAGAACTAGTTCGTAACTCGCGAGGCGCAGATTCTACAGATTTGGGGAACAGTGCTTACGCCCCAACAAGATAAGTAACCTAGAACCCACGAAAATCCTGACACTCGTACAGGAAATGGGGCTGCTAGGAGAGTTGTAAACTAAGCATGGGGCACAATAGATCAGTATTGGTCGCCCTATTCCCCCAACAACAAACTAACTAAGCCCACAGTTTTTTGTTCCTCCCCAATTTGAAGTGTATTAAGGAATAAAACTGTAATCAGCTCGAAAAACTTTTGAATTTGGAAGAATAAATTTATTAGACTAGCAGGTACCCGGCAAGCGTTGCTACGCCCCCTTTAGAAATTTAGAATATTAAATCTCTCAATTTTTTGACCTTTCGATCTTCACTATGCGTACCTTTTTTCATAATAATCTAAACTCATAAAATTTTTTCAAATTTCTCAATTTTTTTGTCCGTTAGTTCAACACCTTCCATTTATCCGTCTTCATGTCAATCAAAACTCATATAACCGTTTATTTAGGCAGGCATAAGAAACAGACTTACAGACAGACAAACATTCTTCTATATATAAAAAGATTATTTCCCGTTTCATTTATGCTCTTATGGCTGGGAATCTAAATGAAAATCACGGCTTTCAAAGTTCCACCGTTTGATCTTCACTTCTATTTACCATGGTAATCGAAATTCATATGAAAATTTTGCAAAATTCCCGACTTTTTACCCGTTTGATCCTATTTACTCGTTTACAATTGCCGTCTATCAAACCTTCATAATAGTCTAGGCTCAAATGAAAAATATTAAAATTTAGCAATTTTTTGGACCATTCAAGCTACAACTTCCATTTACCAACGCCTTCATTGTAATCTCGACATTAAGCGCTTTCATTAATAATCATATAATACTTATATCAACCATTGCTTAAAGTTTCATCGCAAACGGATGAACGGTATAGTTTTTTGACCATTTGCCGTCCATTTCTTCAACTCAGATCGGAAATGTTGCAAATTTCGTAGTTTTTTGACCATTTTCCCCATTTCTTCAACTTGAAAACCTTCTAGGGCAATCGTTCAACCAATCTCCAAAGTTTCATTACAATCGTATGAACGGTATAATTTGGCAAATTTCGCGGTTTTTGGAACATTTTTCACACATATTTTTAACCTAGAAACCAGGGCGGACAAGCAAGCGTCCAACCATTCTCAAAAGTTTTATCACAATCGGATGAACGGTTTAGGCAGGCATAGGGGACAGACAGACATTCATGTTTATGTATGAAAAAATTTGACCTTAAGTAAAGTAAAAGATCATCTGATTTGAAAATACCGATGTAAGGTTAATGGAACACCTAATTTGTATTTAAGAATGTACCGAGGTACAAATACCCAGTGTTTGGAAATACCTAGATACATACCTAGATACATATTTTGTGTACCTTTTACCTTACCTAGGTCTTACTTTTCATTTACCTTGTCAATAGGTAAGGTAATAGGTACTTTTGGTACGTGATTTTTTTCGCTCCGATTACATTATAGCCGAGATGCTGCCGCGCTCTATGCCATATTGAAAAGAAAAGTATCAGTGACCTGTTTGTGGCTTTAAATGGACATCCGGATAAACATTCAGTGTTAAAAAACTATACGATCCATGCTAGATAAGAGGAAGGCGGACTATCAGCCGTCCTTCCAATTTCACTTTCCCAAACATTTTGGGATTCTTAGACAAATTTTGTACTGATAAACTGTCGCATAATTTTTTCTACTAGTGAAAATGGGAGAACGGCTGTATAAGAAAAATATGGCCGGTATTTTTCGAAAGACTCATTAAACACTTGAAAAGTGTATTATAATTTTAGCCCGGAGCTTGCAAAGCATAGAAAGAATCATCTCCGACCACAGAAAGTATATATATTTTTGATCAGCATGACGAACTGAGTCGATTGAGCCTTGTCCGTCCTCAGAGACCATAAGAGATAGAGCCACAAATTCATATATGTGGGTGAATACCGTACCCAGATCAACTTTGTTTCAGATTTGGAAAATTCTTCCTCCTCCTCCTTTTAATTGCGAAAAACTGTCAGAGCCTTAATATTTAAGTTTGAACTCTGAGTTTGAATACTGAAAACCACAATAAGATCCGAGCAAAAACCACATTACTTGGAACAGGGTACTTTGCCGTCGGGGTACTCAACTGCAGCACTCATACTTGCTATACCCATGCAAAGGGTATTATAATTTTGCCCAGAAGTTTGCAACGCATAGAAATATTCATTTCCGACCCCATAAACCATATATATTCTTGATCAGGGCGACGAGCTGAGTCGATTGAGCTTTGTCCGTCCGTCTGTCTGCCCGTTTGTCTGTCCGTCTGTTTCTACGTAAACTTGTCTCTCAGTTTTAAAGTTACCGAGCTGAAATTTTGCACACAGTTTTCTTTTTACTGCACGCTACGAATATGTCGGAACCGACCGGATCGGATGACTATATCTTATAGCTGCCATAGGAGCCATCGGTCAAAAAATGGGTCTTAGTAAGAAAAACTTTTTTGTATTCAATGTTAGCGTCCTTAAATTCGGCCATTATTAATATTATATGCTTTCAAACAGATTTGCAAATTTTAGTCAAAATCGGATGACTATATCTTATAGCTGCCATAGGACCGATCGGTCGGAAAATGAGTCTTAGTGAGATAAACTTTATTGTTTTCAATTTTATCGTTGCTAAACTCGGCGATTGTTGATTTGATTAGTTTTCAAATAGATTCGCGAAATTTTGTCGAAATCAGATGTTCATCTGTCGGAAAATGGGTTTTGGTTAGAAAAATGTTAGATTTTTTTTGTAAGAAACCAGGATTTTGCAAGGGTATGAAAACTTTTCATTTTGGTTTAAACTCCACTTTTTATGTATAGACCAATATTCTATGTTATGTGCACCACATTACATGCTCCCACTCTCCGCTCTTGCTATACCACTATAATTAAAACAGAGTTCCTCAGCCATAGCCCCTTTGGGGGACGAACATACTCGCCAATTCACATCGAATGCTGGACGAAGTCATGCATCACTGTGTGTTAGAGAGAGACACTGACACATTTTCGAGCTCTCTTCTAGGGGAACCCTGAATTAAAATAACACATGCGCCTTCCTCTGTATTCACAAATTTTATGAGTTCGTTGGGAAACTAGGTGTCCTGTATGAATCGGTTACGTTGTGACGGATTCGTGCTCTTCGCTTTACCAGAGCCACTCAAAAGTAAGCGAGACGCCAGCTTACAATTTCTGTAGATCCCTTGTTTTTTAGCTTCTGTTAATCTTTGAAAATCTTGTTAACTGAAAATAAATCAACTGTTCTATTTCAGGTCCAGTCTCACCTTGGATTCCGCGTAGAAAATCTCCGAAGTCACAAGAGCCAGTCATAGCCCCACCCAAAAAGACTGAACACAGCGAGGAAAAGTTTCAGTATGAAAGTGATACTTCCTTAACCGATGCTTCAAGTACAACATTCAGCTACAGCAGTGTCCGCGATGATAGCGAAGATGATAACGAAGAGGATGAGAACGACCTAGCTGAGAAGAGCAACTTAACCTACTGGGAGGATATGTCTCAAACACCGGTCGACAAGGGCGATTTGCCCACCGAGACCATTGAGAACAGTCAAAAAGTATCACCAAAATGTGCCATCACCGATAAAGAGGTGGAAATGGATTCTTCTGATATTGGTAGCCCAATCTCAGATAGGGAAGAGCAGTCGAGGCATTTCGATGACAAGGATTTCTATGAAAACACTTTAGTCCATCAGGATATTTATGTCAGTCTACCGCCCTTGACCGGCGAAGAGGATGTTCAGCTCTATGAGCTAACCCTGCAGACCATTTACGAACTGATCCAGCGCTTGCCCTGTCATTTCAGGTTTGAGATTTATGCCTTGTTGTATCCTGTCTTCACACACGGTTACCTACGCATAATTGCCCGCGATAGTTGTAATCGTGCAAAACTATTTTTTGAGTCTTTTGTGGGCTATTTTGATGATTCATATTCGCCACGCTTAGCGAAACTGAAGCAGATTGTCTGCCCAAATGAAGTTCCCACCCGGGCTAGAAAACAGCTGATTGGCGAAGAGGTGGTGGAACTTCATATGTCTGACGGGGCATATAATCAGCTCATTTCGAACATGGTGAATTGGAACCGTCCGCTGCAAAGACTGATTGTGTTTCATTTTCGTATCACAATCCACGATAACAGTATGTCAGTGAAACAACTGCCACGCTTAAAAGGGGGACCACGTGAGACGCTATACTGGGGTACTCCCGAACCGCCGCACAAAATGGAGCTCAATCAGCGACCACTTATGCGCGGTGGGCGTAGACGTAAGAATGTTCCACCGCCCCTCAGGAATTTGCACTTGCCGGTGGGAGAGGGTCTCGCTATGCCTGTACCCAAGCGCATGGATGTACTGCATCGTAAAACGGATGAGCTTAACCGTGCTCACCTGAGTCGGGATCATCTACCCTCAATTTACCTTTACACGGCCTCAGCCGACGATGAGGTGGTGGTCTGTTCCGCGTTCTCCGTGAACTACGGGATGCTGGCTGTCGGTACGTCGAATCGTGTCATCCATGTGTTCTCCCTGAAGACCTCAAAGCTGGTGAAGCTTCAGCAAGCCAAATGGCTGAAGGAACTCGATATTTCCACGGCCGGCATAGACATGAGCAGGCTGGATCCGCTCAATAAACATACGAGGCGCACCCTGCGGGGACATCTGGGAGCAGTCTATGACTGTTGCTTTGCCCCGGATGATCGTTTTATGCTCAGCTGCTCGGAGGATAAGACCGTACGTTTGTGGTGCCTGCTCACTTGGTCCAATTTGATCATCTATCCTGGACATTTAGAGCCCGTAAACTGTGTGATCTATGCGCCGATGGGGTATTGCTTTGCCACCGGCAGCAGCGATGGCACTGCCCGTGTGTGGGTCCAAGATCAAATGAAGCCGCATCGCATCTTTGCCGGCCACCTAGCCGAGGTGTGTGTCTGTCTGTTCCATCCGAATAGACAGTATCTGGCCACCGGCTCGGCTGACTGTACAATACGCATTTGGCATATCGAAAACGCCATTCAAATTCGCCTCCTAAGTGGCCACAGCAATAGCATTACTGTCTTGGCCTACTCCATGTGTGGTCGGTATCTGGTTTCCGGTGGTCATGACCACTTCGTAATAGTCTGGGACACGGCTATGGAGACAATGATCCGATGCCTTACGGGTCATACGGCTATCATTACCAGCATTGAGTTTGTCCTGGACAACAATATGTTTGTGGTGGGTAGTAAAGATTGCTGGGTGTCCATCTGGGACTTTGAGCGTCTGCTGAAACAGTATGGACCGAATAGTCCCGAAAAAGAATCAGTGGAGAAAAGTCCTGTGTTCTGCATCGGGGATTTTCTCATCAAATCGTACGCTACCAATGAATCGCCCATTCACAAACTGCGCTTCACGCGCAGAAATGTGTTGCTCGCTTTTTGTGTGGGACCAACTGAGGACAGGAAAATTCCAACTGAATTCAACTGGTTTGAACATTTGAATATGCTCTTGTTAAAGGCTTGCTTTACCCATGCGAATTGCATGGATGGCCAAGTATTCGAGAAGGAAAAGGCTAAAGAGCTTACGAACAGGATGGAGAGAGAAAAAATGGAACAAACGGAAGACGACACAAATCACGCATCGGATGGAAATAAGATAGATCCTAAGGAGTGTGATTGGTCAAATGATATTATCTGGTAAAAAACACAAAACACGCATCGGATGGAAATCAGCTGAATCCTAGGAATGATGATTGATCTGATAAAATAAGCTGGCTAAGGAGAATCTTAGGAGTAAAAGGCATCAGAAAGAACTTTTTGATAAAGGTGTGAAAAACCAGAACAGAACAATTTTCACATCTTTCTATACACTTTAAAACTTTATTTTACGAATCAATACATATTTGAAATTTTCTACCCACTCTCAAAATTGGATAAATTTTTTGTTCAATTTAAACTAAAATAAGTTTGGATCTTAAAAATAATAAATAATATATACACATATATATGAAATTTAGTTAAACTTCTGATTGGGTAAGTTAATTCGATATTCTTTAGGAGATAATCTGCCAAACAAGATATGGCTTCCAAGGCGTTTAGAATGTATTATTAGAATGTACAGGGTGGTCCATTTAAAAATTTGCAATTTAATTTTGCTATAAAAAAATGGCTCAATATTTTTCAAAGGTTGAACATTTATTGGAAAGGTTGGTTCATGTCATTTATTTATGACTGACTTTTCAGTAGCCCATTCGATCTACCCAATTTTTAAGAACATTTTCAATTGTTTCGGCACGTATGTCAGCAATAGCAACTCGAATCTCGTTCTTCAACTCATCAATTGTTTCAGGATTTATTGCATAACATTTGTCCTTGACCGCTCCCCAAAGATAATCGTCTAACGGTGTCAGATCATTGCTTCTTAGCGGCCAATTCACATCTCCATATTTGCTGATTAATCGATTTTCGAAGATAGGGCGCTGTGTGGCATGTAGCGCCGTCTTGTTGAAAACAAATATCGTCCAAGTCTTTCGCTTCAATTTCCGCGAAAAACCAATCACTTAACATTCACCATTCACCATTTTTAAAGAAAAATGGTCCAATGATGCCTCGAGATCAAAATCCGCATCAAACAGTGACACGTGGTGGGTGCATTGGCTTCTCGACTACGATATGCGGATTTTGTGTGCCCCAGATGTAACAATTTTGTTTATTAACATAACCACCGAGGTGGAAATGGGCTTCATCCGAAAAGATGATTATTTGGTAAAATTCATCATCTTCGGCCAAACGATCTTCCGCCCAATTTGCAAACTGCTTTAGCTGCTTCAGCTGCTGCACCAATTGAACTTTGTATGGCTTCATGGCAAGGTCTTTATGCTAAATTTGCATTAAAGAAGTGCGCGAAATGTCCAATTGTTAAGATCGATGCCGAATTGAGGTCGATGGTTGTTCACGCACATTTTCAGCAACCGCAGCAATTTTTTCGGTCGAGGGCAACGGAAGACTATGTACACGGGTTGGTTTATCCACCAACATTCCAGTTTCACGAACTCGCTTCACGAATTGATCCACAAATTGAGTTTTCGGAACATTTTTTTGGTTAAATATTTTTTTCAAATTTCGCACAGTTTGAGACGAGGACTCGCTGCTTTGGAAATATGTTTTTAATATTTCCCAACTTTCTTCAAGCGAATAGCGACCCATTTCGTAAATGTCAAAGTTTTTACTAAATATGAGTCGTTTTCCGAATGGCATTTGACGTTTTTAAAGTCAAATTATGAATAGTTAAAAGTAAGTAAAGTAAGTAAAACGTACCTAGAAACGTACCACAGTAACTGCAGATGAAGTTAAGAAAATTTGTAAGCTTAAATTAATAGCTTCTTGCGCCACAAGATGGAACAGTTTTCATGACATCATGAAATAATGTTACTGATATTTTCGCAATCTCGTTATTTAAGATTTTTCTGCCTACTTTACTTCTAGTAATACATAAACTCCAATGCTTGAATATTTTAAAATATTGTGATCCACTTAAAGATGCTCTTAAAAAATAAGTTTTAAAACGATTTTCTTTTATTGAAAACTTGACTTCGAGCGAGACAAAGACTTTAGTTGTGTCCACTATGATACCTCCGAAAACCATATTAAAACAACTAAATTGTAAAATGTTGTAAGGATTGGCTTGTTGAAGAATTTATGGAAAATTTGGAAACTGTTGTCAATGAGATACAAAGGATTCGGAAGACTCTTAAGATACCAGTAATGTAAGATTGGATAAAACTGAGAATTGTTTTGAAAATTCTAATATTAAAATGAAAGCCTTAATTTATCGGGGTGACGGCATAATTTCCAAAGAACAAAACGACACAATTTCGAGCGAAATAATGTCGTTTTGCTTTGTCGGAACAATGTCGTTTTGAAACGACATAGTTTCGATCGAAATTGTGTCGCTTTTTTCTGTCTAAATGTCTAAAACGACATTGTCGTTCTAAAACGACAGAATTTTGACGTTCCAACTAGAATTTTTTGCTGTCGAAATTGTGGCGTTTTGAAACTACATTATTTCGACGCTACGTTTTGCCAATAAAATCAAATTACGCCAAAAAAAAAAATTTTATTTTCCGCCTCCTAACACAGTAAGATAATCTTTCAACATTAAATTTCGTAAGTTAAGTTTATTATTGTCCGAAAATAATAGTACATAAATCCAGTATGTAGTTTCTTAACATGTTGGAAATTTTTTAAGCTCTAATGATAACACAGGTTTACAAAAAAAGGCTAGCTTTTGCAATAGAGAAGATAGCCAACTTTCCATATGTATAATTGGTCGCTGAATTCAAATTAATTGTCCATTTATTTTAAATTATTACTACCACATCTTCAGTATTTTGATATAATAGCACTTTTTAAAGCTATGGACCAAACAAAATGACTTTTTTTTACATTTTTAAAATAATATTAACTGCCAAAATGTCTTTAAATTAACAAAAATTAATTTCAAATAATTTTTTAATAGCCACTCTTTTGATTTCCAATAACTACCTTGTTATTATCAAACTACAAGAAATTTCAAAATCATGCAAAAAAAAGGAAAATTTTTATAGTTTTTGGGCTATAACTTTAATATCATTCCTAAGATATTTTTCCGTCATCAGACCATTTTTCAGAATTTTTTAAGCATGCAAAAAAAAATTATTTTATCATAAAATAACCATATTTTCCATTTTAAAATCCATTAAAATTGTAGCTTATGAACAAAATCAAAACGTGTTTGGTTTTTCTGTAAGATCATTCAATGCAGCTTACATTAAAACAAATTTGGTTGGAAAAGGTTAATTCATGCGGTCACAGCACCTATAAATGTAAACAACACAAGTTTATGCAAATATCTCTGTAAACCAGACGTGGTGGGGCAAAACGGACAATTCATTTGAATTCAGCGACCAAAAATACATATTGAAAGTTTGCTATCTTCTTTATTTGAAAAGCTTGTAACCAATTGTAATGTTTACTATGTACAAATACAAACATTTTTTTATATCCTCGTTTACAATTTGATTGCAAATCGGACTCGGCCTCGTTTACAATTTGATTGCAAATCGGACACTTTGCTTTTTGTTCTTCATGAAATTCGCCTGCGAATTCAGCAATATGCCTGGAATTTTCGTTTTTCAAAAGATTTTTCTCAACTACTCTATCCCAACACGATTCGCACACATTAATGTGATAGCAAGGCTTCAAAAGGACAGATTTTGGGTTCACGAAACAAATGTTGCATGGGTTTTCATGAACAAATGAAAACTCAGTCAGTGCGCTTTAATTTGAATGAGTCGAGGTCAGGGATGATGCTGATATGCTTAACCACGCCATACCCCCCAAATTTGTTAGTTCCTCAACATCGTCATCGTTATCGACACAGGTAAATAAATCTTGTTTATTGAAGCAATCATTTAGTGCAACTGTGCGAGACAAAAACACTTTCTTTAAATATAAAATTTATTTTGATTTTCATGACAGCGTCTTTAAATTTTGTAATTGGTCGACATACACACCTGATCATATTAATAGATACACACCGGAAATTTTTAATTATAGATGGTTTTTTCGTACTTTTAGTGTTGACAACTTTTTAATTTTTGGTATTTTGTTGTTGTCAATGTCTGGCCACACTGTGACAAAGAGTTGAAAGAGGGGCTGCCCCGTATATCAAAGCTTTTCTATAAATTGCGAGTCCACCACACATTTCGCCTGATCATAATAATAGTTACAGTCTCCGTTTCTCACAAGTATCAAGTGAATAATTTTGTAATCAGTGATCTTTTGGTAACTAAAGGTAAATTAAGTATTGCTCCTGTCAATACAGAGAATTAAATAATTATTTTTTTAGAAAAAATGGGTCGGAATTCTCATTGTACTAAAGAAGAAGCTCGATTGGTTCTTAGTCTGAGAAAAGAAGGCAAATCTTTACGAGCCATTGCCAAATTAATGAATAGGTCTCAGAATTTTGTTAAAAATGCATTAGAAAGAAAACCAAGACAGGAAACCCGTAGAAGGCCACAAAAACAACAGAAACCCTTGACCACTACATAGTAACTTTGAGCAAAAAGGACCCATTTAAGTCATCGAAGGCTATTGCAGCCGATATTGGGAATTCAGTTAGTGCTCCAATTATCAGAAGACGACTACAAGATGCCAACCTACCAGGAAGAATTGCCAGAAAAGTCCCACTTATGCGCAAAAAAAATATCACCATGAGCCAAACTTTTGCAAGGGACCACAAAGACTGGGTAGGATGCACCGGGTAGAAAAAATGAAGAAACATATTATGGAGCGATGAAACCAAGATTAATTTGTTTGGGAATGACTGTGAAAGGAATGTTCGACGCCCAAATGGAAAGGAATTCCATCCACGGTTTACAAAAAAAACAGTCAAACATGGAGGTGGCAATATAATGGTATGGGGTTGCTTCTCCTGGTACGGCGTAGGTCCAATTTATCAGACTACGAACAAAATGAAGAGTACAAATCCATATTGGAAACAGTTATGGTACCGTATGTATGCTGAGGAAAATATGCCATTACGTTGGGTATTTCAGCACGATAATGATCCTAAACACACATCAAGGCTGTTATCTAAATTTTTCGAGGACCAAAAAGTTGACGTTCTGAAGTGGCCAAGCCAATCCCCCGACCTTAACCCCATTGAAAACTTGTGGGGAGACTTAAAAAAGAAATTGGCAAAGCATTCATTTTCAAATAATCAAAAATTATGGGAAGGTGTCCAAAAACTGTGATATGAAACACCAGTAGAGACCTGCCAGGCTCTTTTAAAAGTATGCCAAAAAGAATAGCAGTAGTGGCCAAAAATAGAGGTGGATACACTGGATACTAAGTTAGGAAATACTAATTTACCTAAAAAAAGAACACAAAATGGAAATTAAAATTTTTTTTCTTACCAACACATGAAGTGTACCTATTATTATGATCACAGTGAAAACGTATCTGAAACACAAAATGATCTCTTTTATGTTATATTATTATTCTATGTTACAATTAAGTTTGTTTTATTAAAAACCAATAGTTTAAGAACCAATGAGAACCAATTTTAAGTTTGAAACAATGAATAAAATCGAAATATTCGAAGCTGTGGTTTTGTTAAAAAATCGAGATAGCATATAAGACAATAAGCACAATATTCCAATTTGAATCATTCTTTTAAATTTAAAAGTTCCTTTTTTGTAGCTTTACCTTTGCCTAGGTACTGGAAGTTCCGTATACGTTTTACCTTACCTAGATATATTTTTTGACATTTACCTTGTAAATTACCTAGGTAAGAATATTGAGTATGAAGACGAGGAACTTCATAAATAATAAAATCACAGCTGGATTTAAACAACCACCAATCGTGCCTCGAGATTTTCTTATAAAAAAACGGTCACACTAGCAAGCAAGACGATATCAATTGGGATATCGATAGTAGTCATATCGTGTGTGTGTAGCGTGTGTGGATTGAATGAACAGCACATTCAAAAATAAACAAAATACTACAAAAATATACAATATACTAATCAAAATTCATTTTACTTTACTTTTTAATGCAAATAAAATTTAGAAACGGTTTTACTACTATCAGTAAATCTGTGATTCTTCTGTTCTTCAATTATATGCAATTGTCATTTAAAACACCAACTCTACACATTTTTGTGTCATTGAATATGTATCTCCTTTATTAATAGGTATAAAGGTCAGGCCACCAGTGTTGCCAACTTTTGCCAAGCAAAAAAATCCGTTTTCGGCGGGACGGAGAGGAAAAAAACGCTGTATTTTTCGACAAAAAAAAAACAATTATATATTTAATATATCATCAGAGTGGTAAAGTTCCTCGTCCTCAATCTTACCGAAGGCCACAGTTGTGCCTATTAGCTTAAGGTAACTAGGAAGGACCTTATAACCGACCTGACAACATCTGAATCGCAAACGAGGCTAACTCAAAAAGACTTTCATTACCTCCAGCGTCCTTGTAAGCGATTACTAAACTCCAAAACTTTAGTTTCATCGTAGTTTTTCAATATCTTCTACGAAAAATACTTCCAAAATGGTAACAATGCGTTGCTTTTTTTGGAGGTAGAATGTTGTGCATTTGCAACAGCTGCAGAGGTATCTCAAGAGGTATCAGATTCATTCTTCCGGAGTCAAGCCTTAATCTCCAGGTTCTGCAGTCAGTCTTTACGACTTTTTTGATTGATAACTTGTGGCATTTTTGTCAAACGATCTGTAAACTTTGCTAGCACTTTGAGATGACTGTTTCCTGAACGTTAGCAATAAGGGCAATAAGGCAAAAAGGGTCGATGAATGACTGACAGAGGTGAAAAACTTTAGATTTGGCTATAAGTTTTGCAAATGACTACAAACTAAAAATAAAGCTGTTTCCGAATGCCAGAAATTAAAGGAAAAAAGCTGATTTGGCAACACTGCAGGCCACAGATAAAAGCCGACAAGCCGCTCTTCCGAATGAATTGAACTCTGAAGGAGTGTAAAACCCTCCTTTCTAGTCATATGCTAGCATCTCGGATGGACCAAAGAAGATAATAATATTTTGAAATACGCTTTTTCTCACATTAAGCTCATTAAAGTGTCACTTCACAGAACCAAAGATCGACACTTAACCCACTTTCAACACTCTGAATATTCCCCATACACCCTTTATTACGTGTCTCGGCATGCGTGGCAACCTTCCAACCTAGCGAAATGTAACCCCGTAAAATGCAAATAATGCAGCCAACCAACCAACCAACGACGATGTCGCTCAGAGTATCCCAAACGACGCTAACTGACGATGGCAACTGGCACTCACTGCCAGCCAGAGTTTTCACTCCTTTTTTTTAGTAATTCTAGTATAACTGGAAGATTTTTCATATTTTCTGGCTGCTGCCGCAGTTGATGCTACCAGCTTCCAAAAATGAAACCGAGCATGCAAAACGAGGCGACAAAGATGCAGCACAGTCACAGGGAGTTGGTTTTGGAGTGCCTGCGAGTGCAGATTAATGGATGTTGATTTTACAAATTCAAATGGCAAAAATATGCAAGCAAGTGTAAGAGATGCCGGCACACACTGAGAGAAAAATAAAGAAATGCAAGAAATACTGACAGGAGCTCACTTTCTAGATTTTGAATGATTGAGCAACTGAACAAAAAAGAGCATCATGTATACTTAAGTTTATTTCTCACAATTCCCCTTATTTCTTCTCTTACAGTGTAAGTAGATGCCTGGGAAAACGATTGTGACTCTGTGGAGACCTCAAACTCCGATTCCGTTCCAACTCCATCGCCAGATCTCTTTTTCCTCGTGGCATTGTTGTCGCAAATGCGATAACTTAGCTACCAATATGCGTTGACTGCCAACTGAGCGGGTGGTGCAGAAGGGGGGGGCCAAAAGCATATAACTCAATGCTGGTGGAGGGTCCATGTGTGGGTGCCTGCAGAGGAGCAGCAGAAGCAGCATATGCACGGCTGCATTTGTCAGCGAAGCACAAAAATGAGACAAAGTGACGCAGGCTGCGGAGCTTTGCTCTCTCCCATGACGTTTGCCTGTGTAACTTGAGCATAGAAATAAATGCGCATTTATGGTTGGCAATTCAAAAGTCTTTAAGATTTTCACATTCCATGCATTGTGTGTGTGTGTGTGTGTGTGTGTGTTTAGGTGTGTGGGTGTCTGCCACAGACGGAAAAACGTACGGAGAGCTAAAGTCATTTTTTTATTTGTGATACCCTTTTTGTCAGAAATCGTTGGCTCAAACGATGGTAAAAACGACACAGCCATAAAAAGACTAACAATCATTTAAAGTCGGATTTGGAGTCGTTTTATGTTTGCTTCACGCAACGGTTAAACGCTAAAAGCAAGAAATTTTATTAAAAAAAATTATGTGTGAAATTTTGAAGGTCCTTTTAGTGTGGCAAATAATACGAAATAAAATATAAAAAAATTGATGATAAAACCGGTTCTACTTGGCCTGAGCACTCAGCTGAGAAGCATCCGTGAAATTAAAGGGTTGCTTAATTGCAGTACAATTGTTATCGATTTTTGGTTATCGGTTAAGTAATTTTTGTAAGTAAAATTAATTCTTATTAAAATTAAACCAAAATAATTGAAAGTTAAAAAGTTTCAGAATGCAACCAAATAAGAAACTAAGTGTGTGTGATTTGTATAACTAGAGCATTGGAGTCTACATATTTAGTATGTTGTACAGTCGGGTTCGTGCAATTAATTGACTTTATTGCAGGTGCCCATTGAATGGGACAGATTCCAAACGGGCCAACATTGACGAGAATTTCGCAAGCGACATGCGGACCGAGGTGTTAGAGAAGGCCATATTGGCTTTGAACACACCTGCAAACCAATATTCTTTAAGCTTCAACTCTTTTGGCGAATTTATTAAGTCGCAAACAGCCACGGTTCCAGAGGAGCGCCAGGAAGTGTTCTTTCGAAAAATGATTGTGTACATGTATACTATTAAAAATAATTAAACATGCTAGTATAAGTTAAAGATATTTTATCAAGTATGGTTACATAAATGGAATAAATTGAATTAAAAATTAAACTTCCTTATCGCCTCCTGAACTGAAACTTGCTCGTTAAATTACATATTGAGTAAACTTTTCAAGCACTTGCATTGGTGCGAGGGCACGGTTTACACCTGCCTTCATTACATTCATTTTCGCTTTCATATTTTTTTCGTCCTGCAAGAGAGCAAGCCGCCGAGCGTGATATTTATAGAACACTCGTATTCTCTCGTCTGCGACGCCGGCAGAACTATGAGTTCCTATCCCATGTACCTATAGACAGGTAAATAAAGGTGTACATGAAACTGTACAAAAAACTCGACATTTTCTAAATTTTTTATATTAGCAAAAATTACTCAATTTTTGTATGAGGTACATACATAAGTCGAATTCTCCGTCCCCAACTTATCATAGATACATAAGTTGTTGGCGGCAGAACATCACGCAACGCCACTGGGTATAAGTTGTTTCTAACTATGTTACCTAGTTTCAAAGTCTATTGCTCCCTTGTTGTACTCTATTTTTCTAAAGCTCTATTTACACGACCTGATCACTCAGCTGTGTTTTCATCAGACCTAAACCCATCTAAGCAACTCAGTTTCGCTTTTACACATGCCTGAGAAGCTCAGATGAGTCAGTTACAGAACCATTGGTTCATCGGAATCATCCAGATCATATGAACATTGTGACGATGCTTTGTTTACATAAGAAGAAGACAAGAAGAATAAAAAGCGATATGAATATAGAATCATTACAAATTATAGTTCCCATCCTAGCAAGTGAAATGCACTCCAAACTAATATTACGATGCGCTTGTTCGGCTATTTGTTCTCTCACGAAGCATTTGTTCGCTTGTTTGTTGCTCATGTTGAAATGTCAATATTTATACTTCGTGTTTCGCTGCTACGCACACAAGCGCAATCCTTGATTGTGTGAGTTTGGACACCACTGATCTAGACCAGAGTCTGGCGCCTCCCTATCTGAAGTGTATACAACCTAGCTCTGCGACACCGACAGTATACGAGCTTTTACTGCTCTCTTCTGCAACAACAAAGATGTGCTAAATGCGCGCGCTCTCTTGTGGATAAACACACACATACAACGCCAAAATGAGCAAGTGTGTTTTGCCGGCCCCTGATCTAGACTCATTATAAAATTTTTTCAATCCTGATGTTTTTGTACCGATTGAACTTCACATCCTATTTACCCGTCTACAATTGCCATCAAATCTTCTTAGACATATAAGCTCCTATGAAAAATTGGCAAATTTGGGACCAATTAAATATATTTTAAAGGTTATTCTGCTCTTCGGGACGGAGACAAATCCAACAAATCAGAGATCATTAAAATCGGTCCAGCCTTTTTGAGTTATAAATTTTTTAACTAACCAGACTTTGTTTTATTAAGACAGGGGCGGACCCTATCCTTCGTCTTTACTTTTACGAAGAAAGTATTAAGTATTTATCCATAGATTTTCTCCACCAATACCTTATCACCCAATTTCTACAAATCCCGAAAAATAGCAGGTTTAGGTAAGCAAAACTGCTAACTGCTGAAACGCATCTTAAAATTCTCCAGTAGTTTTGTTCATCAACTCGAAAACTTTTTGCATTAGTAAAACAGAACAACGTTTTTATTGCCAACGATAAAAAATATGATTTTTATTCTTCCCCTTGATGGTTCCATGGATGCCAAGGGCTTCAGACATGTCTTTTGCATTGCTTAGAGCGCCGACTGTTCTTTACTTTCGTTTTTCCAATAAAGTCGTCTACAAAGCTCCTATATTAAGACCATTGCTTAAGGCCTAAAAAACGAAGCAAGGAAAATGGGTGAATCACTGCCACCAAAGCTCCAGCGTCTGTTCTAAATACAATTAGATATAGGATAGGATATAGTATATTAGATACTAAATAAAACGCGTTTCCTAAGTTTAGTGCGTATACCCTGATAGATTCTGAGGCAGTTTCCAAAAGGTTGACTAGCTCCTGTAGCCGTACTTGTGGCCAAGTTTCAAATATTCCTTCCGTTGACTGAGCGTACACTTTTGTAGATACAAAAATTTACAGTCGGGCTATTTTTCCCTTGTAAAGTCTACACATTTCAAAAAAAATTTCCTAAAATGTCAAATTCTAATGGCTTTATCTGCAAATTGTGAAGGACTAATTAAAGCAAAATCCGATTCTGAACCGAACCGTACCGTACCGGTAATTCATGAACATAAGCCAAACCGTGAACCGAACCTGCGTATTATAAAAATTGCTCAACCGAAACAAAAACCAACAATGTAAACGGTTCGGTTAATTTATCGTCCATTTTCATAAGCTGAAGCGCATATCTGAATTTTTAACCGAATAATCGACTTAAGAAACAGATAGTCACCGTTTTCAAAGTGCTGTTGTTCCTAGTCGCTGGGATTCAAATAGACTGCGAAGTTTCTAACTGTTCGTAGTGGGCTGAATTATTCGTCGAAGAAATTAAACAGGCTCGGGCAGAATTTCAAAGTTATAATAATTCACTTTATTGTAGTAGGAGAGATTGGACTGATCGCTGTGAGTTCTCAGAATAGACTGACCTTATTCACATACAACTATATAACTTAAACCTACATTCCCATTTCCATTTTGTTTCACCTCCTTACTTCTAGCCTGAACTTTCCGGCCCTCGCAACGCAGTTTGCAATAGTTCACATGATGCTTAGCGAACTTCATTGTACTTAAAACTAGACTTCATAAATAGACGTTTGAAACTTGGAAGTTAACTAGAAGTGTCTTTTCGATATACGTATACTACTGACAGGCAAGATAATATCTGGGTAAAGAGGGACCAAAATGTTCGTAATAGGTTTGGGCAGGAATTCAACGTTATAATAATTTACTTTATTGTCCTAGGAGAGATCGGACTGATCCCTGTGAGTTCTTAGAATAGACTAAAACTGTCCATGGTAATTTTCGCGGTTGAGGATTGTCATATTCATGGTTATGTAGTTATGTGTGGTTGTTTTTTAAAGGCAGTTTCTTAAGCACTTAGCGGTTTTATAACCATGGATATCGCTTAGCTGTGAATTGCGTTCATGCATTGATCGTTGCATGATTTTCCCCCATGATTGGCATTAAAGCTTTTCATTATTACTATTTTGTATCTTCTTTGGTATTTTTTCGCGATATAAAAAGAAGGATCGAAAAGAATGAAGAAGCCAAAAATTATAATTTGCGATCGCCGTGTGGCCATGCAGTGGAATGCTGATATGATCCCTAAGCTTATTGAAGCCGTCGAGGAGTCGGAATGCCTCTGGAATATGACCAGCGTCAATTATAAATATCGTGATGCCAAGGAGTCTAGCTGGAACAGCGTGGCCGATCAGCTTGGCGTCACCAAAAAAGACGTTGTCGACAAATGGAACAGTTTGCGAAACCGTTTTGTGTGAGTTTGCAATTCAATACAAAAGCAGCCCGCATGTAATTGAATTTTTATTGATATTTTTGCAGACTTGGGCAGAAGTTCCTACTTGGTAATATGAGTCTTCGGCCTAACTGAGGCAACTCAAGCTACACGGCCCACCGATGCTACTCAAGCCGCACATTCAAGTCAATCGGATGAATTTGACCAAATTGAAAGATTCTCGCTTTAAAAGTAGGAGTTTCTGGAGGATCTTAAAGATACTTACTTTGTCATTAAGTGCTACCACTGCTACTTCAATATACACATATTAAATAAATAAACATATTTAATTACTCGTCTCCAATACTTTATAAATGCATGCGATGCTGTTTCCGGAATTATTCCCCATATTGTTGCCTTTGACATTCTAAACTTGTATGAGACGGATGTCATGCTGGATCCTGAAGCCCAATAGCGCAGTGTCACTGCTAGTCTATCGCCAGCTAAAATGGGCTCACGAAAAGTTGCCGTCTACTTTCTCCCAACAAAAGACCTGATCGAAAGTGGCTGCATCCAAGCGCACATAATTTATAAATTTGTACGGAATACTTTGCAACTGTGCATTCAACTTGGCAAACATGCCTTCTTTCCCTAGAGTCAAATTAATTTTGTCGATCCATCATGAGCGATTTACCTTGGGTTCATCATCATCTTCGTCCAGCAACCATAACGCAATAAGAGCACACGCCACTAGCTCTGTTGCCTTTCGCGCAAAAAATTTAATTTAATTAAAATTCAAAAAAATACACGAAAGCACTAAAAAAAGACGCATATTTACCTTAATCAAAATTTTTAAGTCGCAAAAAAACAAAACAAAGTTGTCGCAGTGTGACATAAAAACGAACATGCGCGTTATGCTTGTCACAGGAAAAATAGTTCAAATGAGCTCATTTTGAGCTAACTCATTGGATCAGCTGTTCAATTAATTGTGGTCACAAACGTGCCTCCCTAGGTCACAGAACCACTTTGCAGCCAAATGAGTACTTATGTTCACACTAAAAAGTACTCGTTCCTATGACAAGCAGCGGTCCCCCGTTTGCCTTTGTTAGAAAACGACAGCTTTCGTGCGACCACATTGAAAAGAGGTACCGAAATAATCTTTGACTACGCTCTCTGCTTCTATTTGGTTGTGAGAGGAGAGAAACACATTTGTTTGATTTTTTTCCTCTTAGGTCTTTTTCGGACCGTTTGGCCTAATACCCGAATTCTTTGTATGTATGCATCGGTGTGTAAGGCTCGGCTAACGATATGAATGTATGCGACGAACTATATGCGCTCTCTCGTTCTCTCTCGCATAGACTCTCTCTCTGCTTATGTTAAACTCTGGCGCAACTTTTGAGTCTGCAACCTTTTCAAATAACATTTTGAGAGTTTGGTCTTCAAGAAGCACGCAATTTAAGAATAAATGACTGAGTTGGGCCTGTTATTCGTTTGCTGTTAGACCGATCATTGCTGTGTGGTCAACCACTGCCACTTAACAGTGAGCGCGAAAACAGAACACATTCGGTTGCGGGAAGCCCGATCCCCTTTTATATTTGGTTTTTCGGTCAGTGACGTGAGCAGAGTGAACTGAAAAAAGGGTTGAGAGTTATTTACGAGCTATGGTGACAAGGCATGGGCCGTTCACATTGCGCTGAAATGTGACACTCTGTGCCCCAATGTAAGCGCAGCATTTCGTACAGTACGTACTTGCCTTTGTTCAGTACTTTTTGTGTATCGAACATAAATGCGGTACTTTGTACGGTACTTTGAGAACCCTGATATATCTGAAGCAACACAAAGTGTAAATAATGCCATAAAGTGTGTGAAGTGCTGCCCATCGCCGTTGCGTCCGGTGCTACCCATCATAATTTTGTGTTTTCCTTATAACTGGACTATTGCTCTCTAAATAAACTTCGTTACTAAATATCTTTAAAAGGTACGAACCATCTATGTATCTACAAAATTGTGGGAGATATGACAATTATTTTCTAAATTTCTAATTTAATTAATAAATAAAATAAACTTGATCTGCGTGCAAATATAAGAAATATTTGTTCCATACATGTCTAACCTCTATCTCACCATGTATGCACAGAAAACCAACATCATATATCAGTCCTATCTTTAATAATATCGAAATGATATACATTTTTCATATCAAAGATATACTATTTCCACCTAAACATATGGAAGTGATAATATCATCTTGATATTTTTTCAAATGAAGGCCGATTCGATACTCAAAATACCCGTATGATACTAAACATCGTGATCTTT
Source organism: Lordiphosa magnipectinata (assembly GCA_037044535.1). Classification (NCBI taxonomy): domain Eukaryota; kingdom Metazoa; phylum Arthropoda; class Insecta; order Diptera; family Drosophilidae; genus Lordiphosa; species Lordiphosa magnipectinata. The sequence continues at coordinate 42,599 of JBAMBO010000975.1, forward strand.
TTTTTCTGTCTGGAATTTCTTAGTTCATAAGACGGACATGGCTATATTGACTCGTCTGTTGATGCTGATCAAGAATATATATAATATATATTATAGGGTCGGAAATGTTTCCTTCTCCCTGTTACACACTTTTGCACAAACTTAATATGGTCTGTTTACCTTTGGTACAGAGTATAAAAAGGTTCGGTTTGAAAGCTGACTTTTATCAATACTTTTACAACATTTTTACAGGGATAATATAATTATTTGGTTTCAGAAGAGTGACACTTGGCACTAGATCAGAGTTCCCCAGCGATAGCCCCTGGGGCAAGAACATACTCGCCAATTCACACCGACTGCTTGCCGAAGTCATGCATCACTGTGTGTTAAAGAGAGACACAGTCACATTTTCGCGCTTTCTGCTTGGGGAACCCTGCACTAGATACATAAGAGAGAAACCACAAGACCCAGCGAAACGATCGAAAATGGAACAGTCGAAGATGAGAGATGCAGACTTTTTCGTTTTACTGTTTCGGTTTGGCTGTCAGTGCCAAATTCTATACATATTAAACTGAAATGCAATTCAAATTAATTAATTAATAAAATTAATTATTTAACTCATAAAAAATGGATTTTTTCAAAAATAGTTTCATAAATTTTGATTCAATCCAATTAGCTTTGAACCAAAATTCAAACGAGAAACAAAGTCTCTTCAGTACTTCATAAATTTGTGGCACTGTTTAATTCGGGGTTTGCAACTGATTTGGGCTCTAAATCGAAAAAAATGTTTCTAATTTAAAAAAAAAAAGATCGGCACACCCAAGTTATTTTACAGTTAGGTTTGACTGTTTGTTTCCAACATTACAGGGTGCCAGCATAGTCTCTCGGTCTGCCACTGCCCGCATTCCTTTGATGCTGCTTCTCTGCTGCTTGCTGCGTGCAGTGCACATAAATCGAAATCCGCACCTTCTTTTGCCATTGTCAGGATACGGCGAAGGATGCCTTGCCTTAGCTTGGCTTTAGCTTTAGCTTTTGAGGTTGCCTTGGAGTTTGGTGGCTTGGTTAGATAGCAGCAAGTGCCATGTCTATGACTATGAGCGACATTGTGCGATATGATAGGAGGACGCGCATTTTTATTGTCGTTGTAAATCGTTGCCGTACGTTTCGACATTAATAAAAGTTAGCAAATAACTTGACAGTGGAACAGGGCGAGGGAGCTGGCTGGCGATAGCCTCAAGTGCGTCGGTTTCGGTTTTCATTTTTATTGTGCTCGTCATCAAGTTGATTGTTGATGACTGCCTCCAGCAGCTGCTCGACCCGTCCATTGGGAAATGGGATATAGAATGGAATGGAATATGCAAGGCACAATGAAATTGAGTAATTTGTTGGGTCAGGCGGTCAGCGTTGTGGTTTGCATAGCCAAACAGGCTCCAGACTCCCGCCCTCTCCTGATTGATGTCTATGCGTGTGTAACCTGCCGCAACGGGGGAAATCCTTGCTGACAAAAAAATAAAGAAAAATAGAGCCAAATGCATTTGAATTGCAGGCGAAGATGTTGTTGAGCCCCCATTGATTGTGGAAAACTAGAGATGGAGGCGTGAAACATCTTATTCTAATGAGTGAGAAACGGCTTAAAACTTCTTTAATCTTTTAAAGCGAAGCTAAATCTGTACATAGATTTTTCTATATTTTAGTTTCCATATCATATAACTGGAGGGCGATATTGATATTTTTGGCAATATATCAGAAAAGTAATGTATTTAGTTAGTCAGGTATTAAAATCTTTCATCTGATGAGGATTGTATTTGAAATAGACGAATTGGAGGATCTTGTGGATAGAAGAGGATATGTGATTTTATAAGCATATTTTTACACTTTTTAGATGCTCAGAAATAGGCCGTTGCCCAAACATTAAATTACATAGACACATACCGTATATATTTGTTATTTTCTAATTATGTTCCTCAGGGTTGCAAACCTCCTAAAAGTCGGAAAAGGTTCACTTTCCGGAGTCACGGAGTGGGTTCAGAATGTTCGAACCTGGGTTCAGGAGTAATATTGTTTGTTCGCTAACTCAAAAAAATTATGTAAATTTGGAAAAAACCTTAATCCTTTCATTCATACAAATTGGGAAATTCATTGTCTTGATATTTTCCATATACCTATAATATTTGAGCATTTTCGAGCTTTATTGTTAAAAATTTGTTACCAATTCTTTTTGTAAGTATACTGTTTAACACTAAAAAGTTGATCACGTCGAGACATAAAATTTCTGAAATGGTATGATGTTTAAAAACCTTGCCTTGGTTTGGTCTGCTTAGCTTCCACCTTGAAGTTTTCAGCTTCTGATTGAGATTTGCAACTCCATATCTCGTAACCTGTTTAGAATTTCGCTGTACCGTCTTAGCCGAAGTTGTTGCTCCTGTTTTGGCTTACAAAACCATTCTCAGTAGCAAGTCAAAAAAGTCGAATGTTCATACATCATTAGAACATTTCGACTTCATTTGATTGAGCTTTCATATAGTTTTAGGCCTTAAAGCATGTAGAATTTTGATCAAAACTCGACAAATGTAAATTTTTGGTAGTAATTCGAGTATTTTTTTGACAGTAGTACATGCCAGAGTTGGAATTTTTTATTCAAATACGGATAACGAATAATTTTTCCAAAAATTATTTTTACTCGAATAAAATAAAAATTTTGCTTTATTGGAAAAATAAAATGGAAATAATTATAAATTTAATTTATTTGTTCAAAAATTTATTCGTATCAGAATAAATTATCTACGAATAATTTTATCACGGATACAAAAAATATTGGCTATAAAAGTCCATAAAACTTGTCCTGTTTATAATACGCTTAGTTAGGCATGTCTAGACCAGAGTTCCCCAAGAAAAGAGCGCGAAAATTTGAATGTCTCTCTATCTCTTATACACAGTGAAGTATGCCTTCGGCTAGCATTCGACAATACTGAACCGCGATAAATACCATGGATTGACCAATGGTAAAGAAAATAGTCAAGATCATAAAGAAAGTGTTAAACCACTTTTTGTTACTGACAAACCATTAAATCGCGGAAAACATAAAAGAGGATCAAAAAATGTAATATAAGAAATATAAATTATAAACCAATATATTTATGATTTGTCTTATTTTATGCTTTGTATTATATTTGCTTTCGAAACAACTCTTTTTTTAGTATTGTTAATTAAAACTTATGTATTAATTTCGTCTATAAGGCAAGCCCAGTCGATCCGATGTGTGCCGTCCATCAAATCTGCGACAAGCCAGTGATTTCGACTCTCTAATAAGGCACTCGGACATCCAGTGAGCTGTCACACCCAAAAAGCATCGTTTTTTTGTTGACCATATATCGATAGTAAATGTAAAATTGGCTGAAACAGCACCTCTAGGAGGGCCAGGGCCAAGCTTCTCTTAATCTCCTGACGTGTGTGCTTATAATTTTTCGCACAAGAGAAAGGGACCTACAGTTTAACGCCGAATCCGAACGGCAATAGTTAGAGAATTTTTGCTTTTTCATGGATAGTTAACTTCACAGCTGGCGCCAGTAGCTGGTGAAGGTGACCGGGTGTGTAAAAGCTTTTTCTAAAGAAAGAAAACATTTTTTCTATTAGATGCTCCGAGGCGCAATCGAACCCACAACCTCCCGCACCAGCAGCCACACATACTACTGGTACGCCACACACCGGCACTATATATCGATAGTAGTGCATATAAAAGCTGCCTCACTCATTTTTTCTTTAACGCTATCCCTTTCTTCCACATACATCACCTCTATATTCTTCTTTAATGCTCGGCGGTTCATTACTTTTAGTCCGTTCTTTTCAATATCCAGAGACTTACAGATTTTAAGGAAGAATTGGTCTTCTATGGCTCTCATCGGAATCTTTGCAATTACAAAGAATTTCGCAATATTGGCATCAAATTCGGTTTGGCTATTGCCCTGCTCAGTTGCTTCGATCTTAGTCTTTTTGGCGGCGCAATATACTTTATAATCATTCGAAGCCTCAGCGTCACGCTTGCGTTTTAGGTGCGTTTTATAAATAACAATTTATTTTAAATAATTATCTAGATGATTCTTTATTCGAATAATGTCAACTCTGGTACATGCTCGTAGGTCTATAGCTATACGAAAGAGTAATTAAATATGGTTGGTCCTTTCTAACGGTTTGTTTATTTTGGTCTAAGCTGCAACCTTTTACTGTATTACTTGTCCAAATATGTAAAGGGTTTCAAGTTAAAGTTAAAAAACTGTAAGAAGTGGTAAAAACTTGTTTATTATGGGCAATTTTTGGAATTTTGAGAATTTTTTTGAGATATGGTATGAAATGTTTTGTAGACCAAGCCAAGAGCAACAACTTTGCTTAAGATTAAGAAAAATTCGAGATATGGTATAGTTAATCTTACTCAGAAGCTGAAAAGTTCAAAGTGCACTAAAAAGAAAACGGCAGCTTATCAGACCGAACCCACATAGGGTTTTCATACTACCATCACAACCTTTCCGAATTATTTGGTCTCGACGCGATCAACTTTTTTGAGTTCAAAAATGTGTCACAATGGTAGTATCCATCACTAGCCACTACTTTTTTCCATCTATCTGGACGTTCTCGGATACCATCTCGAAAAATCGACGAATCTTTTGATGCGATCCATAAATTGATCCAATTTTGGGGGCCTCGACGAAAACAAATAGTAGTCGGAAGGGGCAATGTCAAGGCTATAACTTCCAATTTGAGCGTTTCAAGGTATGTTTCAACAGGCTGTTCAACATGTGGCCGAGCGTTTTCATGTTGTAAATTTAGCTTCTAGTGCCTTTGGTAGTATTCTGTTCGTATTTGGTTCAATATTCGTCTCAAAAACATCAATTGAGTTCGGTAGTGTTGCCCTGTGATGGTTTCACCGGGTTGTAACAGCTCATAGTACACCACGCCCAATTAGTCTCGTATGCTATTTTGCACTTGGAGCATGTTTCCCGTAAGCTTCTTGCAGCATTTGATGGCTTTTAGCTGCATTTTTCTTCAAATGAAGGCAGAAAAGCAAGCTTTCCCGCAAAATTGTGTTTTGTTGGCACAAAAGTTGACATATTCGGTGCACCCAAAATCAATTTTGTTTACACTTCAGCGAATCGACACATACTGAAAAAGAAACCCTTATGATTAGGCTTCAAAATATAGTTGATTGCAACATTGTCCGATTCGATACTAATCACCTCATCTCTTAAAAATCCTTTCTAACTTTTTTGTACAGGTAATAAATTGAATATATCGACATATCGAAAATCTATTATTTTTTTTTGTGAATAAATAGATAGATAGGGAATATCGAAGCTGCGCAGTGCGCTACCTTATGGGTATTTTACATGGACCTGGCAACGCTATTGTCATTTGTGCTCATTAATATAGTATACACAAAAAATTGTTGATATTTATTTTTGAAAAACAGAAGAAAGTATTTGAACAATTGGTACACAAGATCGTGCGACTTAAAGCTTATGGACTTTTCTACTGAGGCTACACAAAGACATTGAATTTTTAAAATAATGGGAATTACAGCTGGGAAAACGTACTTTATTCCTCGATCTTAAGAAAACTCTGCTTGAAGAAGTAAAATACGGGGTCTAAAGAATAACATTCTTTTTCATTTACCTAGGTCTTACTTTGGTATAGGTAGATTCAGATTATATACTCATACATTGAAGCCCTACTAATTATCTACTTGTGTATGAACAGATTTTAAGAGCACCCGATTTGTAAAAGTATTATATTTGGTCTATGAAATCTATTTTCATTAACCAAGGTCAAACTTTGATGGAATTAATATATAAATATATATAATTTTCTACCACCCATTACACCGATGCAGTAAAATGAGTGAAGGAACATGTGTAGGTAGCTTAAGATAAATCCAAGGTTTCTAATTTTTACGCTTATTTCTGAACTGTGGACGTTTTATGTAAGCTTCATTGAACTTCTGCCCGTTCATCACGTTCCCATCACTAGCCGGAATCGAAGAACTGTGAACTGGGACTTTAGATAAGCCAGCACGCACAGACGCGTTCTCTGGTTGGTTGTCAGCATCCTAAGGATTCTAAATTACATCCACACACCCACACACACTCACACACACAGACTAACAGAAAGTTGGCAACAACTAGAGGGAGTCAGAAGTCCAGGTGAAGTCAGCAGCAAATAGATTAGGCAATGAATTGATGCATACCTGCCACAAGCCAAGGATGCTGAGACTGAGAGTTGAAAGTTGCTATAGCCAAAAGCCACAAGACAGCGACGACGAAAACAGTAGATGGGGAAGAAGAAGCGGGAAAAGAACTTGCCTCAAGGAGCAAAAGTCACAGCCAAGAGTTGCATATTGAGCAGAGCTTGATAAAAGGCTTAAACCCTTTGGATATTGGTGCAGGGATAGAAAGTTGGACATGTATATAGTCGTATGTATGGATGTGAAAACAAGTGGCTCGGTATCGTAACGATGTGACAAAACTATTAGATATGCAAATAAGTTGTTTGCATAAGAGAAAGATTAATGGGAAATGGGAGAAGGAAAATCTGTTGACAATATAAGTTTAAGTATTTTTTCAGATTTAAATGAGGGAAGCACAAATGTTAAAGAAAGAAGTCAGAAACGATGCCGATGCCTACCTCTACTTCAGTCTCTCGGGCATAGCCGGCAAACTTTTCATACTTCATTCTCGTTCAGTTTCTTGTCTCAAATTTTAAGTCATAAGCGTCGGGTTTCGATTTTAATTTGAAGACGTATGGTATTTACCACGGAGTCTGATCCTTAGTTAGTAAGACTGGATCTTCGCCTAACTTGTTCGTTACTTTCAGAAAAAAAATCAAGCCATTCTGGATCAACTCAAGCCAAATGGGGTACTAAAAATGGGTTGATCCCGGAATAACTCAAACCAAACCGAACCAAGACAGAGTTCAACTTTTAAAGACTTTAAAAAAAATTTTAGTTGGAAGGGGGAGAGACCACATATATTTTTCTAAGCTGTTGTGGATTTTGAGATGTCATTAAAAATTTTACTTACTTTACTAAGATTTGAACTCAGGACCTCAAAGACTTAACACACTGACGAAATAATACCATTTTGAGTACATAGATTAAAATAACAAAATTGTCTACTGCCCAAAGCTATGCCTTGTAAAAACAGTACAACAATTTTCAACAACACCCATTACATACTTTGGGGCAGCAACAATATATTCAATTTTTTGTGAAAAACTGAAATACATAAATGAGTAAAAATGGTATATCTTCATTGAAAAAAAATCGTAGAATTGTTTGGCATAGTTTATTTCAAAGTTAAGGAGTAGTTCTTTCCGATAACAGCATTTCATATAACATTTGCCTTTCTTTTTCAAAAATTCTATGTTGAATCAAGAAGACTTATTATAGTTCTTATAAAAATTTGAATTACGAATATAGTTGTCCTCCCATAAACATAAATATGTATTGTCGTCTTAAAGGCCTATGCTCAAGGAGAAAAAATTTAGTTCGGCACTATATATCATATATCGTTCTATAGCAGTCAGATTTCAAACTGTTTAAAATTGTTTCTATTTATGTGAAGTATTGTGCCGAACTAAATTTTGATCTCATCTGAGTATAGGCAATAAACAGGCTGTAACTTTGCCAAATGAATCAGTTCAATGTAAATCAGTAAATGCCATAAAAATCACAAAATTATATCATATGTTTGGCTTTATGCTCAGATGGCTAAAATATTAATCCAATAACCGCGCTAGCTTAAATGGGATGATTTAATTTGAAAAAAATGCTATAATTCGGAAGTTGTCTGCCTTTAGAGGCCAATTTAGACACTATCCGCTGTACTTATATAGCGCTGTTGATTTTTGAAAAATGCATTGATTTGTGCTCTGTCGCAAATAGCTCCTAAACTCAGACATTTATGGCTAATGTGGCCTACATAAATCCTTGAGTGCCAAAAACTCAACAAATTTGTTTTTCCGCCATATTTTGGAAACAAGAGCTGATAAAACAAAACCAATGATACAGTTTTGTTCAGTGCAATCTATATTAACAATATCAGAGAAAATAGACCGTGTTCAGTCCAGAAGTAAGGAGGTGAACAAAATGGGAATGTAGGTTCAAGTTACATAGTTGTATGTGAATAAGGTCAGTCTATTCTGAGATCAATCCTATCTCTCGTACTACAATAAAGAGAATTATTATAACGTTGAATTACTGCCCAAGCCCATTTATTTTCTTCGACGAATAATCCAGTCTACTACGAACAGACCGGCACCAAAAACACGTTGGGCTGTGCTATTCACTGGTTCAGTTGTTCACCTGGTCAGTTGTTCTTGCTTACTTGTGCTAGGTCTATGGCGGAAGGTTGTGTGAGCGCACGGTTTTTTTTGTTTTGCCGTCGAGATTTTAAAGGGGAGGGTTCTGTAGCGCTGATCGCTTTATTTTTTTTTGTTGTTTCTGCATGGCTGTTTCGTTCTATACACATATGTATATACCTGATTTGCGTGAATGTGCGTCGTTTATTCTCGCGCTCACTGTTCCGCTCTCTCTCTTTCGAGATCTTAGCAAAAGCGCTTAATTCAAAACTTGGCTGAGCGCCATACCTGTTGTACTTCTATCATGGTGCAGCTCACAGAACAACACATAGACAGACGGAATAGCTCACAGAGCAAGGCAGTCAGAACAATTCACAGAGCAAGGCAGACTGAACAATAGAGCAAGAGATACAGAACAGCTCACAGAGCAAGGCAGATAGAACAATTCACAGAGCAATAGATACAGAACAGCTCACAGAGCAATGAAGATAGAACAATTCACAGAGCAATGCAGACAGACCAATTCACAGCACAAGAGATAAATACACCGCCAGAGCAAGACAGACAGAACAACTCACAGAGCAAGAGATACAGAACAACTCTCTGAGCAAAAGAGACTGAACAGCTCTTAGAACAACTCAAGAACAACTCAGAGCAAGACAGACTGAACAAGATAGATTGAACAAGATAGACTGAACAAGACTCGCTGAACAAAAATGAACAATTGAAGAAGAACATGTTCACTTGTTCAGTTAACAACAACAGAACAACTCAAATTTGTTCACTCACTGCCAGCAAAACATTTTTCAGTTAAGGCCTTTACTCAGATGAAATAAATATTTAGTTCGGCACAATATTTCAAATAAATAAGACAGCTGTTAAAAAGCATTCCGATTTTAAAGCTGTTTCTATATATGTTAAGTATCGTGCCGAACTAAATTTTTATCTCATCTGACTACAAGTCAACGACTTTAGTTACAGACTCTTTACCGTGACTGACGAATCATTAAAAATTATCATAAAAGAAATATTTAGCCCTGATAAAATTAAAATATTGACGCCGAACCAAGACTTTCAGAAGAAATAAATGCTGATGAGTTGAGCTTAACTAGACTCATACGCACGGTTTATCACAGACGTAAGTGGTTTTTACCGATGGAAAAGGCAGCCATTGCTGTTCACGCCACCGCCAAAACCTTCAGTTTTTTTTCCAAAAGTCGTCGGTGAAAAACGAGCATATGCGGCAGCCCAAATACTGCACAATGATCTACAGGTTGAGCGTAGACATCTGAAATCATAACAGCTAATGCATATATACCGACCCTGAACCCAAAGAAGCCAACCCGAAATCTATCAGAAGGGCGCCAGCAACCACAAGACTCTTTTACCCTAATTTTCCAACTCGAAATCAAAGGAAAACATAAAAATACAAGCACCTTATTATTCTTGCTCCAAAATGTCCAGCGTTTTTATGAACATTTAATTCATATCTTAATCCTCGTATGTCATGAGCCATGTCTACATCTCTTTGATATCCACAGTGCGTTCTATTTCCAGCTTAAGCTTCAGCTATTCAAAATGGCATCTCGTTAGCGCTCAAGTGATTCAACAGAATGCTTAACATGCCTAATGTCATTTGACACAGCGCTCAAATTAATGGCCAGCCACTTTTCACCTGACCAACCACCACCACTCTCACTCCCACTGCAACCCAAGCCGGAGCACTCCAAGCCCTCCAAGCCACTGTGGTGGTCCTTGAGCGCGTTTTTCTACGCATTTTCTACACTTCGAAATGAAAATGTAACATTGCGATGTTCTTTTGGCTAATCCGAGATGGCAAAAAAAAAAAATAAAATTATTTAACTCAAGTGCTTGAGGAGCCTCCGCCAACCCAATTCACATAATAAATGGGGCCAGTCAGGTTCTTCGGTGCTTCGTCTTTCGTCTGATTTTTATGCGTTTTTCTGGAGTCGCTATATGGCATTGTGTGTATAAGTACTTGGCAATAAAAATGCGAAATGTAAGCAAGTTGTTTTTGGGTAGCAAAAGCTTTGGCCATTATGACTAATGGTTGACATTTAACTTAATCTGCTTAAGATGATTATTGAAAATGAGTGCCCACTTATGCCAAATGTTGCGTCATAAATATTCATGCACCGAGGAAGGGGACCCACCGCCAGATCCTTATATGAGCCGCCTCTGCTAATAGAAAGTCTTTTCCCCAGCAAAAAAAAAAAAAGGCATAAAAACTTGCCAACATGATTTATACTTAAATATGTATGTAAGTATTTTATGTTGCTCGTGCATCATCATCTCCATGCATACATACATAATGCATATGTACCCATCGTCCGTTCATATTATATTTTTACTCATTTCAAGAGCTCAGATTTCGGATGCTGCGTGTGAGTGTGTGTGTGTGTGCGTTGTGCGTGATTTGATTTATTGGAATTTTGGCGTATATTTTACAATTTAGCGGCTATAATTCATTTTGTCGGTTTTGGCGATGCGCTTTATACACAGTTGGAGTATTAAGATATGCGTATGCAGTTTGTCATTCAATGACGTAGGCGGGATTAAACGATTTTTAGAAATATTTTAAGATGCTTATGAGAAGAGGGGAGGATCATGAGAAAGATTGCTTAAGCAAGCTTAGCGAGAACGGTTTAAAGTTGACTGAAGATTTGTCCATACACTGGGGTCAACTACATCTAATTCAAATGGAAAGTTGTGTGTGAAAAATATAACTTAGGACAAAAACCACGAGAAGGTTGGATTAGCTTTGACTGTACATTTGCAAATGCTCGTTATCTCAAATCTGTACGGTAAAATACAAAATGATTAGAGCCCGATTTCTGTTCACATCTTAAAATGCTTTAATTTAGCAGAGATCTTAAGAATCTGTCAAAAAAAATCCCGTTTTGTCGGATACAATGAATAAATTTTTGTATGAATTAAATTAACTAGATTTGAGTTTTTTTTTTTGCAAATTTTATTTACATACAAACCATCAACTATTTTTTCTATTTCTATTATTTTATTGATGTTCACAATGTTGACTTTCTTGTTGGCTTTTGATGCTGATGTTAGCGATTTGGCCTTAAAATTTGTTGTTGTTTGCAGTTTTTAAACAAATGACCTGTCAGTCGGAAAAATGCACATTTTTATAACTTCTATTTCACCGAAGAAGTAGTTCCCAAAACTGAAAAGTTCCATTCGCTTTTATTAAGGCGTGAAACTGTCAAAGAATGCATCTTTGTTGCTGCTTTAAACTTCGTGAATCTTTCGGGTTTCCCTTCCTATTTCTGTTTCTCAAAGAACAGTTCCAGAAGTCCATCCGCCGGAAGTGAATATTCCCTGCATGCAGCGTTCGCTGCGCAAAGAATGTATGATTAACACGTTCTTTTGGAATCCATTTTGGATGGCATGAAAAAAAGAGCATACTAAAAATGTGATTTTGAAACGGGTCAAGTATGTGATCTAAAAAAAAAAATTAGAAAATTGTGTATTTTTTCGTTTCAATTGTTGGAAGTTGGAAATTTTTTATTTCATTTTGCTTAATCCAAATCTCGAACAAAAATTAAAAAAGAAAATTTATAATATTCAACAATAAGTTTTTAAATTTGCTTTTCAAAGTTATATTTGTTATTTGTTATGATCGCTGTTTCCTGTTTTTTTGCATCTGTAGCCGTTTTGTATACTTTGTTTTTGATTCTTTGAAACGTCTTTCTGTAATCGTTGAACGAATACCCTTTCTTCTTAGCCCTCTAGTGCCCAAATTTTTTTTTCCGAGAAAAAAATTATTTTTGGCTTCATTATGTCTGAAAAGTAAATGTTTGTTCTGGAAAAATTTTTACTTTTGCACGGATCGACTTTTATAGGACAGAAACCTTGGACCGCCTAGAGGCGGCTTTATGAAAGTAGGCCAATAAAATTTCAGTAAAAAAATTTTTTTGTTTACACGTTTTATTGTAAAGTAAATAAAGAAAGGCTCAAAAAACGGAAGAAATAACAAAACTAAAGTAACTTAAATTTACAAACTCCAAAATGTTTGTGTACAAAAAGTTCGTTTACTTATTTGTGATGAAAGTCGTAGAAACAGTCTTCTTGCTAGGAAAGGCACAGGCTTATATTACATTTACGGCATACAATTTGAGTTTCCGAAACTGCAACCAGGAAGCACACAGTTTTTTTTTGCCAGCGCGTGATGAAAACATCGGAAAATGCTCGCCATCATAACGTACATCATTAGACTTTTCCTTTTCAGCAACTTGTCGTGGGCGCCCTTTTGGTCCTTTTGGCAGAGAATGAGCTTGTAGCATGCAAAGTACGTATGCGACCTCTGATCGGAACTTCGGCAGTTGGTATTTTGCATTATAAGCGTCGGGCTGGTTTATTCGGTGGAACAAAATGTATGCGTTTACAATGGCTAAATCAAGCATATGTGTAAATAGTCGATTTGTGTACTTATTGCTCTTTACTGGAATTTTATATCGACCAATAAGTCCGTCCATTAAGGCGACACCACCCATGTTGCTGTTATATTCGTGGATTACATTGGGGCAGTCTATGTCAACGTACTTTTATTCAGAGCGAACAAAACATAAAACCTGACCTTTTGAATTGGTTTCATTCAGGAAAGGCTTTGTGCCCGTTTAAGTCGAAGAAAACCGCACTGCCTTATTGTCCTTCGAAACCGTCAAAAACATTTCGACTCCTGATGCAGATCCACAAACTTCAGCAGAATATTCACGCAATTGTTTCTTGAGGTCGCTGTCAGTTGGCAGGTTACAATTAGGAATGCGATTCGAGCGAATAGTTCCCAAAGAAAATATTCCCCGGGATTTGAGATATACAAGAAGCGGCGAAGAAGTATAATAATTGTCGAAGTACATAATCTGATTTTTGAAATCCGGAACATTGCGTAACAACTGAACAACTACATTTGCTGCCGCACCAAGATCTAGTAAGCCAGTTTGAACAAAGTTGTCTCGTTGGTGACTTTTAGCTTTCCAAACACTAGAAAAAAAACGTGTTAGAAAAAAACAGCGTTCGGAAATCGTTCGGGTTATTCTTTGCGTTCTTTCTTGTTACTTACGAGTGCCAAAAGCATGAGGAAAGAATGTAGATACAATTTCAAACAGAATTTTAAACTTTTATCATACCAAAAAAATATGTAGTGATTTTTTCAGTGTAAAAATCAGTATGAAAAATGGCATTCTATCGGGAACCACGTTCCAAAGTCCGACTAGGCTGTTTAAAGTAAAAAAAAATTTAATATATTAATGATAAGAATAATACATAAATTCACTTGAATCCCTAGATGTATTTAAATTCGATACTCATCAACATTCTAGAACAATATATGGCGCATTTATAATTTTAAAATTATTATTATTATTCTCCGTCAACACATCTTTTTTTCCGCAAAAGCCGAAATCGCACTGACTTTATAATTTTTTTCGGTTTTCTATCTCTCGTTTGGTCAACGTTCATCAATCGTTCATTGCTGAGAAATCAACGTGTGATTTTTTCATGCAGACGAATGGACTTATTTCACGCAAAAAAAATTATGTATAAATAGTCACTTTCGTAAAATTTCATGCCACCAATGTACTTATTTTGGTAAACACGTGCTGCAACGTCCGAATGGGTAGGTGTTTATAGTGCAAATGTATGTGTGTGCGCCTCAGTCCATCAAAACTGCCTTCAAAACACGGCTTATGGATTTTCTCACTCTTGCTGTTTTTATTAGATCCGTATCCACAAAAAAATAATCATTAAAATGACACTTTGTAGTCATAAATTTGAAATTATTGAGTATAATTTTGATTCTAACTTTTCTCAATTTCATATTTTTTTCTTATCCAGTTCTATGCAAACTGCCATTAAACATAATATTTGGAGAACTTTTTATATATATTTTGAACTCTTACAAAATGTATTTCATTTTCAATAGCAAATAGTAAAAAACAATTTATTCTTCAGGTGTGGTCTTCCTTCGCAATTGACTATGGAAAAAGTTGTACTTTCAACTTGAATGCTCCGCGTCCATAAGTCACCATAGGTGATATGCCCCATGGTGGTAGGTAGTAGTACTCATCCGCAAACAACCTGAGGTCCGCCAGGACCTGAACTGATAACAGTCCGCCTGAGAGCTTTCTTCTTTAGATGGGCTGCTGAACGACAGACATCTGACCGAATGGAACTGATGCGTGCGTACTGCATTGAATGTTAGGCGCATATCGAAAGGCTGCACGTTCTATGTTCACCGGAATTGTTCTTGCCAACGTTGTCGTTCAAAAGTCGCACGTTATAGTCTTGGTTCATCACTTTGTTGAACGCGAACTTCTCTTGGTCATCGTAAGCTTCGTAGATCTCTTCTGACCGTCGCGTATTCATTCAATCATTCCAATTCGGGCCCATTTCCTTTCAATAGCACGTTCCTTTACCGTTCGACGTGATGCGAAATTTTGGTTTCGTATTGCATTCTGAGAACGCCGACTAATGTTAGCAGCACCTTTTCTTGGAATCGATACACATATCGGGCTATAAGAGATCATTATTTTAATAAATAAATCGCACATAAAATTTGCACTAAATAGTAATTTACCTTTGAAGTCGCCGAAAGAAGGTAATGAACGAAAAAGATTCAATTGAAAATTGTAAAACCATTGGAAAAACAAAACAAATCAGAAAGAGTGTGTATTGTGTTAATTTTTGTGTGTGTATGGGTTGCAATGGCCGTTGTTCCTGAAAGAGTATATGCTGAGCTATTAAATGAAATGACCGCCTTTTGCGCCACGTGTCGAACTGTAATTGAATTAAACTAAAAAACGAAATGTGCGCCTATGGCGACTTTGCTTTTTCCTAAACCTTGGCGTAGCGAATAAACCCGCAGAAGGAAGTATTCAACTTGGTCCAGTCATTTTTGCTTTACCACGGCTTACAAAAGTGCTTGGACTTCAAAATGAAGAGCTATCATTACCTTTTTTTGTCATTTAACAACTTGGCTTAAGCTTTATTTCCCTCTTAAAGTTGACATATGACGAGTTTGGATATGATTTTGGAATGATAATGCTCCGATTTAGCACTGTTATATTATTTACATAAGTTCTTAAAAAACTCATCCGTTTCGGTTTGCAATTTTTCGTATGATATTTCATACGCTGAGGGTTAATGGGCTAAGCTATAAACGTTAGATATGAATGTTGATGATGGTTGGTCGACAAAGGGTTCCATACCAGCTCCAACCGATTTGAAAGAGGATCTGATAATTCACAAAAGCTATGAAATTTGGTGTGTTTCAAAGCGGCTTTTTTTTGGTCCTTTAAAACTTTTAAATTGAAAGAAGCTTCCATCCATTTCGAAGAAATTGATTTTGGTAGAAACTTGCAATTTGTTATCTTGGTTAGTAAAAAGAATATACTTTGGCAGTTCAACCATTCCCAATTACAAACGGAATTTGTTTTTTATACCCTTGCAAAGGGTATTATAATTTTGCCCAGAAGTTTGCAACGCATTTATTTCCGACCTAATAAACTATATATATTCTTGATCAGGGCGACGAGTTGAGTCAATTGAGCTTTGTCCGTCGAGTCTGTCCATCTGTTTCTACGCAAACTAGTCACTCAGTTTTAAGGCTATCGAGCTGAAATTTTGCACAGAGTCTTCTTTTTACTGCACGCTGCTAATATATCGGAACCGACCGAATCGGATGACTATATCTTATAGCTGCCATAGGACCGATCGGTCGGAAAATGGGTCTTAGTGAAAAAAACTTTTTTGTTTTCAAGTAAATCGTTCTTAAGGTTGGTGATTACTAATACTAAACGCTTTCAAACTAAAATGAAAAAGTTGATAGACATCGGGTGACTACATCTTAGGGTTGCCATAGGACCGATCAGTCGAAAATGGTTCTTAGTAAGAAATTTTTTTGTTTTTAATGTAAGCGTCCTTAAACTCACTGATTACTAATTCTATATGCTTTCAAATACATTCGCAAAATTTGGTCGAAATCGTATGATTATATCTTAAGGCTGCCATAGGACCAATCGGTAATGAGAAAAACTTTTTTGTTTTAAATTTTATCTTTCTTAAACTCGGCGATTGATAATTTTATGTTTTCAAAAAGATTTGCGAAATTTGGTCGAAATCAAATGTTTATCTGTCGGAAAATGCGTTTTAGTTACAAAAGTTTTTGATTTTTATTTAAGCGTTCTTAAACTCTGAAATATCAAAAACAGCATTTGCAAGGGTATAAAATCTTTGGCACAGACAAAGTTAGCTTGGCCTTCTCGTTTTTTACTAAATTCTTCTTGTTGGGCATTTAATATGCAATCAAAATACGCTTCAGGACTTGTCTTGTCTATTTTGTTAAAAAGAACCATCAAAATATTTTTTATCAAACCCGCCTTATTTTGCTATTTTAGAACACAATCCAGTTTCCACTTAACATCGATAACTGTGTGGCATTTAATTTTCAATTTAATTTAGTGCCTCTGTAATTAAAGCAAGCGGCCACGGATTATTTATTTATTTATTAGAATGCGCTACTGATTTTGCGTTGATTATAATATGGTCATGCCCTTTGCCCCCCCGTGGCTCCACCACTTTGCATTAAATATTTACCATAATTGAAGTGACAAGCACAAATGCCGCTACAGAGGGAAATGGTTTGGAGTTCCATCTCCATTTCGCCTGCCAGTGACGGCAGCAGCTGCTAATTGTGTGCAAGCTCATTAACATAACCGCAGGCCATGCCCAGAATTTACGCCCACAAAGCCGCGCCCTGGCAATTGCAATATTGGGAAAAGACCCCGGGCACCGCCCCCAACAAACAGCTGTTGGCTATATGGGATGATACGGAAAGAGCGAGAAAGAGAGAGAGACAGAGGGGTCAAGCGAGATCGAGCGCAAGAGATAGCGCAGGGAGATGGAAGGGTGCCAAATTTCGGGGTTGCCAAATGTGGCATATTTTGTGCAACAGTCTCCCATTTTGGACATGTTTAGTGGTTATTTCAATTTAAATATAAAATCAATTTCAATTTTGATTCAATTTTAATTATGCTTAAATAAATTTCATCTGAATGCAGCCATAAATTTGGTTATGTTAAGAAAAATTTGTACCTAAGCTGCCTTAATACTTTTCATATATCTCTAAATAGTAGGTTGTCAAATTTCTCTAAGGAGAATCTCTTATCAAATAGAACCTGTTCTATTTCATCAAAGAAGGCTACAATTTCTATATATTAGAGATTTATGATTTGCTATTATACTATTGTCAGAGAGTCTCTTAAAAGTTATATGATAAGTGTAAAGGCAGCTTTAGTGTGTAAAATATAGAAAAGTTAAGTATTCCACCACCCGAAATATTAAGATTTCCGCACAACATTGAGACCATTTCACTACAAAGAGCCTGGTTGCAAACTCTATCATTTTTTCGGATCTTAAGAAAATCCGAAGTCTAAAAGTGAGATTGGAGTCATATTTAAGTTTTTTAGCCTATGAAACATATTGCTTTTGAGAATCAATTGATAAACTTGAATCAATGATATAAAAACTTGACATATATTGGGAGCCGACTATACCAACTATACGTCTATACCTCTATCGAGATTTTGAAAAAGACGGCATTGTATTTGCATTTTAAGACTCTGTCGCACTAGATCGATAACAAAAATCGCTTTCCAATATTCCAATACTTTAAGGCATAATAATTGTTGAACCGAGCCGATAACTTGAGTTTGAAACAGGTTTAGTTTTAAATATTTTGTCACACTTGGTTCGGTTCATTGTGAAGAATACGTCGGAATTTCATGATCGAAACGGTTCGGTTTAATGCCTTTTTGCAGCACTGATAAAAAGATTGAATGTATTTCTTAAGGCTTAATCAACAAAAATCACTCAATTCAGGGAAAATAAGTTCGATTAAACCAAGCAGAAGAAAAAAAATTCTCATTTCAAGCTCGGAATAATCGTTTGGACTAGGACTTTTGTCAAATTTTTCATAATCATATCTTCAAAGTTTACCTTAACCCACAACATCGACAATCGAAGGCCACTTCTTGCATTCTAAGTTGATATTTTAATCAAGTCAAGTCAAAAACTTCACCTCTATTCTCAACTCTGCATATCAAGTGTGCAGCTCTTTTAGTCGGCATTTCTATAAAAAAAAAACACAAAAGATG
Organism: Lordiphosa magnipectinata; assembly: GCA_037044535.1. Classification (NCBI taxonomy): domain Eukaryota; kingdom Metazoa; phylum Arthropoda; class Insecta; order Diptera; family Drosophilidae; genus Lordiphosa; species Lordiphosa magnipectinata. The sequence goes on from JBAMBO010000975.1 coordinate 61,114, forward strand.
CAAAATCACACAAAAAAAAATTCCATAAATTTAGTCAATTTTTTACAATCCCTTTTTTTATTTTTTATAGTTTGTATTTGAGTTCAAGTCTTCCCCAAATCAAGTTTTTCATTTTTGGGTTATTAGCTGGAAATTTAATTTATGTGATAAACTTCTTTCTCACTAAGTTTTCTTTTGTTTTTCCTTTGCATAGGCTGATGATAATGATGCATAGACGTTTTTTACTGAATATTTAATAATACCTAATTATAAATTATAAAACAAATGAAGCAAATGTGTGTGTTTTTTTGATATATGTTGTCATTCCAGTCTCGATAGAAATGTTTAAAGTGAAAGTAAGTGCTTAGCATATGGCTGACAGGCCGCTGTGCTCAAACGATTCTTTAAATTCCAAAAAAGATTAAAGAATTCGAACCCACGACCTTGCACTGAACACGAATGGAATGGCATCTCATCACACAGCATCATCGCTATTGATTGTTGCCACATGTCTAAAATGCTACACAGAGAAAAAATATGCAAAATATCTACACGAAAATGTAGGATTTCTACACGTTTTGGCCGGGATTTTCAACCCACAACAATTGTGTAGCTTTTGATTGATTTGAACTCGGGGCCCTTGGACTGAAAATCACGGTTGAAACGACGCCTTAGACGGCTGAGCTACGCAGCGCCTCGGAGGCAAGGCATCTAATGTGTTACTTGTATTGAATAAGATGTACTTGTATTGAAAACATACACAAATTTTAGCTTGCTTGTAATTCTTAAGTTCGAATTCAGTGCTCTGCTCATTTATATACGGGACTGAAATTTGCACACGTTTCGTGTTGATATTCAACATGTAGCATTCTGCATTTGTAATTCTAAACGTTTGTGTAGAAAACCTACACATCGCGTGTGGATATCAGTTTTCTAAACGAAAAATGTAAGAATTCAGTACTAATTTAGAGCTACATTTTTCGTTTAGAATTTACACACGCGCATGTAGGATTTCAATATCCAAACGTAGCGTGTAGAAAACCTAAGCGTTCGTGTGGTATTCAGATTGCTGCAGAGAGTTTTTTAATTTCTACACGTTATGTGCAGCTTTTTTGCACGCCACGTGTAGCTTTCTGCATTCTACATTTTGAGTGTGCAATTTAGCCGGGCGCAATACGTTTCGTTAAGCTTTGACGTTTCTACACACGCCGTGCAGCCAATCTTGTTTTCTCTGTGTACTTAAATTTTTTAACTTTCGCTGCCTAATTTATGAACATGTGATCTTGAAAGAGATTGAAGTAAGCACATTTGAAATGAAATAAGTTCGAAAGGCTTGGGCCAAGGCTTCAAAGCTTTAATTAAATAGAATATTCTGTAAGTCGAGTTGGATTTTGTGCGCTTATGCCCTGCTTAAACTAAGAATAAAAAGATTGAATTTATCCCTCGGTTTTGTGTTATGTTTGTGTACGGACATGCGAAGTAAAGAGCAATGTCATACAAAAATAGAGAAAAAAAGAAGCAGAAGTATCGATTTCGCTAACATAACATTTTCCATATTTTCATCGAAGACTTAATCTTACGCTTAACATTTAATGTTATGCTTAAAAGCACAATTTTGGAGTCTATGTAAATAGGCTGTGGGTCTCGTTATACTTCGAACAGTTAAACAGTTGAACTAACATGGAGACCACTTAATGTCACGTCGCCCTTTTTATATTTTTAAGCCATCAGCGATTAACTGAAGCTAGAATAGAAGAAGGTGAAAATCATTTTCTTTGCTAGAGTGAGAAGTCGAAGTCAATAGTCAGCTAGTCGGTCTTTTGACTATCATATCCAAGCATTTTTTATATGTATAGGCAGCATGTGGAGAAGTTGCCATATTTTGCTCAAAACAAATCACTGCTGATCGAGGAGAGTTATCCACCCCCATAGCACAAACTTAAATTTTCGGCGTACACAGAAAAATTTTTCGTTGGTTGAATATTGTTACTGCGAAATATTGTTACATGTATTTTGTTCTTGTTTTGTTTACTGTATTTTTGGTAAAAATTACCCATACAAATAGTAAATCCAGCTTAATTTCTATGTTTGTGTATTGTTGTTGTTTATGAAACTGCGGCTTGCAGTAGCATTGATTGTACCATTGAAATAGTAGTAAAAATATTTTGTTGTTATTTTTTGGTTTACTGGGCCATGAGTAAAAGTTACTATTAAGCTAGTACAATTGCTGCGCAAACTTAATTGCAGTATTTATATTAATTATGGGGTAATTCGAACTTGGGAATCAGAAGTGGTCTCATTTATGCGATGTGCAAGAAATGCTTTTAGTCAGATTCAATACACGTAATATCTTAGAAGCGTTGACAAATGCGAAATTGTGAAATTTTATTAATAATTGGATGTGTTTCAAAATTAGTACCATGCATCTATCTGCACTTGAGGTATTTCTACTGATATGCTGTGTTAATCTTATAAGTTTTTATTGTAAACAATGGTAAAGTTAACTATTTTTATTGGTTGGAGCATTTTCAACCGTAATTTCTGGTTGAAATCTATTGTGCTACCGTAATCATTACGTCACTTTTACTGTACCTGACGGTAAGTTCAACCCACGATTATGGGCTCTAGCATTTTAACCATCCGTAGTTCTGGTCACACTAGACTTGACAAAGTATGTGATGAAGTAAGCTACATTACTTACGTCGCAGAATAAATTGCATATATGAAAATCTTAAACACAATCTTAACGAGAAGGCCAAGCTAACTTCGTCTGTGCCGAAGTTTTTATACCCTTGCAAATGCAAATGTCACAGTTTAAGAACGCTTACATAAAAATCAAAAAATTTTGTAACTAAAACCTATTTTCCGACAGATAAACGTCTGAAAAAAGTTTTTCTCACTAAGACTCAATTTCCGACCGATCGGCCCTATGGCAGCCTTAAGATATAGTCATCCGATTTCGGCCCAATTTTGCGAATCTATTTGAAAGCATATAAAATAAGTCATCAGCGAGTTTAAGGACGCTAACAAAACTAAACAAAAAAATTTTTTACCAAGACTCATGTTCGACCGATCGGTCCTATGGCAACCATAAGATATAGTCACCCGATGTCGATCAACTTTTTCAAATTAGTTCGAAAGCGTTTAATATTAATAATCACCGACCTTATGAACGATTTACCTAAAAATAAATAAGGCTTTTTCACTAAGACCTATTTTCCGACCGATCGGTCCTATGGCAGCTATAAGATATAGTCATCCGATTTTGACGAAAATTTGCCAATCTGTTTGAAAGTTTATAATATTATTAATGACCGAGTTTAATCACGTTAACATTGAAAACAAAAAAGTTTTTCTAACTAAAACCCATTTTTCGACCGATGGTTCCTATGGCAGCTATAAGATATAGTCATCCGATTTTGACCAAAATTTGCAAATCTGTTTGAATGCATATAATATTATTATTGACCGAGTTTAATCACGTTAACATTGAAAACAAAAAAGTTTTTCTCACCAAAAACCCATTTTTCGACCTATGGTTCCTATGGCAGCTATAAGATATAGTCATCCGATTTTGACCAAAATTTGCAAATCTGTTTGAAAGTATATAATATTATTAATGACCGAGTTTAATCACGTTAACATTGAAAACAAAAAAGTTTTTCTCAATAAGACCCATTTTTCGACCGATGGTTCCTATGATATAGTGATCCGATCCGGTCGGTTCCGACATACTAGCAGCGTGCAGTAAAAAGAAGACTCTGTGCAAAATTTCAGCTCGATAGCTTTAAAACTGAGAGACTAGTTTGCTTAGAAACAGACGGACAGACAGACAGACAGACGGACAGACAGACAGACAGACAGACGGACGGACAAAGCTCAATGAACTCAGCTCGTCCCCTGATCAAGAATATATATAGTTTATGGGGTCGGAAATGAATATTTCTATGCGTTGCAAACTTCTGGGCAAAATTATAATACCCTTTGCCAGGGTATAAAAATCGGAATATCCACTATTTGAAACTAAATAATTTGTATTCGCTTTACTAAAGCGCTCTTGCATGAAGAAGTAGGTGGGCGTGGTTCAATCAGTCCAAAACTTTTTTCGAAATTAGGATTTGTCTAAGCATTGTGCCCAATTTGTATCCAATATCTAAATCGGGAGTGTCAAGAAATTTCTATAGATTTTCGTATAAACGCTTGAATTTGGAATTAAAACTGCCTGTCCTCATATGTCTGGTTACTAGATTAGATGATAAATGTTGAGCGATTTGAAGCCGACAGGCTGCAGAATCTCTAAAACTATGTATAAGACAAGAGACAAACACTGTATGCTACAGCTCCAAAGAAGAGACTGTAGACTGCTTATAGGCATATTAATTGGTCACAGCCTAGCAGCTGCTCACGCGAAAAAGTTGGATATCAGGACAGCGGACACCAGCAGGAAATGTTAGGAGCCTGGAGTCGTAGAAACTCTGGAACACCTGCAGCTGCCCAGTGATCGCTACGACAAGATTAAAACATCTACTCAGAGAAAATAATAAGATCCATGTCAATTTGATATGGGTTGGTTAATTTTACATTTTGTCAAATATCATTTTTTATATCTCTCCCGCTTTTTAAACAAATTTTCATTTTCAAATGATATTAGAAAAGGTCAAAAGTTTATTTATTAAAAAGGAAAGAGACAAATAGTGTTTCACATCGAAACTTCAAGCAACGTAAAGAAATATACAAGTAGGCTCTTTGCCATATGATCACACGCATGCCCGATAGCGCAGTGCGTTTAGATGTCATGCCAATTTGTAAGGTGCGAATGGTCCCGAGTTCTCGATCCCTAGTCAAGGCAGGGTCAAAAAATTAAAAATTCGTTAATTTTCAGATTTTTTTAAACAAAACATAATAATACTTAGGTACAAAAATAAATAGTGCCATATCCAATTCTATTTTTTATCTTTGTTTAATAATTAAATTACAAAATATCAATTTGATCTTAAGAAATATTATTTTGAAATGGTCGAAAATTTCACTTTGATATTTTCAGACAGGTCAAAGTCAAGTGTGTCATATCGGCTTTTTATTGATATGAAAATATATTATAAATATAATTATAAAAAATAATTGAACCCAAGATAATATCATTCTGCCATATTCCGGTTTTCCCTAAAGTAAATTCGAATTTTTGACATGTTCTCTTTTCTATTTAACAATCAAGAAAATCTGTATCAATCCTTTAGTTTTTACTTACTTTCTACTCGACGGATTCAAATTATATCTTTTTAATCTGATTAACCCAATCAATTTGATACAAAAGCTCATTTAACGAATTCAAATTCGACAATTTTTGTCGACAGTGAAAACCGGAACTGGCATGATTATTTTTTTCTGTGCACTCCCCAAGTTTCACCTCTCTGGAAGAGGCGACAAAGAGGGGTCTCCCAAACAATTATTGGCATTTGCTTAAATGTCAAAGATCCTCTTATATTTCTAATGGTACCCAAAAAAGCACCCGGCCTCACTACGCCCCAGCGCCCAGCCGGAACTACTTACCTACCTGAAGCCGGCTTCTCAAGGCCAAGTAGAATTCATGCTTACGGGTTTCCTTCCCTCTGATCTAGTAGCCGACCTTATTCTCGGCACTTTACATATAAAGCCCTCAAAAAATCTCTAGATATTTCTGGGGCACCCCCCAATATTTTCTTCTACATTTTCTTCCTTTTTAATCATAGTGCAGGATCATTTGAGCTCACTCTCTCGCGTTCTCAGGCATAAGCTATGCAACCTCCTCGAGGCACTCGAGTCTAAGACAGCGTTTGTCAAGAAGAGCGAGGGGGTAAGAAAATAAAGCGACGCAAAACAGCTCCGACCAACTTCATCGACCACTGGACAGCCATTGAAAATCTGTTTGCTCTCTTGACACAGGCCTCGGCATGCGTTCGGCTCCCCCTGTATGGCAGACGTGACAATGCTGGTCTAAGGAAATAATTACTCTTCTTTTGACTGACAAAAACAAATCGGAAGAACTAAATAAAATAAATCTTGCCATCTTGGTTATACTCACATGTTTTTGATTAAAAATCGATTTAAAATTTAGATTGTGTCTCGATTTTTCTCTGTTCTCGTTAATTTTCTCGTTATTTATTTATAGAGAAAACTTAACAAGCATACTTAAAGGCAGCGGTATGCAAGAAAGAACGAAGCCACAACAAGAATATTTCTTCTGATTTCACTTTTCAACTTTAATAATACTTTTCAGTAAAAATAATAAACAGAATTCTAATTGGCTTACAATTTTGCTGTAGTGCACTTCAAAAGCCGAAAAGAATAACAAGTCGAGGGTGCAACTGGCCATTAGCCGAGATTTAGCTAGATATATTAAGGTAATTGCTCTCCTGGGTATCCCTGAGTCGAGTCCTTTCCTTCTTTGTGACTACGATAAATTGCATTTGCAATTTGCATTTGAAACACGAAATCTAAACCGGTCAGTCAGCCATGCTTTGGCATCATTTGAGTTATCGAACTGAAAAATTTCCTTTTAAATTACGAAAATTGCAAATTAAATGTCTGCCAATATAAAACTGCAGCTAGACAAAGTGGTGGCATACTACAACCCACCCAACCCCACCTCTCCCTGCATCTGCGTCCTCGCTTGCTTTCTACTTGGGCACATAATTCAATTCCACAGACGAAATGTATGCAATTTTCTTTTCAAGAGCGACTGAGCAAGTGGGTGAGGTGGGTCGGGCTGGCACAGAAATACATAAGTAAAACATAATTGAATTCAAATTTGTGCAATCGTAAGTAACTAAGATACAATTATGTACGTGGCTTGGTCTCCTGCTAGCTTCATCTCTGTCTATGCGCTCTCTCCACTCGCTCCTGGCTGTCAAGTCTCGTCACGACTACATTTTGACACACAATTGAAAGGAGCTCAGGACACACGCACACACATAGTTGGGAGTCATACTTACACTCCACCCCCCTGGACCAGTACACAGAACTCAGACCGGGGCAGACAATGAAACGTAATCACACTAATGGCTCCGAGAGCAATGAAGCGCACGTAATTGGTGAAGAGCTCGACAGTGTATAGTGTGTGCTGCCTGCACCATAGTGTTGTCTAGTGAAGTTGTACATGGTGCTTGAGGCGGGGTGAGATAGAACGGCGATATCACTGTGATCATTAGGTGCGAGCAAAATCAAAATTTAAATTGGAAAATTTGGAGTTGAAAAAAAGTGTTACACCTACGAAAGGGCTTTGCATGTATGCATCTGGATGTTGTCTGTCGTAAGCCGTTCCTTAAACTTCCTTTTGTTTAAGGTATTTTGTAATTATTGCTTCAGCTCCTTCGACAACCGCTGACGAGTTGGTGCTGTTTATAAAGATTTTTTTATACTCCATAAAATGTTCTTATTATGCTAGATTATGTCTTATTTTGAACGTACCTTTACTTGCATTTATATCATTTATTTGAGCAGTGCACAACTTCATCTGTTAAATATAGAAGATCAAAGATATTATCATTGTTATTTTTGCACCACCTTATTTCAGGTAGCATTGACAGTCCTTACTTGTTGGATAAAATAACCTTATATTAAACTTCAAAAAATTCGTTCTTAATATGCCAATCTGAGAACTGCAGCGAGCTTACACGTGTAAGTTCAATCACCCTTGCTACATATGCGGTACGAGTAAACTTAAAGCTCAAAGCTCGTTGACCATTTTCAAGTAGCATACACAAAACAAAAAATTCTAAAGTGATCGTGTATTGGCGAATCATTGTATTGGCGAGCTCGTATACTGCATAGTAGAAATACATAAGTTGACTCGAAGCTTCGGCTACAAGTCACCGCGAGTACTTGTTGCCAAAGTCTATCTATTGCGGGCTGTTACGATCACAGCGCGTACACGAGTAACCTAAGCATGCAAAAACAACAACTTGTGAGAGCAAAAGAGAGAGAATGATTTTGGCATGTATTCTAGGGCAGCTGCTTTGTTTTTGTTGTAGAGTTCTAGCAAACATAACAACAAGGAGAGTCCAATGCACACCGTACTACGTACTAGCATTGGAAACGGACATGGAAGATTGCCCTTCACCTGAAATATGTCAGCAAAACTTTGTACAAATACAGAAGACAATTGACTAGATGAACGCTAAGGCGTTCACTTACGAAACAACGAAACTCGAGAGGACTGGAGAAGAATATGAAAAGAAAAGCTTATTCAAGAACATATAACCAACTCCACTGAAAAAGCAAGAGCTAGCGATAATAGAATATACAAACATCTCTAATATAGAAAGGAGCACAATACTGTAATGAGTAGACATCGGATTTTACATATTTGCATATTTTGAATCGCATGTCCGATTTAAGTTCTGATTGCACACATCTTATTTTTATTGAAAAACGATCTGAGTCCGCTAAAAACCATTTTGCATTAATTTCATATTTGCATAAAAAATATGCAAAATATGCAAAATATGTAAAATATGTAAAAAACCTGTTTTTTATGAAATTACATATTTCAGATACATTATAATCCTAATAGGCCAGGGTTAATGTGTGCTTTTTGTGATTCTGTGCTCACCATTTTCTGATTTTTTTTCAAGTCCGTTTCACTTTGAAAATCAACTTCATCAATTCAACTTTTAATTAATTAAAATGCCGAAAATAAGCGATAAAAAACATGTTAGATTTAAAAATGGCTAAAATAATTGGAATCAAACTGTAGAGTGAGGAACAGTGGAAGAGGGGGGAAGAGTGGAGGGTACGTGGGATGAGGGGGTGGGGAAAAAGATGGAAATCAAATTTGAATTGAATATTAATTGAAGAATGGCTGCCATGAGGTCAAGTTGCCTCAACAAGGTGTGGAAGTTTTATAAAAAAATACGGACGGAAATATCCCTAGACCCAAAGTTCACAATGTAGTTGTGCGGGAGAGGTATATTTTCATCATCCACATGACTGGAAGGGATTAATATATAATTCTGGAGTTTCTGAACGCCTATAAAATTTGCTGCGCTTTCGTAAATAGTCAAATGAAAATTTGACAAATTTCGCGGTTTTTGGTCTAAGCCTCTAATGTACGCATCTTCAATTGCCATCTATCCAACCTTCATAGTTATCTTAGGTAGTTTGAAAATTTTGCAAATTTCGCGATTTCCTTGACCATTTGATCTACTCCTCATATTTACCCTCCGGTTTACCCTTCTTTATGATAATCAAAATTCAAATGAGAATTTTTGAAATTTCGCGATTTTTTTGACCATTTGTTTCACATTATTATTTACCCGTGTACTCTAGCCGTCCATAAAATCTTCATAAAAATCTGAAATTATTGAACAATTTAGAAATTTCCCAATATTTTGGAACTTTCAAGGCACACCTTTCATTTGCTCGGTCTACAACTCCCATTTAACCGTCTATATATGCCATCTATATATTTATACCCGTTACTCGTAGAGTAAAAGGGTATACTAAAGTCGTGCAAATGTATGTAACAGCCAGAAGGAATCATTTCCGACCATATAAAGTATATATATTCTTGATCAGCATCAACAGCCGATTCGATATAGCCATGTCCGTCTGTCCGTCTGTCCGTCTGTCCGTCTGTCCGTCCGTCCGTCCGTCCGTCCGTCCGTCCGTCTGTCTGTATGAACACCTAGATCTCAGAGACTAGAAGAGCTAGAGCAACCAAATTTGAAATGTAGACTCCTATTGTCTGCACGCAGATCAAGTTTATTTTCAATTTTTGCCACGCCCCCTTACGCCCCCGCAATTTGGAAAAAACGTCATATCTCCTACAGTTTTGATGATAGATGGTTCGTACTTTCTAGAGATATATAGTACTCAAAATTATTTATCGATTTGCTGAAGGAATGATAAAGATCGGATGAACGACACTCAAGTTATGAGCAAAAAACGGTCAGTTAACACACACCACCCACCCCACCCATAACCTAAGCATTGCGTTCAGCAGCAATCTTAGTGAGAGAGAGAGAGAGAGAGAGAGAGAGACTTAGAGAGCGCACTGCGTTGTGTGTTGTGTGTTAACTGGCCGTTTGACTCGTGACCAAATTCGAGCTGCGACATTAAGGGTGCAGAGTATGTAATAGTCGGGCTTGACCGACGTTTTCAAAAGTTTTGTTGTCTGATCTGTTTATCGTGATGAATTTGGAGTGATTTATGTTGGATTTAGTAATTGACAAATGTCTATTAATATCTGGCGGATAATAAATAGCCGAGTTAAAAAATGTTGCATACTTTTCGGCTGACCCACCTCAGGCATACAGGAAGGCTAATAAACATTTCTTTCCATGAGTAACGGGTATATCGAAGTCGGTTAGAGCCGACTTTAACTTACGCTCTCGTTTTAATAATAATCTAAGCTCAAGAAAAAGAATTTTTGCAAATTTCTCAATTTTTATACATTTTTTATACAATTACATATTTTACATATTTATTGCATATTTTGCATATTTGTTTGCATATTTTGCATATTTGCTTACATATTTTGCATATGTAAAATATGCAAAATTTGCATATATTGAATATGCAGTTTCCAATGGAAAGTGGCTTATTTAATTAGTATAAATCCAAATTTTCACCTCAATCAACCTTCATTTAAGAAACACTCGAAGACACATAACATGTATTCTAAAAGCTAGAAGCGATTTGCTAAACTTTAACCTACCTGGAAACACTAAGTATTTTGAATGGATACATAGATGTAAGTTGCGTTAGACTAGAGAAGTATTTAGAATATGCCATTAAGTACAGAATGTGGTTTATAAATGAAGTTTAAATCTTGAAATGTTATATTTATAAATATCTTTTGTAACAAAACGGCTGAGCACTTCACAGAACTTAATGGGAACGATCGGGTATCTCGCGACGTGCTTGGCAGCCCAGTTTAGTACCAGAAGGTTCAACGTGGGGTACAAAGTCAACAGATGGGCTGACGGTTCTTTGAAAGCATGCATTAAAATGTTTGATATATAATGTGTAATACCATACTGTTTTGAAATAATAAGAAGCAAATAAAAACTACTACTTCTACTGCTACTATTTATTCCATACAAATTTTAAAAACCATTTTAATCGATGTCTTCCTAAGAAGTTGTAAAAAAAAGTCGATGCCAGTAACATCGATTTTTGCCACCTCTAATATTAAGGTTAAAAACTACAATTTCGCAAAATATGCGCAAAAGTGCACATTAAGATCAAGTGAAAGTATAAGGCACAATAAGTCGCAGACTATAGAAATGTTAATTATATTAGTAAGGTGAATTTTCATAGTTAAATTTTCTTCAGAAGTTTGTTATTGTAAGGTGTCTTTGAAATACCCGCAACTACAAGGACATCAGTATCAATCCAATACTTGCTTCGGGCCTAGAAACAAACAATGAAGTTTTTGTCACTAGGTTGGACCATCTCCCCACAATTTGAGAGTGTCCAGGAATCGTCTTAAATGTCAAACAAATTTACAACATTGATTTTGAGCTTTCTGTAATTATTAATTCGTCCAAACTATTAAACTTTAAGCTAAAATTCGTGAACTTTTACTCCTTTGGCCACCTTTTAACCATGTTAAAACCGTAAGCCGTGCTAATTTTATAAGATTACTGGATTAACTCTATAATCATCGAAAGTGAGAAAAGAATTATAGAGGTACATTCTATAATTGGAAAATGTTGCATTCTAGTTTCTACTTTATTGACTAAAGTCTGTAATACAAAACAATTTTCAATTTTCCTCCCAAATGATTGCAGCTCAAAATTACAGTGAACGGTCTTCGCCTGCATGCAGTGACCTACCTATTCAACTCTTCCCTTCATCCTCATCACAATCACGCCATTTCCCCTTTGTGTTGCTCTATATCGGTTAGGTTTGGTGGTTTGGTTTGGGGCTGCATCCCCCTGCCCACGGGCTCAGTTGCATAGCAGTTGCATTTTCCTATAGCATAGTTTTTGGGGCGTAAGCAAAAGTCGTTGACGCTCGTTACCATTGCCTCGGTATGATGACATGTGATGTGAAGAAAACCTGCGCGCCAAAGAAATGCAATTACATGTTACCGTTGACGTTGTGTATCTGAGCGTATTTGGGCGTGTTTGAGTGTGTGTGTGGGTGGGTTAATGCTTCTTTCTCTGTATTGGTGTGTGTTTTATTAATGAGTTGTTCGCTGAGAGTTCGAGGTTTGAGTTTGTACGAGTTCTGGGAAGTTATGTTGCAACTTTTGCAATGGCATATTGAAAAATGATGTAAGTTTTTTCGAGTTTTTGTGCGAGAATGAGCGACTGTCAGTTGACGGAGAGACAGAGATAGAGTGCATTGCATTTCGAGATGGTTGCCAAACTGATGAGTGTAATGAAAAGTTGCCCCTTTTATGTACATAAGTATCTTGAGTAATGTCGTGTGTGTGGCAAAATTAAAAATCAATAACTCATTTGGCAAAAGCCGTCAAGCACAAGTAATACAAAAGTTGTCATAACCAATAATGAGAATGATGAGCACGATGCCAGCAGGAGATAATGACGACATCGGGGCAAAGGTGTAGACTTTTCTAATTTACGCAAGTGCAGAAAAGAATTACGGCGATGCTATTAAAAGGGAAGGTGGAATTATTGCTTAATGAGTATGAAGGAAAGTTTTAAGAGGTTGAGCAGATATTTTATTCACGTAAGTTTCTTAATGGGTTTGCGTATTAGCAAAAAGCAAGTGGCTTCAAAAATGATTTCATGTGGAATTGTAATTTGGATTGAAACTAGGCAGCATTTCCACAATGGACGCAAGAGCTTTTGAGGCTTATTTAAGAAACCACATATTGGATCAGCATGTTACAATCTACTTTTAGCTTTATTTTAATCTGTAACTCTTTGTCTTAATAATATAAATCCTGTGTATACCCAAAAGTATTATCATTTTAAGCGGAGTTAGCCAGTTTTATGAAAATTATTTTCGTTCAGTGCTGCATTAAACTTCACTGACGCCCATCTTAGCCAACAAGCCAGGGAAATTGGATTTGACTTTGTCAAAGAAAAAAGAGGAACGAATTTTACGAAATTGTTTATGTACTTTGCATTGGAAAGGGCCGAAACCAAAAAAAAACTCTTAGGCAGTCCGCGCTTAGGCCTTTTTTGATTTGAGTCTACATCAGGGTAGCACAAGAAAAGAGTAGAATTGCATTATAAATATTACAAAATTTGGGCATAATGTTGCCATTATCTAGCTAACCGACGTCGAACTGCTTGAGAACAACTGCTCATCAGAGATAACTGTTTTTGTATTAGTCGGATTCCGCGCTTCAAGTCAAGCAGTTCAACGTCGGCTTGCTAACTTGCTAAGTTCACACAGGCAAAATTTAAAAAAAAAATTTAGGAAATTTAGATGAAAATTTGGTCAAATTGGCGAACTTCTCGGCTATATTTGATCAAATTATCAGTGAATGGAACCAAAGTTTATGTTTTAAGTCCTGCAAAATCTGCAATCATGGCTATTTAGACAAACTTTTATCCTAATTTTCTAAAAATTTGCCAAATTATTTGCCTGTGTGAACTTAGCTTTACACGTTAGCTGAGAATCGAGAGAATCAGTTGTATATCTTTCTTTAAACATATCTAGTAGTAGTTCCCTTTAATTTCACGCCTAGAATAAAAATTTTAAGGAGTTTGCTTAAGCCATATTCGCGCAGTAAATAATTTGCCCAAATTGTTAATGTAAATTTGGCTAAATAGGCAAAATTAGCTAACTTTTTGGCCATATTTGATCAAATAATTTGCGTATGAAAGCATAGTTTAAGATTTAAGTCCAGCAAAATCTTCAATAATGGGTATTTAGCCAAATTTTGAACTACACTTGTGCAAATTATGTGCCTGTGTGAACATAGCATTAATTTTGATCCTGAGTTAACTTATCAAGTATACAGATTATTAATTTTGAACATTTTAAAACACTTCACTTCTTTTTTATAGAAAAACGGGTCCATAGATGAAACCACAGACAGCTTAGAGATCAATAGAAGTCGGATAGTCTCTGAAACATAGGAAAAAAATTGGAAAATAAGGTAAAGTTTAATGTTATGAATTGGATTTATGATTTTTAATATAGAGTCTTGGAAATTATTATTGCAATCGATTTTCATTAAAACCCCAATCACTGCGCTTTCAGATATATTTATGTGAATCAAATAATAATATCAGGTTTTCGATACATAAAACTTGTATGTACAAGGTGCCCCACTTTTCGAGCCTCTTTAAGTGAACTGCACTAGAGGGATTCCAAATAAATGAACGATATTCCAACTTAGAACGCACAAATACAGAATAAAGGCTCAACCAAAAATAAATGGAATAGATTTTAGGTAAAATTCTCAATAAAGAAAAATTTTATTTCGAATTTCACTCCCAATTTAACGGCCTCGTCCCGGCTCGATAAATTTTGATTAGCAATTGCATAAGTAGCCGTAATATTGTAGAAGCATTTGCGACATCTGACTGAGCATATGTTTAGATTAAGTGGAAGTTAGTTGTGTGCATACCATGAGCTGACCCTATCTAGGTCAGCTTGCAACAAGCGACTGCCACTTAAGTTTTTAATAGAATTAAATAGCCATCTAATAGCTTTACACTAAGTACATAACGAAAAATAGGGCTATTTTAATTTCACGAGAAAAATCCATGATTTTATTTACAACCAACTTACTGCAGGAAAAAAATTGGGTGATAATACCTGACCGTTCTAGACATACTTAATAATGATAGATTTTGGTAGACTTCAACGAAATAAGAAAGCTATATGAAGAAGCGATAGAGTCTTAGGGTTAGGGTTTCGTAAAATTGAATTACGAAAATTAAAAACATTTCATATATTTTTGCATTTATATAGCATATACCATTGAAGGCCTGGTATATGCGCTGCAGTTAGCACACCGGCCATTGGTAAATTCTGCACAGAAAAATCTACATGCGGAATCTTGAAGCGCAATTGCGAAGTTACTCTGGATTTTGCAAGGCACTACAGTAATGCCCAAAGGGGTGCAACAGTTGTTCCATCTTAAGAAACTTTTTTTCTCCAAAATACAGCTTACCCATCCTAGCCACAGGTACGAGCCCCTGCCTTCCGTCATAACTGTTAAAATAATGGATTGTATCCTCAGCGAACGGAGATGGGTTGTGAATTTTACCAGTGTGGTCAATTATGTAATCGCGACTCCCCACCCTAACCATTTCCACTTGTTTTATACTAGTGGAAATAATGTCACGTACGTAATGTAAAGTACATTAAGGACGAACAAACTAATCTATGGAGCTCACCAAGACGGTTTTAGGACCGTGGAATATTCCTCTTTTCTTTATCCCTTAACAATTTTTTTATTTAGTACAACCCGAATTACTCTTAACATAAGTGCCAAATATTCTTCATTGAAGTCTAATAAATTCTAAGGTCAACTCCAATACATTCTTGAAACAATTTGCTCTTGAAATTAGGTCTCTGTATCAAATCAAATAAGGCTGCAAAAATCTAATGGAAATGAACAAATCGAGCGATTTTTTTGTTTTTTTAAATGTACGCCTGCGGCGCAAAACAGCGGAATTTTTCTTCTTCGTATGTGGTGCATCTATAACATTTAACAAACTACACAGTAAGGGGAAGAAGAGGAAAGGTGGAAGAAGGATTGAAGGAGGAGGAGGAAGGGTTGGATGAGGAGGACGCGGTAGAAGGGTCGTATCCTTTGTGCGCGGTGTGTAAGGTAAAATTATCTTTGTTCTTACTTGGCAAGGTAAATGTTTAGTATAGTTCCATCGTGGCCTAAAATTTTGAAAAAAAATGTCCTCGATGTACCGCGAATTATAAAGAATTTACGTGCAGAAAATAGTTGGCGGTCACGCGCGGTTCTCTTGCAATTTCAAAGTTTGCATTTTTGCACATACATGTGTAATCGCGTGCTTTTCGAATTATGTGTTTGATTTAAAATAAAATTTCGTGCGTCTCAAAACCGCGGAATTTTTCTTCTTCGTATGTGGTGCATCTATGTATTACCTCTTCAAAATGGACATCTTCATTTATAATATTTTCTTCTGACGGGTCATAAAGATGCCCAATAGCCAAGAAAATTGCATGTATTCGCTCTTTTGAAACTGTAATTTCGCCAGATATCCAAAGTAGAGGTCTATTTTTCGGACAAAGTGAGGAATCGCACACTTAACATCCCGCAATAGCCGTTCAATGTTTTGGGTGTGGGCCTTGGACTCAGGGTTGACAAAATTCTTACACCACATCACGAAGCGGCAAATGTCCTGAATACTAACTTTGGAAAAAGGGTTTTTCCGCACGGACTCGATGTAACCGCAGTGTCTCCTGGCATGCTTCTTCTTCTTCTTCTAGTTCAACGTAAGCCGAGCATCTGTACATCAAACCGGAATGACGGTTTGTCAGCTTGCACATATTTCCGGACACAATTTTTCACGTAAATTGTTCATAGTTCGAGGTACATCGGGGACATTTTTTTCAAAAAATTTAAATTTACCCTCTTTGCATAAGCAAAGAAAAGGTTAGAGCCTGGAAGGAATTTTAAGAACAAAATTCGTTTGAAAATTATTCTCATTTTCAGTTGCACACTTTTTTGAGCTTTCATGGTAAGTCTATATTGTCCTTAATCCAAGATCTTTTCTACTTGCTTTTCTTAAACTCCAGGTAAGTGCCAAAAGTTCTTGATTTAAGAATGTTTGTTCTCATATTAATAACATTAACATTCGTTTTTCAATTGCAGAATATTGCGTATTACAGAACAAAACATACTTGAAATTTTAAGTACAAAACTGTATAAATTCTATCCCGATCGACCTAGAACTCTGCCAGTCATTTTTTTCTGAGTTTAATGAAAAGTAAAAGCCGCCTGTGGAACGTATCAGTAGCGGCATATGGACTGGAAAGCTGTATATTCTGACTCTCTAAGTCCGGCGGTCCACGTAGGACTAAATCCAATATAGGAAGGTTCTGAATTATTATAATCAATGGTTTGCCATATTAATTTCAAATTTTCCCCAAACCTTCTCAATAATTTTGTGCTCAAATTTGGAAACATCAAACTTAATTGGATTTTCAGATAGAATCGTTGGTTTTAGCATAAAGCACTGAATTTTTCGGGAGTTAAAACTTGAAAGGGTTAAAGATAAGACAAGAGGAAATTCCAAAAGTGCTGAAAAAAAATAAAAACAAATGTTTTATTGTAACCAAAGTAGTTTAGAAACATTATCCCATATCGATACATCAAATCACTTCAAATCTGCTGTAATTGCTGCAGCAAGTAGTTAACCCAAATACAAAATAAAACTCTAACCGACCATTTCCTTCACAAAGTTTCATTTTACAACTTAAACTAACCCTTGCATACACCCACTCTCTCACACACACACTCAAACGGATCAAACAGATCCCATCGGCTCACTCACTTGACTCAGTTTACTACGAAAAAGCCCCGAAAAACCACAGAACTGACAAATAATGCTAATGAGCGTACAAAAACTGCCATTTGCTAACCAATGAACTTCCGTCAATTGCAGTCGAGGAGCGAGCAGCAGCAACAGCAGCTGCAGGACGGCGGATGGGGAATGGCTGCAAAAATGGCGGCGTTTTGCCAAGTGCTCCAACCCAAAAATTTTTCCAGCTAGTATAATAATAGTTAGTAGGGCAACCGCAGGGCATAGACAAACCAGCGAGGTGGAGCAGGGAAGTGGGAATCCATGGCGGCAAGTAAGTAGCTGGGCGTTGATTGGACTCTTTCTGTCTCTGTTCACTGTGTGTGCTGGTGCCGCCGTCGGGCATTTATGTCAGTTTGTCACGATAGGCGATGGAAGCACAGAGATTACCTTGGTTAAACTTAACAATGGCTCCATGCCATGGCAGCCCGCCCAGGACTGTGACCAGGCGGAGGAGGAACCAAGTACCAGGCGATTCCACATCATCAAAATGCAGCGCCTGGCCGTGCTTGTGCCTGACTGCCTCTCAGTTGCCTGTGAAGTGAGCCCAGAGGCTAAACTAGAAAATGGTCGGCAAATGTACAGTGGTACAATGGTCGAAAGAAAAGTAAATATAAAAACAAGTAAGAAAGTCGGTCAAGCCCGACTATAATATACTCTGTACCCTGCAGTAGCAGCGCTGCTGCTGCGAAAATGATCTTTCTTATGGTCATAACTAGATGGCACCACTACTTGATTTTCAAAACTGACCAATTGTTGGCGCCACTACTTTGACCAGTTGTCAGCTCTGGTCACACTATTCATCGTGATAGTGCATCAGCAGCACGAACACCTGTGCACCATACCTAACGCACTATCAGTGTCTGGCTGCAGCATCGGGCTGGCCAAAGCCAAAGTGGTGACCCGCGACGATTGAAAAATATACAAACTTCTATAAAAGTTCTCTGATGTCGCCCTGCAAACACTAACACACACGCACACCCTTACAATGACGCCATTGTAAGATTATGTCGAAATACAGTTTTCGTTCAACAAATTCAATCAGCATCAAGCTAAGCAAGGAGCTCTATTTCGACAGTAGCCTGCCAGATCCTCAACAGAAACAGCGATTCGAGGTTTTTCGTGCAGGTGTGCCACACACTCACTCGCCCGCAGCGCGCACACAGATACATACATGCTGCCGGCGTCTGCAGCGACAATCAACCGAATTATCGCACATTCTTACAAACACTCAAAATACGATTCGGCGGCTCATTCGTTCAACGATCATGTGTTCTTCGGTTCCCACATCTACTAACCATGGACTGGATAGCTGCATAGGAACACACACACACGACAGACGCCCGCAAAGCAGAAACACACAGACAAACGAGATTTTTGGCGCTGCAAACACACACATGCAAACGGCAAAGGGTGGTTGTTTAGTGCAAATAACGCCGACCATGTGCCCGCTCTCAATCGCTGACCTAACACGACTGTCGCCCTCCTTCCAACTGTCCACATCCTGCTGACACATCCATGCTGCCCACAACTACTGTTTGCACCTGCATGTCCACAATCGCTACATTGGTCAACCAGTCACCAATTCCGCCGATTTACACTCCACCCAGCCGACTCTGGAACACGAAAGTTCTCGACGCGAGGCAACCTCAACCCAACTTGCTTGTCGACCACCACTCAAACCAACGGCCTCAACCGAGGTTAACATCGACGCAACTACGCAAGTCTGTACTCGGTGCACATGCTCAGTATTACGGATATATCAGTTTCTACCCACATCGAAAACAGTTCGTCGACTCAACTGCAATTCCAACAAAATTCATCACAGCGAGAATCATACACACATTCCTCCACATTGAGACTTGTGCAAATTCTGTAGTTGATCACCCCCGGACATTCATCCCAGATATACCACAAATTATTTAAAGGGGGAGTACTGTGGCAGCTCAAGTGAGTACAAACGTTGTCAAAAACTGTGTTAGAACGGGTTTTCTCATTTGTATTAAGTATGTAAGTATGTAATGGTTTCACTTCAAGAAATAAGTTTCTAAAATCGAGTTGAACTGTCTTTATTTCAAGAATATTCAAATTGTTTCGAAGATTGATGTCAAAAAAAAAAGTCTGCTGATACGAAAAACGTGAGGCCCGTGAAATAGTACTGTACAGACAAACTATTGCTATCTAATTGTAATAAATCTTTGTTGATTTGTGGTGATTATTAAATTTTAATCAACCGTTGACCTTGAGCCAGCTCATATTTGTCCTCATAGTATTTGAGAATCTTTCGTTCTTGCTTTAAGTTGATGACAACTTTGTTTTTGCTGAAATCTGCTTTCCCATAGAACTTCAACCACTGTGCCATATGGGGCTTTTTGGCGAGTTCAGAACTAGCAAAACGTTTTCGAGGTCTCCTCGCTCACTTGCACTGCCATCGCGTGCAGAGCTGTTGAATCGCATTAAAATCAGTTTGGTGCATCTTCACTGACTGCAATTTTCGGGCAAGGACAACATGGCAGGATCCCCGCTTGCGCTCCCGCTCCTGTTCCTGATATTACCTACTACTACTACAACGGCTCCTCGCTCGATTGGCTGCTGTCAGCAGCATTTTATGTTAATTTTCATTAGCGCTGCCAACGACGCTGGCTTGGGGTTTCGGCAATTTGTATGGAAAGTGAATTTGAAACTGCCAACAACAAAAACTGTGCCAATGGGCAACTCAATTCGAGGTCCTTGCCCGAACGCCAATTTTTAGTAGGCAGCAATAAAATTGGACAACAAAGTATTTTTCAATTAGCCATGCAGCAGCAGCGACAGCGGCCGTGGCTGCAGCAATGTGGGCGACGGGCTCGTAAAAACAATAACTGCAAATGTGCCTCCTACATCCGTCTCTTTTGCTCGGTCTATTCGCTGCATTCTCCGTCTCTTTCCGGGTGTATTGGCGCGTGAGTTTTGTGGCAATTGCAACAATTGTTGAGACTTAAGCGGCGCAGGCACCAAAAAAAAAAAACATATAAATTGTTTAATGGTTTTGTGGGTTTTTTGGCATTGTGGCGAAATGTGAGACAGTTGCAATTTTAATATTTGTTTTTATGGTGGCTCATACAAAACAAATGGACAGCTGTAGGTTTATGAGGCAGAGAGGTCTTAACTGGATTAAAGGCTCAGATGCAAAATGTTAAGATTAAAGCAAAGCTACATTTAAAGGTTGTCCAAATGAAAAATGTTTTGGGAATTGGTGAAGTAATATTATAACTGCAGTTATAGTTCATCCATGGATGAATAATTTAGCTACTAAAACTATGATCCACTATACCCGCTATAAAAAAAGCGTCCAAAAACCAGAGAAGCTACAACTCCTCACCTAATGAAGCTCACAAAAAATACCTAAATAAAAATAAGGAAAGAACTAGAAGGTGTTTTTTGAAAATTTCGAAATAAAACGGGAAATTTATAATAGTGATCAAAATCAAGATTACTTCATGTTAATGTTGCCCGCGGCTACGCCTAAGGTGGTCCATCTGTAAGCTCCAATTTTAGCATACTTTTTCCAGCATTTAGGCAGGTATATTACCAATGGCAGCAGTAATGTTGTCTTCCAGGGCAGGCTTCTCCCTGTACACGAGAGACTTCACAGAGCCCAATAAAAAATAGTCTAGTTGGGTCAAATCTCATGATCTTTGTAGACAGTGGCTCGCCTCTCAATTGGTCCATGGTTTCGGGTGCCGTGTAGCAAGTGGCACCGTCTTGTTGAAACCACAAGTCAACCAATTCCAAGTCTTTTATTTTAGTCAAAAAAAGCCGGCGTACAAAGCGCTCCAAAGGATGCATTTTTCAGTGTGCATTGGCAGCTCTAGAGCTGCCTCTGGCTGCTCAGTTCGCTATTCTGTTTGTTGACGTATCCATTGGGACAAAAATTAGCTACGTCGCTAAAGACAACTTTTCGATCAAATAGTGCATCTTCTTTCAACTTTTCTAAGGCCCATTCGGCAAACAAACGACGTTGTGGAAGATCACGCGGCTTCAGTTCCTGCACCAGCTGTACTTTGTATGCTTTCATACCATGATCCTTACGAGAAGTCTTCCAGGTGGTCGGATAACACAAGATTAATTGCTGAGAACAGCGACGAATTGACACATCGCAATCTTCATTGACACTGGACGATACAGCAGCAATATTCTCCTTGGAACGCACTCTTCGCACACGCGATGGTGGACTATTTGCGAAACATATTTCTCACAGAGCACGAATTTTGATAATAGAATTCAATGATTTGCAAGCACTGTTCGTTTTTTAGTCAGTTCATAGTGAAATGGCAAACCTTACTGAGCATTTATGGCGTTGCCACATGTTACGAATCGCTCTTGAGGTATCCAAAAATTTACACTGAAAAACCAAATAGCATAAAAATCACCTTCTACAAGCCGATTTATTCTTTAAATAAGTGATAACGAGAAAGCAAAGCTAACTGCGTCTGTGCCGAAAAAGCTTGCTTCAACTGTTAGCGATTTCGACCAAACTTCGCCAATCAGCTTAAAAACATATAATATTAACAATGACCGAGCTTAAGAGCGCTAATATTGAAAACAAAAAAGTTTTTCTCACTAAAACCCATTTTCCGACCGAACAATTTAATGGCAGCTTCAAGAAGTAGTTATCCGATCCGGTCGGTTCCGACATATAAGCAGCGTGCAGTAAATAGAAGACTCTGTGCAAAGTTTCAGCTCGATAGCTTCCAAACTGAGGGGTTAGTTCGCTTAGAAACAGACTGAAAAAAATTAAATAATTGTTGCCCAAGTTTATTTATAATTTTTTCTAAGTGTTTACCACCATGAAAAAGTTTCTAAGAATATACAATTTTTTGCCTCAAATAAAACTTAAATTATGGTGCTTTCCAAAAGTTGGAGACTTTTATGGTTTAAAAGATATTAGTTAATAAACAAATAAAAATATGCCCTTAAAGAAAGCCTTGTCACGCAGTCAGCTTCAAAGCTATTGGATTAAAACTTGGCAAGTATGCTTTATATTTATCAAGATTTGCAAATAAGTCGACATCAGGCTGAGTAAACTCTATAATATCAAGTTTGTCAATCTAATATATGGAGAAGAGGTGGCAGCACACTTGCACTCAGAAAAAAATGGCGTTCAAAAAGGTAGCACAAATTTCTTACTTTTATACCCATCCCGTTCTGAAATTTTACGTTCTTAAAACAAGACCACGTTCTTAAAAATATACTAACCAGCCTTGGACAAAACCCTAATTTCATTTTTGTTGAAAAGTTACACTTTTTTTTTTAGATAAATCGACAGTTTAAATACACAAACTAAGGTAGCCCAAATATTGCTTTGATATGTTAACGAAGATATAATATATGCAACAGCCGCCGAAGCTTAGTCCATATTTCGCAATTCGAGAAATGCAAAAATTTTGGATTATTAATTAAGCTTGACTTATCATATCTCCGGCTATAGTGAACACTTTTAAGCTGTTAAAATGTTGTTGGATAGGGTTTTTACTTTTCTATTAATAAATATATCAAATTTTAAAATCGAAGTTGTAGTTTGTGAACAATTGCTTTTGCCGCAGGTACCTTTTTACACCTATTTTTCAACTTTCCGAGGCTGATAAAAGTTGTCTTCAAAAAATGTATTGCTTCATTTTACAGTCTTAAGGAAAATATTATCAATATCAATTTTTTGGATTCCAGGTGCAATAAAGTTAATTCCAGGTGTACAAATTTTAATAAAATAAGACATGTACCTAAACCTTTACGGATTAAATTGTAGTTTTGAAAAAAGAGCTGAGCATTACATTATATAGATTCTGACCAAAAATCAGCGCTCTACCTTTTTTAATATGGCTTACTGGTGCTTGAAAAGAAACATATCCAAAAACTCATCCTCTACACACGGCGCTCGTTGCTGGTAATGTGTCCAAACTACTTATAAGGGCTAAGTGCTTTTGCCTGTTGTGCTTTAAGTACACTCAGAAAAAAGTGTTTCCTAAAATTTTAGGAAACTGGTTTTTATTACCTAAAATTTTATTTCTAGGCAATAATGGCCTTAAAAATGGTCAATTTAGCCTAGAATTGTAAATTTTAGGTAAAATAAATTTAGGAATTTATGTGTTTAAAAATAGGTCAATTGGCTAAAAATATATTTTGAATTACCAAACGGACAAATTTTATATTGTTTCCAGGTAAAATTGGTTAAGGCAAGTGGCTTCTACATATAATATAAAGAGGATACAACACTAAAGTTATGTCAGTGGCTTTGCCCTACAAATATTTATTCAGCTTTCATTTTTTGAGTTAAATTTAATATTAATGAATTCCTAGAAATTAAAATATGTTAGATGTTTATTTTTTCAATAAAAGGTTGAAAATTGCGACGGATTTAATTAAACCTTTAAATATGATTAACAAAATCAATTTCAAACAACAGCACATTTTTTCTCATTTTTCAGAAATGTTGCACAAACAATTTTTGTTAGTTTAAAAAAAACAATTATAAAATTGGGCAAAATCAAAAAGAGAATTTTAAAAAATTTACTGCGTTGTTTACAGCACAGGTATCGGGTTGATAATACTGAATATTTAAATATTTTAGTTCATCTATTTATTGCCCTTAACATAACTCAACTTAAATTATGGCACTTGCCAAAAGTTTGAGACTTTTACGGTTTTAGAGAAATTATTTAATAAGGTTATAAGCACTTATAATATTTTTTCACGCAGTCAGTTTTAATTGTATTTGATTGAAGCTTCAAATATGTCAAGATGAGGCAGATCGGACGTCTATATCATACAGCCGCCATAGGAATGATATGATTCATTGAATTTGGTTTTGGTTAAATTCACTTTTCAAACTTTGGTCACACTATACCACAAATTTAAATTAATATTTTCCTTGCAAAGTCCACCATGGTACGCTTTTATGAATATTTCATTTATTGCCTTAGTCATGAGCTCATATATTGTTTTTAAAAAGTTATCAAGTTATAAACAACAAAAATCTCTAACAGGAGCTTGGAGCCTGCAGTCAGTTTCAAATGTATATCAGTAAAACTTGGCAAGCGTGCGTTTTTTTTTTTGTTATGTTCTACTAATCAACTGATTGCTTTGTGGTTTTACCAATAATGCCAACTTCAGCATAATCGGCCATCTAGCTACATAAGTCGCATTCGGTTGTGCAGAATTGTGACCAGAAAATGGCGACTAAATTTTAAACAATTTTAACCGTGGCGCGCACTTTTTTGTCAAATTTTGTTATCCTAATCTGGTCACACTACTTTGAACAAGGAACCAAATGTAAGTGCAAGTGAAGGCGACAAAGCCGAAATTAAAGTTAAAATCAAATATAAAAATATTAATAAAAGTGATTGTGTTGTTCAGTGAATACAGGTAAGTTTAATTAAAAATGTGATTGCATGCATTCTTTTAGTACATACATAAGTACTTTGGTTGCTTCGGCACAATTAACACATACATATGTACAAACACATTTACACACAATGTCTCGTAAATGAGTGAACAGGCAACTGTATAAGTACATACATATGCATATGTACAATGTACATTTTTTAATTTATGTACATAAACACTTCGCCGAAGCAGCCAAATTAACAATTGTGTTTTGGTCAATGCGCGCATGTTTCTTCATGTCGCTTTCTTCTTTTGTGGTCTGTGCTGAAAATTTAGCTTTAATATCAGCTTTTTTTTGCATGCGTCTGTTTAACTGCTAGATTGGCATCACATATGCACATGCATTCTTCTCTTCAGAAATCAGTGATGAAAGCTTAGCTTTATAAATTGGCTTTTGTTTTTTAATCGGCATACAATTTTGATTATTATTAATTTTAACTTTATTCCAGTGCGTATGAAGAATTTTTCATCAGAAAGCCAATTGGACGTAATTCTGAGTGACTGGGCCATTTTGAAGCAATCATTTGGCCCTGAATTGGTAATTAAATCAAATATTTAATATTAATCATAAAAATTAATTTATAAAACTCATATATTTGCAGATAAAACAAGACTTTGCGACACGATTTCCTGAGAAGCAAGAGCTGCTGCTAACCAAGTTTGACCACTTTAAAGAAATTGTGATCCCCCTTGCAAAAAAGAGAGTAACGGAAGAATTCAGCGAGAAGTTGCTCAAAAGCTTTGAAGAAGCTGATGAAGGTACATAACATTCGTCCAATTAAATCCCTTATATTAAATTAAAATAAAAGAATAATGTACCTAAAATATATGGTTTCTTTTTGGGATCAAAGATTACCTACAAATTTAGGTAATTATGGACAAACTTTAATGAGCTTTATTGCCTATAAATGAAGGCGTTGAGGGACTTTTTTCAAGGAAGTTATTACCTTAAATAACTGCCTACATTCTAGGCCACATATTTCATAAAAATATAGACTCAATTTTAGGTCAATATAAACTCGATTTAAGGCCATATACGACCTAAACCGAAAAAAAAAATTTAGGTAATGCCTCTCCTTAATTTTAGTCCAAAATTCTTTGGACGTTAGTTTAGGCAAAATTGCTTAAAATTTTAGGCAATTTTGGGCCATTTTAGGACATTTATTTTTCTGGGTGTATGATTTAAACGCCGCTGTTAGCGTGAGAGTAATAGCTGTGTGAGCTAAATAAACCTAAAATAAAAGTAAAAACATACAAAAATAGGCTTCAGCCGTGATTTGAACCCACGACCTCCAAGTTCTAAGGCAACGTCTATTCCTCTTCACCACTGGCTAAGTACTACGTGCATAAGCCATAAGGCTTCATACTTTACTATGTTTTGTCGCTCTCTGACAATAGTGATTGATAGTCGCGTGAGTAAAGAGGCCGCCTTCCGTCCCCGAAGTCCTGAGTTCAAATTCCAGTAAAAGTCAGTAAAAAAAAAAATTTTAATTTGTTTGTTTTTCAGAAAGCAGACATGGCCGATCCAACAAAGAATATGTGCTTTTGTAACAACATATATGGTTGAACAATTTAGAAGGTGGTGGAGGGTGTGGTGTTTTGGTGTGTGTTGGGGGTGCCACCTTCCCCCACCCCCCACCCCCACCCGTCGTCGTCCGTATGCAACGAATTTCTAACGAATTTTTTCCGCTTATTACCTTAAAACGACGTTTTAAGGTCTTACATCGCCTAAAATTTTACGTCCCATATTACCTAAAAAGCTTATTTATTGACTAAAATGTTTGCTTTTCTCTTACCTAAAAAGACGTTTTATGGCCATACATTGCCTAAAATTGTAGGTCACATATTACCTAAAAATCAAATTTGCCTAGAACACTTTTGGTAATAGAAGCCTGAAATTAAGTCCATATATTCCTTGGCTGTCATTTTAGGTAAAATGGACTTAAATTTCTGGTAATTTTTAACAGTTTTAGGTAATATTTTTTTCTGAGTG
>JBAMBO010000979.1:0-302643 GCA_037044535.1 Lordiphosa magnipectinata
TAAAAATATCGGAGGATATTCGAAGTCGAATGGATGATGGACAAGTAACTTTCCTATGTCTTCTGGAATACAGTAAAGCATTCGACACCGTGAATCATCAAATACTATGCACAAAGCTCAACGCGCTATTTAACTTCTCGTACACTGCAACTAAGTTAATTAAATCCTACCTAAGCAATAGACAACAGGCTGTAGTCGCAGGTTTGCGCACCTCCGATCTTCTTTCGATTACGCGAGGTGTACCCCAAGGATCTGTTCTTGGGCCGTTATTGTTCTCTATGTATGTTAATGACCTCCTTAATGTCCTGTCCATCTGTAAGATACATATGTACGCTGACGATGTCCAGATGTATGTAAGTCGTCCGCTTAGTCAGTTAAATGAGTGTGTTTCTATATGTAATGAAGAACTTACAAAAGTAAATAAGTGGGCTATAGAAAATGGTTTGGGACTGAATCCGCTTAAATCCAAATGCTTGGTGCTGTACAAAAAGGCCCTTGATGAGCTGGAGCTGCCTAAGTTATGTGTTGATGGCATGCAAATAAGTTATGTTGATGATGCTACCAATTTGGGTATACACTTCAATAGTACGTTGTCGTGGAATGACCACATCAATAGGGCAACTGGAAGGTTGTACGGATTACTTAGGCAGCTCTCTTTATCCCAAAAGTTTCTACCAATTCAAATTCGAATGACAGTAGCTAGAATGTATCTGATTCCTACACTATTTTATGGCGTAGAGGTTTTTGGGCATTGTGATGCAGCTAGTATAAACAAACTTAAAGTCGCCTTTAATTCTATAGCTCGCTATATATTCAATAGAAATAGGACTGAACACATAACGTTTTTTGCAAATAAAATTTTTGATCTTTGCCTTAGCCAATGGATAAAGTTTAGGGCCCTAATCTTTTTACACAACATTATCACTCGCAGAGAACCAATTTACTTGTATGAGAAGCTTAGATTTGTCATATCCTCTAGAACTAATAATTTAATATGCCCTAAAATTAAACTGGCTAGTTCTGAGAAAAAACAGTTCATCATATATGCTGCTCGCCACTGGAACACACTATTATCGTACGTTCTGTGTTTTGTTTGCGAATTCTGGTTTTAATCAGCATTATTTAACAGTTTCCATATATCATTTTTATTGTCAAAGGTCAGTTGTGTCAAACAATCTGATACTAAGAGTGGTACTTCATATAAGAAACAACGTTATTTCACGTTTCATGCTGTGTAAACACTGAAAACCCCACTGATTGCTGTGCTGTAAGAGGTATAATAATGCAAGTGTTTTCTAAATTTACAAACATCTTTGCCTGATAAAAGAAACCAGTTGCAATTTTGCGGTTTTCGAGTCGGCAACTGGTAACATGTCCCATTTATTCGCTTGGCTTGGCCATAGAGCACAATTCCGTTCTTGATTCAATTTCAGAGCAAAATAAATTTTAAAAGGTGCATAAATTTTACGAAGAACTTTTCTATTCTATGGTTGGAGTTGACAATAGAGTGCTGCTTTACTGCTTCTGCCTCATGAAGAAGATTTTGTAGTTAAGTTTTTGTTGAGAAAAAGTCCATTTGTGTTTAAGTATTAAATGTTTTATAACATAAAACTAAATATTTTAAGAAACTAAAAAAATCAACTAATTGCCATTATTAATATTAAATGTACATTTTCTTTAATTAAAGCCCTAAAATGCTCGTGACTTGTCCTAAGAACACAGAAAAAAAACACACAATGTTCTGCTTCGTTCTTCAGTTCACGATTCGTCGGCTCGGTGTTTGTATACCATTGCCATTTCCAGGCGCTCTCGTTTGACCTGCAATGCTACTAAATGCTTTTGCATGCGATAGAAACCAGCCTTTTCATTGAAATATATTGTCTGCTGACGAACGAGTTCCTCTTTAAGCTGGCGCATCTGGGGCGTATCAGCGGGTTCAATGGTTGTCATTAGCGCACTATTATCCTCAGTGTCGGAACCCATTTGCTCCCCTGAAAGTGGTGAAAGTGGATTTTCCGAAACGTTATCCTGCCAATCTTCTTCAATTATATCATTATATAAAGTCTGTTCGTCTTGATTATTTCCCGTTTCAAACTCTTCAATAACCGATTCTTCTTTCAGCTTCTCCACCTCATCTTCAAGGGGCTGGAATTCTTCCACCTCGACTTCGTTGAGTAATTGCTAGTGCGGAAAAGATTTATCAATTAGCTGGAATTGTACTTCAAGTTTTGAACATATTTACGGATTTAACATTGTGTTCGGTTTCCATATGCGTTACTATGGCATCCTCAAAGCCCTCATTCAGCTCGAATTGCTCATCACACATCTGACACTTGAGCAACTGGGAATCACTGTTATTCTGACGATAGTCCAGAGCTAGACTCGATTTCCGTCCCGGTTCGTTGATGATAATGCTGTGCAGTCGCTCCAAATGGTCCAGCAGGATGTCTATGGTGCCATCATAGTCTAAATGCTGGCTGCAAATGTGACAGGCCACTTTCTCGGTATTTAGCAGCTCAAAATAACGCCAGACCAGGCTAGGAGAGGGAGATCTTTGCTTGGGCGGGGATTTGGGGTGGGATTTATCGCCCACAATATTATGCTTGCTCAGATGCTTGATAAGATTGGCTGTGCCATGATAGCTCATATCGGTCAGACATATATTGCAATGTACAATATTACTGGACACCTTCTGACAATAGTTCCACACATAGCTGGCTCTATTGCGCTCCTTTTTACGCGGTTCTTTGGGAGTTTCATTTCTGACCACGGGAGAGCCACTAGCACGTTCCGATTGCTGATCCTAAAATTGTTATATTAAGAAATTAGACATAGAGAAAGTGAAATGGTCACCTGCTTACCTCCAGGGCAATAAGGGATGCATGTTTGCGTCTCAGATGCTTCGTTATGTTGGAGGTGTTGCCGCCACCAAAATAAAGCAATTTCTTGCAGAGATGGCACAGGGCCTGCTTGTCATTGGCACGACTACAAAATTTCCAAATGAAGCTACTGGTGCGTCCCCTTCGAGCGCTGTCGCCTTTGACCTTAAACCAAAGAAAGATTTATAATTTAGTGGATGTGGCTGGGTAGTTTGAAGCCACCGCTTACTTGTCCCTCAATCTTGTGGGCTGTCAACAGATGACGGCCCAGATTAGTGGTTTTGCTTGCAAATTTCACATTACATAGCACACACTGCCATAGCTTCGGACTTCCCGGCACTGGCTTAAAATACTCCCACACAAAGCTGCGTCGCTGAGGCGAATACGATCCGCTATTGCTAATGTCAAAGTCTTCCGGCTCGGTTTTAGAATTTGAATCGCTCTCGTTCTCAGGAGATTCGTCTTTCATGGTGATGTACTCAGCTGCCACCAAGGATATTTGGTGTGTTATTATTAGGAACTTATTTATTTTTTGACGCTTGATGCATTTGGTCGTGGTAGTGTGACCAGCTGTAAAAAAATGCAGTTGTTTTAAATGGACCGCATGCTCAAGTGGAAAGAATACCACAATTTGGCTGGAAATTTAACATACATTTTTCATTTTACGGCTGTTTTTTAAAATATACAAAAATGTTAAATTCCAAAAATAAAAAAAAAATTGTTTAAATTTAGATATATCAGTTAGGTGAAAAGTCTATAACTTGCCCGTTTTACTACAGATTTTAATTAGCTCTATCTTATTCTTGGGTGTACACTGCGTCACAGAGTGTCACATTTCAGTGTCACAGCGCAATGTGAACGTGAAATGCCTTGTCACAGAAATCCATTATGTACAGAGTATTATTTTGCTTGCCACAGCGCTGTGACACGCAATTTCTGTGACGACATTGTAAACACTTTTGACTTCTGAGTACACACTTTTGTCACAGGGTGTCAGAGACAACATTGTCACACTGTGACAAATTTTGAAATTGGCTACCAAATATGAATTTAAATCTTACTGAAGTGTCAGTTCTTCACAATAGGCCCATAGCCAGTGGTGGGACTTGAATGTCGCATTTTATTCATTTCAATTTGAAGCCAATGACACTTGTAATTTAAAATTAGACCAAAAACACTGAACCAAGCAATGTGACCATATTATATACATACAGCTTACAATCTGGTCACACTGTCCCTAAACATAAGAATTGTCAATTTTAGTATATTTGTTTTGGCAGTTCCTTTTTGAGGTGTATACTAAGCTGAAATTTTATTTTTTAAAAATACCGAAATTTTTTTATATTACTTTTCTTTGACTGAATGTTTCCAAAACTATTGGTTATTACTGCAAAGTGAGTATGACGAAATGCTAGCTTTATTTATATATATTTAAGAGTTTGCAATGTTTTTTAAGTTCCGTGGTCATTTACTGAAGCGAAGACACTTTCCGCTGATAAAAAAAAGGTAAAAGTAAAAATAGACATATTTGAAGTGTTTAATAAAAAATAAAAAAGTTCTTAAATAAAAAAATTTGTATTTTTTGTGATTAGAGACCTAAATCGATAAGAAAATCGTGACTTCATATAGTTATCAAAAAAGGAAAATTTTCAGACCACCTGGAAAACTTCATTGATTTTTTTTCGTATCATAAAAATCACCTGGCTACTTTTTGTAATCCGAAATAAAGTTAACATACGGCAAAAATGCCGATTACGGTCACACTAGTAAGACCTTATTCCTTCACTGTTAAGCCCAAAATGTGCTGTTAACATAATGCCATAAAAAATGCTGCCCATCTCAGCCAAATGTCAAAAAATAACCTAAAACATTTTGACACGAGGTCTTTTCCTTTCTTTCCGCTTCTTACTCGAACATGGGTGAGTCGGCTCGTGCAATTGTTATAAAATTATCAAGAAAATAAACAGCAAATTAAATAAAATTCATGTAAATGAATGCCTGAGGAGTGCCTACGCGTGTGGCGAGTCATAAATCCATATAATCACAAATATTAAGCCATTAAAAATGAACTCAAAACAACGCGTGAAATTTTCTTGTTATGTGCTTGGCGCAGTGAACGACTAGCTAAATTATTTTTTCAATTGTCTTGCCCCACAGGTATTAGCCGTGATAGTGCACACAAACGCCGTGCCACTGGTGGCAAGCGCAAGTCGCTTCGTAAGAAGCGCAAGTTCGAGTTGGGTCGCCCAGCTGCCAACACCAAGGTTTGTAATCTGTGTCTTAGTATCAGCGGGGGAGGGGAAGGGTGAACCACTGAAGTGATGTTAACGCGTGTCAACTGCAAATCCAAACTCTTTGATGATTAATACTCCTTATGTTCGGACTACTGATCTTTCACATACTCTCAACTAGAAATGGAATCTCCCATTAAATTGTCAACTAAAACGAAATTTGTTTTTCCAGCTTGGTGGTGGCCGCGTGCACAAGGTGCGCACTCGTGGTGGCAACTCCAAAATGCGCGCTCTGCGTCTGGAGAACGGCAACTTTGCCTGGGCCTCTGAGGGTGTTGCTCGCAAAACTCGTATCGCCGATGTGGTGTACAATGCCTCCAACAACGAGCTGGTGCGTACCAAAACTCTGGTGAAGAACAGCATTGTGGTTATCGATGCCACGCCATTCCGTCAATGGTACGAATCACACTATGTCCTGCCCCTGGGTCGCAAGCGTAATCCCAAGCATGCCCAAAAGGAGGATGAGAACGATGTGCTGACCAAGAAGCGCAGCGACAAGGTCATGAAGAAGTACTTGGAGCGTCAAAAGTTTGGCAAGGTTGAGCAGGCCGTGGAGGATCAGTTCACCTCCGGTCGTATCTTGGGTGTGTATTTATTTCCATATGTGTTTTGTTTCCTTAAGCCTTGATGTAAAAACCTTAGCGATCCAACAAATTTTATTGTATCGAACTTGTTTTAAGTGAGATGCAAGCCTGTTGGGCGTGATTTTGGCTTGTCATAGTTACTCTGAGCTTTTCGAGTTAACAAAAATTGCTTGAATTGTTCATGAGCTGAAACACTAATATGTGTCTTTCTGTTTCTACTCCAGCTTGCATCTCATCCCGCCCTGGACAATGCGGTCGCTCCGATGGCTACATTCTGGAAGGCAAGGAATTGGAATTCTACCTTAAGAAGATCAAGTCTAAGAAATAAACGGTTTAGATAAGAAATGCAAATTTTTTAAAGAATTTGCAAAAGAGAAAACAAATAAAACGACTTGTTTTTTAATAGGAAGACCAAATTTATACAGTTTTCATTTTAGGCGAGCTGTAGGAAACGGAAAAACAATCCGGTATGTTCCTAGTACCAAGCAGATCTATTTAGTGTAATCTAAGAGTTTTTAGATGATAAAAGACGTTAAATTTCTTGGTTTAATTAGTGATGCGACTCCGCCTAATTTGATTAAAATCGAAATCTGGCACGGGGCTGATTGTCTTAGAACAAAATTAACCAGCAGTTGCAAGACCTAGCTATTTTGTAAGTAACCTGAAATTTTACCTATTTTAGCCATTTTTTTTCTGGCATTTTCGAGTATGCATTAATTCTGAAAAAAAAACAGACTGGAGTAATAGCTGCAGGAGTTGGTAAATAGAAACTAAGATTATTATAAAGATTGAATAAATGCCAATTGAAGATGCATCTATAAGAGGTGTAGACCACAAAACCGCGAAGTTTGCCAAATTTTCATTTGAATATTTACGAAAGCGCAGGCGTTGGTAAATAAGAGGCGCAGATTGAACAGTCCAAAATATTGCGAAATTTTCAAACGCTAAGATTATAAAGAAGATTTAATAGACGGCAAGAGTACACGAGTAAAAGGTGTGGAACAAATGGTCAAAAAAATTGCGAAATTTCAAAAATTCTCATTTATGTTTAGATTATCATCAAGACTGGTAATCCGGCGGGCAAATAGAAGTAGATCAAATGGTCAAGAAAATTGAGAAATTTGCAAAGGACCTAAGATAATTATGAAGATTGAATAGATGGCAATTGAAGACGCGTATATTGAAGGAATGATGACCAACAACAGCGAAATTTGCCAAATTTTCATTTGAATATTTAAGAAAGCGCAGTCGTTGGTTAATTAGAGCCGTAGATTGAACAATCTAAAACAGCGGTGAGCATGAAATTTGAGTTTGGGAGCAGCCCAACATAAACAAATGAAAAAACAACCGTTACTGTTGCGCAGTCTGTGTGTGCGTCTTGTAGGCGCCGTGCTCTGATTTGCATTGACTTTGTTGTTGTTCATTTAATTTACATCTTTTGTTGTACCACTCCTCTTTGTAGGATAATCCATCACTTTTAATCTGGGGTATCGCCAAATTTGTAATACAGTTTGTGAGATGACTTATTGCTTCAATATTGGAGTTCGCTTGGTTGCCTGTTACAGAGCCGATGTTGCTGTCTATATTTCTTCTGTACTCATCTGCATGTTTATATGATCATCTTAGTTTTGGCAGTAGTCTGAGTTGTTCAGTGCAAGTTGGTTGGTCAATGCAAAGGGCTTCTAGAGGTATATGATTCGAGAAAATCATTTCTTTTATTTTGAGATCTTCTAGCATCTCTATCCACGAACCTCTCACCAGACAATAGTCTATTGTGGATCGAGTAGTGCCTCTTATAAAAGTGTAATCTCCTATGGCATCGCTAGATGTAGATCTTCCATTAGCCAAAGTGAAGCTAAATTTTCTGCCAAGTCAATAAATCTGCGGCCATTAGAGTCTAAGACTTTATCTCTAGTTTCCCTTCTTTCCAGTTACTTGCTTGGTACAACCTGAGGATTAAATCCACATATTTGCATTTCACCGATCCTCGCATTACAGTCACCAATAATCATCAGGTTATCTTTGCATTCCTCATTATTTAGAACGTCATACAATTTGGATATGTCTGCATCCCATCTATTGCAGTTAATGTAAACGGGAAGAACATAGTGGTCCGTTGAGCATGTGCTGATCTTAAAAAGATTTCAATAAATCGTGCAGTATTATTTTCCATCAAATTCCTACTTATTCCATAAAGCATACCACCGCTTGCCCTTCCTTTTGCGTGAGTTCTACTTGCTGGTATCCATTTAAGTACATGGTTCTTAAGTTGTGACTCCACTTGGGCTGACTAACTCTCCAGAAACGTTTCAGACAACGCAAACATTTGCAAAGACGATATACAATTCAAGAACTCGTTGACCTGCAACGTTATAAGACAAAATACTAATTCGCTCTATTTTGGGACAGTTATCGGCTGCTGGGAAAGAGTTAGAGAGTTGTTGAGGAGCATCGATTAAGGCTATTTTATTTTGAGAACTATTTTTCATTCGCTTATATTCTACATTTTTGTTCCTATATGTGCTTAGTTTTTTGTGTTCGTTTTTTTTGCTTCAATCCTTCAAAGGACATGCAGGATACATTAATTTTTTCGCCATACAGCTCCATTAATTTGTTTTTGCTGGCTTTCCTTGGCACATTAAGACCCTATTAAAGTTAAAAGCCATCCAAATCCCACCAATGGTTATATTGTCGTTTTACACAAAGATTTTCCTGGTACTATCAATGGAATTAAGATGATTCCTTAGTTCAAGAAGAGCCACTTTAAATTTCTTGTCTGACTACAAAAAAAACTGCTCAATGCTCATTTTCGTCTCCCAGTTGCTTTATTTGTGTGGCCTAGTGTATATATATAGTCCTAACTGTCCAAAATTGCGATATTTCCCAAATTGTCATTGGAGCTTAGATTTTTCGCTAATTTTTCAAAATTTTATGAGTTTTGAGAATCATTTAGATTTGATAGATGGAAATCGTAGACGCGTAAATAAATTCATTCTGGACTGTATATGAGATGCCGTCAATGCTGGCTTTGTCTTTATTTTATTCAAGATTACAGATCGTATGAATTCAGCAGGTATTAAAACTTATTGGTTGATGTCTTAGTAGACTGGAGCAAGAGCCGGATCCGAATACCAACTTTCAGCAAGATAGTGCTAAGCGTAGATCTTCATCATTACCTTCTGCTTTTTTTCTAGGTGACCAAAAGCCTAGCAATGATTCCGCTGCCGTCGGCCTATTCGCAGACTTTTTTCAATCAACTTATTACTCTATCCACTTTACTAACACTTCTTATCCTTATAACATTTCATCTTCTAACTCGATTTGTGCTCCCTCAATTAGTGAAAGCTCCCTACTTTCGCATTTGAAATCTCTGAAATCCTCATACTCCCCTGGCCCTGACAACATTCCTAGTTGTGTTCTCCAAGAGTGCTGTAGTTGGAAACCTTTGCTTAAGATTTTTAATCTATCACTCGATTCTTCAGGCTTTCCAACTCTTTGGAAAGAGTCCTTTATTATTCCTCTTCATAAAAAAGGTGGAAAATCTGATATTTCCAATTACAGAGGCATAGCTAAGCTCTCCGCTATTCCTAAATTATTTGAAGAGATTATAACCTCCACCTTGCAGCATTATTGCAAATCGATTTTATCACCTTTCCAGCATGGGTTTATTAAGCGTCGGTCAACTATGACCAATTTGCTTGAATTTACTTCATTGGTTAATGATGGGTTCCTTAAGAAAAAGCAAACCGATGTCATTTACACCGACTTTAGTAAGGGTTTTGACTCTGTAAACCATGATCTTCTCCTCTATAAGCTTGATCGGTTAGGATTTCCAGCCTCTTTTCTGCTCTGGATTTCGTCCTATTTAAAAAATAGAACCAAAAAAGTTATATTACGTTCAGACACTTCAAAGCCCGTCTCTGTAACTTCTGGTGTACCGCAAGGTAGCCACCTTGGTCCTTTGTTTTTTACTCTTTATTAATGACCTACCCACAATACTTTCTTATTCTCGGAAACTTATGTATGCCGATGACGTTAAACTTATTTTATCTTTCAATGATCCGACGATTGCAAGATGATTTAAACTTCTTGCAATCTTGGTGCTTGGTTAATCATTTACACCTTAATTGCTCCAAGTGCATGTTTATGACTTTCCATCGTTGCAAACCTTCGCTGGCTATTTATACGACTGTCAATGAACCCCTGCAACGAATATCTACAATCGTTGATCTTGGAATTCTTTTTAACCCCAAATTGAGTTTCAATCCTCATATCTTCTCTATTGTTAATAGGGAGAATGTTGTACTTGGATTCATTAAACGTTGGTCTAGGGAATTTAATGATCCATACACCACAAAGCTCCTGTACACTGCTCTAGTCCGTTCTGTACTTGAATACTGCTCGTCCGTCTGGTGTCCGCAATATAAAAAGCATATCGATCGTATTGAATCAGTAAAAAAGCAATTTTTGCTTTTTGCTCTTCGTGGACTATATTGGGACACTAACCTTCGTCTGCCATCGTACTCCAGCAGACTCTTGCTTATTAACCTTCCTTCGTTAGCTTATCGTAGAACAGTCCTAGGCGTTTCTTTTCTTCAGAAGCTAATCATTAGTGATGTAGACTCTACCGAGCTCTTAGGTCGCCTTAACTTTTCCGTTCCTTCTAGGCCAACCAGAAACTATTTACCTTTAATATTGCCCAGATGCACAACTGATTATGCCTAGCACAATCGTTTTCGGGTCTTATGTCAAAATTACAATGATCTCTATCACCTGCTCTCAACAGATCTCTCTCTCTTCTCTCAAGAAACTTCTCTCTATAATAATCTCCGGGGAAATCTCTGACCACTCACAGCTGTGAGTAGGGGCATAGCTTGCCGGACTGGCTAAAAAATCCTCCCCCACCGGGTCAGAGATTTTCCGGTTATTTAGTTTTAAGTTTTACGTATACATTTTTTATTTTTAAAGTTTACTTTTAGATAGTTTTCTCTCTTCATCTCTATCTCTGTTTTATTTTAATTTATTATATAATCTTAATTTGTTCCTCTGTTTCTACGTAACTATAGGTTTTGGTTTTTTCTCTGTCTCTATCCCTCTTCTCGATCTCTATATTATTAACGTTTTTGTTAGCTCTAATAACGTCTCTGACTACAATTGGCTGTGAATAGAGGCATAGCTGGCCGGACGGGCAAATAAAATTCCCCCACCATGTCGGAGTCGTTATTAGTTTATTTTGTAATTTTATTAGATTTTCTTTGATAGGCTTCCTTAGCTCATAAAATTTTTTTGTAACGTCGACTCTAAATAAAGAAATACAAGTGTCAAGGGCCAGTCGTGAGTGGTTCAGTGAGAAGAAAATCGAGCTTTTAGTATGGCTAGCTCGTTTTCCAGACATATATCCAATTGAAAACATGTGGGGTAACCTTGCACGTCGTGTTTATGCTAGCGGAAGAAAGTTCAACTCGACTGAAGAGCTTCGAAAAGCCGTTACCGAGGAATGGGTAATTTTTTAATTATTGATTTTTTGTTATCCCTATCCCTGGTTTTCTGCTTATTATATTCTTATATCAAGACTGGATTTTAATTTATTTCGCAGTCCAAATTGTATTTTTTATAAAAAATGGAGAAAACCTGCTTTTACTTTAATAAATCAGGGCTGTAAACGAATGATTCAATTTTGAATCATTCCTGAAAATCATTCAGGCATGGAATTGACATATTTTGAATTAATTCTATTATTCCAAAATCAGAATTGAATTGATTTTGATATAATTCACTTCAAAAAATAAATAATTGAATTGATTTTGTTTCAATGCAAGTGAATTAGAAAATATGTATGTCATTCATTTCATTTAAAACAGAATTGACTTAACTTAAAAAGCATGTTTTGTTTTTATTATGAGAAGATTTTATACCCTTTACTCGCAGAGTAAAAAGTGTTTATTAATTTGGGGCAAATGTACATATGTAACAGACAGAAGGAAGCAAACTAGACCCCATAGAGTACTATCATTTTATTAAATACAATACTAGTTTTATTTAGATATAGTTATTTTTATAAGTCGTTAATTTTTAATAGCAGAAGCTTTTCAAAATTCTCGTCTCCCAGACATCCACGTTTGGATACGTTCAAAGTTGAAGCGTAGGAAAACAGCCTCTCTACTGCAGCTGACGATGGCAGTGGTGTATTAAATTTTAAAAAAGTCCTCTTAATTTGTGGATACTTGTTCAGCATATCTAACGACTTTGCCGAGTCGAAAAAATATGACGAAAATTCTGATTATATATATATGATATGCGGGCACTCAATGTTTTTTCAGATGTATCTAAAAATATTAAAGGCTTTAATATAAATAATTGCATGATTAGATATTTACCAGCAAATGAAAAATCGAAGTATTCCGCAATACTAGAATCCTCACTGCTCATAGCTGTGTTGCATTCGAGAGACATTTGTAGGACAGCGTTCTTTGTTATTTTAGAAATCTCAGCTTCAGTTCCAATATCGAAACTTGGATTTAAAGCCTTAACCCACATACATTTTATTTGTGGACAAAGAACGGAAGCTTCAATGGCAGTTTCAACGGATTTGTCCAAATTAAAAAACTTGCTAAGTCGGGTTTTAACCGATTTCATTTCATGCCCTGTAATCACTGAAAGCTCTCTCCTTTGCGATCTTAACTCTGTTAAACCTGTGTATGCACCGGGTCCCGATGGAGTACCTGCTTGTGTACTTAGGTTTTGTGCTGATGCACTTTGTAAGCCTATTCATAAATTATTTGAATTGTCTCTTGAGTCATCCTCTTTCCCTGTGTTGTGGAAGGAATCTTATATCATTCCTCTCCATAAAAAAGGTAATAAGTCGGATGTTGAGAATTATAGAGGTATTTCCAAATTGTCTGCAATTCCAAAAGCTTTTGAGAGAATTATGACATCTCAACTGCAACATTTATGTAGTTCCATTATTTCACCCTATCAACATGGATTTGTGAAGCGTCGATCTACTACCACTAACTTATAAGAGCTTACATCATTAGTGATCAAAGGGTTCTTTGGTAAGATGCAAACTGACGTCATTTATACTGATTTTAGTAAGGCTTTTAATTCTGTTAATCACTCCTTGTTGCTTCATAAACTGAGTTTAATTGGTTTCCCAACTAACCTTCTTAGTTGGATCTCTGATTACCTAAGTTCTAGAACACAAAAAGTTCTATTTTGTAATTCATATTCGAAACTAGTCCAGGTTACCTCTGGTGTACCCCAAGGTAGTCACTTGGGTCCATTGCTTTTTACTCTCTTCATAAATGATCTTCCGTCTGTCTTGACCCACTCTCGTGTGCTTATGTACGCCGATGATGTGAAACTATGTTTAACATATAACGATTTGGTTTCCCGCTATAATTTGCAAGCTGACTTGGATGCATTTCAGTCTTGGTGTAAAGATAATCTATTAAACCTTAACAGTTCCAAGTGTAAGGCTATGACATTTTACAGGAGCTTGCCACAATTCTCCACTTATACGCTTGATAATGTCCCACTTGAGTGCTTAAATGATTCAGCCAATGAGGTAAATGATCTTGGGGTTATTCTTGATCACCGACTTAAATTTGACTCTCATGTTGCTGCTACTGTTTGTAGGGCCAGGAGTGTTCTTGGGTTTATTAAGCGCTGGTCGAAGGAATTTGATGATCCCTATACGACGAAGATTTTGTACACTTCTCTTGTCCGTCCGATTCTCGAGTACGGATCATGTGTGTGGTCTCCGCAATATTCGACCCATCAAGATAGAATTGAATCTGTGCAAAAACAGTTTTTATTGTTTGCTCTTCGTGGTTTGGGCTGGAATCCTGAGGTCCGTTTACCATCGTACTCTAGTAGACTTCTTTTGATTAACCTTCCCTCCCTTATTAACCGTAGAGTTATGCTTGGAGTAATCTTTATACATAGACTAATTAATGGTGAAATCGACTCAACTGAGTTGGTTGGCCAAATTAACCTCAACGTTCCTATTAGACCGACTCGTAATTTTATCCCCCTATCACTAAATCGTTGTAATACTAACTATGCCTTGCATGAACCGTTTCGTGTCCTCTGTGCTGATGACAATAAACTCTACCGAATAATTAACTCTGAAGCTTCTCTTCCTGCTATAAAAATTTCTATTTTAACTTATTTAGCCCGTAGTTAACATTACTTTATGTTCTTCCTTCGCGATTTCGTGTCACACGTTAGTGGCTGCGCCTCTCGGTCGGTTGGGCGGGAGGTGGGCTGCTATTTTGCTTGGGGTTCGCGCGTAACAAGCTTAGGCTTGGTGTCGCATGGGCCACTTGAACGTACTACGCATTGTACGTCAACGTCCATATATTAAGTTATTAGCCGTACTTCTGACATATTTGTGTCGCAAGGGAGTCTGCAGCTTAGCAAACTTGGTATGGATTGTAGCTAAAGTAGGTAGTAAGTATCCAAACATCATTAATTTATCCCCTTGCGTTCCGGACAACACCTTTCCACAAATGTTGCATTTCGATAAATTTTTTAATTTTGCATCCGGTGTTTTCAATTCTGATTCATTAGTCTATTTAGATATTGAATTAAGGTTATAAGAATATATACTCGGGGGTGCTTAACCCTGCGTACGCCACACATTCATTCTTACTGTAATATAGGTTTTAAGCAGCAGATTTCTGGTCATTCTCAACCGATTTAGCTCTGCAGCTCTTAGAGGTGGATGGCCCATAATCGTCATTGTTGTCTTCTAGCGAAGTATTACCTCTCTTAAGCTCAAACATTTTGCACTGTTTTATATTAAAACTATATTTTTCGCCTTGATATTTAATTGTCTACACCTTGACAAAATGAGTGAAGTAGCAGAGTTAAGTCAATTCTGTTTTAAATCAAATAAATGAACATACAAATTTTCTAATTCACTTGAATTGAAACAAAATCAATTCAATTCGTTTTTTTTTGGAAATGAATTAAATCAAAATCAATTCAATTCTGATTTTGAAAAAATTGAATTAATTCAAATTTTTTGTTAACTCATTGTGAATTAAAAATAAAAATGAATCATTCTTTTACAGCCGTGTAATAAATATATTCGATATTGTTGATTTAACTTAAATCGAGCATGTTTTAACATTTTATGACAAAAAAAAGTTTTAGAACATGTTTTAAATATCTTTTACTGAACAAAATGTAGCTGGCTATAATTAAATTTCGATGAGTGTATTTATACAATATTTTGGCTACCTAAATTTGTGTAATTAAATTGTCGATTTAGCTAAAAAAAAAAAAAATTGAACTTTAACAAAAATAAAATTAGGATTTTGTCCAAGGCGGGGGCGCGCCTGAACCACAGTGCGTAGCTGTGCTGCGTTTATTATTTGTCAAATACCCACAAAAACACTTGAATGAAATGGAGAAAAACAGCTAAATGCGGTATGTGCGGCCTTTGTCTAGGTGTTTATAAAAACACTGGATGTGTACACCTCTGATTAAATATACGTTTTATATTTCTACATCAGGCTTTATTCGTCTATGGAACACCCTTAGTATTTAATTGAGCTTAAGAG
The DNA here is from genome assembly GCA_037044535.1 of Lordiphosa magnipectinata. NCBI lineage: Eukaryota > Metazoa > Arthropoda > Insecta > Diptera > Drosophilidae > Lordiphosa > Lordiphosa magnipectinata. The sequence continues at coordinate 15,327 of JBAMBO010000979.1, forward strand.
AGAAATTCTTTTGTTGTCTTCATATATATTCTTCACACATATTTCAATGGAATTTTCTTGGTTTACTTATTTTTTTTTATACATTATTTTACAATATATAATACGTTAATAATAACAATAGTTCAAATATCATTCGCATTACTTGGCTATAATTACATAACGCAATAAAACAGGGACGAGTCACCTTGCTGTAGTAAAGTACCTAAACAAATTCTTTGCAATTTTGTACTCTGTCCATAAACACTTTGGATACACCAAAGAAGGAGCCGAAGGAACAGCCTTTTAGTGTTCAAAGAGTACAGTCATGACAGCCATTAGCGCGATACCAAAAACTAAAGCCAGCAACTGTTTGATGGACTCTTTGCGCTCCTCTTCCTTCAAGAGATCAGGTAATACTGTGACCAGCGCAATGTGCAGAAAACCGCCAGCGGTGAAGGGCATAATCCAAGATGTGCGAGCCTCTGCAAAAAAGGGGGAAATTGTAGATAAAGCGCGAAAGCCAACTAATAATACACAAGTACATACCCAGGGCTGAGGTCACACCCGAGCCGCCTATGGCCACCAGAGCACCCACTAGACCAGCTCCCGCTGTCAAAAGCTGAGCCCTTGCCGCATCCCAGCGGCTAAAACCGGAACGCAAAAGAATGGCAAAATCTCCCACCTCATGAGGAATTTCATGCACTACAAAAGAAATGAGAAACTTTAGGATCAACTTCTAGAGTACGTTCCAAGTGTTACCTACACAATATGGCAAATGTGGCCAGCATTCCATGCCTAAAGGAGACCAGAAATGAACCAGCCACCGCCAGACCATGCGTGAAATTATCTATGGAATTTGCCAACAGATTGAGATATCCAGCCACCTTTCTGGGTTGGTCTTTGTGCTCCTTGGCCTTTTGCTCACGTTCGCGTAGAAAACAGACCTTGTCTACGTCTTCAATATCACAGGCACCGCCACAACTGTCGGAGGTTTGTCCTTCGGGCAATTTGCCACCATGACGACGCATCAAGCAATTTGCAATCTCCACACACTTGGGCTGGGGGTTTTCTTCATCGGCATTTGCGTAGCCCGAAAAGATTTTCTCCACAATGGTGAAAATAAGTATGCCGGAAAGTACCCACAGACCAGAACGTAATGAGGGATGACTCGAGGGATCTAACAAAGAAACAAGTTCAATGACATCTTTTATGAGTAAGACGACTGACTCACTTTGATTATCGCCTTCCCAGGCCTCAGGCAGCAAGTGTAGAAATACATCACCGAGTAGTCCACCCACAGCAAAACTTAAGAGCACTCGCAAAAACTTGGATTCGGCGGCTAAAGCAATGACAAAAAAATCATTTGAAATGTTTACACTTATTCTTCTTTTCATACTCACGATCCTTGAAGCCCTCCTTGCTCATTTTCTCATCTGTGGGTATCACAATCAGTGGAAAGATGCCACTGAGACCAATCACCATTGATCCAAGTAGCGAGAACACCCATGGTGTGTATTGAAAACTTTTGAAATATTCGGGCATATATTGATCCATCAGATTGGAGTACAGCATGGCGAAATGTTCATCAAAGAAGCTGCTGTTGGTGCTCATTGTTGTTTCTGTCTCTCTTAATGTGTGTGTGTGTGTGTGTGTGTGGCTTGGTGTCACTTTCTCTGGAGCCAACTAATTTGTACTACGCCTTAAACTAAAGAGAACCAAAGGACAAACAGAATTATTAAACAAAATTAGAAATGTTTTTTTTTTTTTTTTTTAAATTTTAAGTCACAACGTGCACAAAAGGCAAATTTTGATTAAACTAAAAGTGTGTGTAATTTTGTTTGAAGTCAGTCGCCTGGCAACAGACGTCTAGAGTATCAAAGAAATTGATGTGCAAATCTCTTTGATATGGAACAATGGACGTTGCGACGTCAAGCGATCGATAAGCAAGTCAGTGTAAGACTTAAGTGGTGCAGCTTAAATACGACTAGATAACTGTGTAAAATGTGACAGTTTATCAAACGCTATAGTATTGGGAGCCATAGCACGTCCCATTAGTCTGGCAAAAGTTCGTCTGATTGCTAAGACTGTGTGTAATGAATGAACGTGAATCAAGTAAGCTAGCTCAATCAACAAAAAATTGGTGTACACCGCCGGAAGCAGCTTAATCGTTTGCTCTGAGGTGTTGGGACACTTGAGTCAACATTCTTTTTTGTAAGCAGAATATATTTTTGCTGCTTTCTTAATATAGAATTAAAAAGAAATTCATTATAGGAAAGATCATTATACACCCATAGTTCCATTTTCACCATCGCAAAATTGGGACCAAATTAGGACTCAAAACAGTAAAATTATTGTGAAAGCGAAAATGGGAGCATGGCCGATTATTTAGGACAGACAACAGAGAAGATAAGACGATCTAAAAGTGCAGTTAAGTCTACTTCAGTAAAGCTTGGAATCCTATGATTTGCTGCTGCATGAACTGCATGAACATGTGGTATTAGCTCAACACTTTCTCGTTCTCTGCAAAAAGTTATCAGATTATGCCAAGACTGGACAGAAAACTACTCTGGCACGACAACATTACTGAGCGAGTAAGGAAGGCATCCATTGCTCTCTTTTCATGTAAGCAGGCGATAGGCCGTAAATGGGGATTTGCCCCAGCAATAGATCACTGGCTATACACAGCCATTGTACGTCCCATACTGCTCTATGGAGTTCTAGTATGGTGACCAGCACTCGAGAAATCGTCAGTACTGACCACTTTAAACAAGGTACAGAGAAGTGCTGAAATATGTATAAGTGCACTAAACACCATATTTCATCTTCTTCCCCTAGACTTGATGTCTAAACAGTTAGCGGGCATTACAGCCTTGAGATTAAGAGAGTCTGAAGCCTGAAACGCGGGTACCTCAGGACACTCAACTATACTAACTGGTCAAAACGCGGTTCCCGCCATTACAGACTATTGTATACCCACCACGTCATTCCAGAAATTTTATGACGTCAATATCCCTAGTAGACGCGACTGGGGCAACTTGCCCCACAGTAGAGCAAATGCCATCAATATCTACACGGATGGATCTAAGCTCGGGGAAGTTTTCTCCACCGACTTAAATATGGAAATTTCATTCCGTCTCCCTGATCATTGTAGTATGTACCAAGCAGAATTGGTGGCCATCCAGGAGGCCGCCAAATACCTTAGCACACTTATGATCGAAGAAGGGAACATATACATTTACTCAGATGGTCAAGCCGCTCTAAGGGCTATTGACTCCTACACCAATAACGTCAAGACGATCACGGAATGCCGTAGATCCTTAAATGCGATCGCTCAGCATCTCCGTATCCACCTCATCTGGGTACCTGGACACCGCGACATTGAGGGTAACGAGTCAGTCGACAAACTGGCAGGGTACTACCACTCAGCTCCTCCCGGAAAAGAGCTTGATAGGGATGCAGTTAGCCTCATACAAGCTAATCACAAGGAATGAAACCTGGCGCCTGGCTACGGAAAGATGGAATAACCTTCCGGTTTGCGCTGTAGTTAGGGTCACGTGGCCCTCGTTTAACCTGAAGCGAACCAATAGTCTTTTGCACCAAATTAGGGAAAACATCTCATTTCTGGTTGGCAAGCAGCACGCTTGGGCGTCGCTCACAACGACTTCTGTAGAAGCTGAAAGTGTGAGGAAGAGGAGGAGACATTACTGCATCTTCTTTGCCATTGCCCAGCTCTTAGTAGAAGGAGACTCAAAACTCTTGGCCACCCCTTTCTACTCAATCTTTTGGAAGTGTGCGAGATAGAGATTCCGTCTCTACTGAAATTCTTAACGTTGTCACAATGGTTCAGTCGGGAGGAACCGCCCCTGGCTTAAATAGGGAATTATATGGTATCGCAATGGGCCTATCTTGGCCTAAGTGTAGGGAAAGTCTATGTCCCTAGCCATCTCAACCTAACCTAACCTATCAGATGTTGCCCGTTATCTGCTGGTTCTAATTCTCTTTGATTATGAAAGCAGAAAGGCAGGTTTTTTTCTTTCATTTTAATTTTATTTCCAAGGGTTTTTGTCAGAAACGGACGCTTATCCGCTCACGCTACACAACAACAACAATAAAAAAAATCACATATTTTCCTCTTAAAAAAGAACAGATTTCATGAGCGCTCCACACAATGTTGTGTGCTCAACCAGAGCCGCTTAATAGTAAGCGAGATTGAAGACAGTTTTTTTATACAAAATTATAAAAAAAATATTTCAATTTATTTATGAAGAAAACAACGGCTTAAATTAATGCATATAGGCATTTCCACCACAAGGTCCACCAAGACCAAAAAATTAAAAGTGCTTATCATATTTTGTTTCTGTTTTATCATATTTTCAAGGGGAAACAATTAAATTGAACTAATGTAAGCCAATCTTTCATTTAATCAGAACCCACTTCGAAATATTCGGTTTCGCGGTTCAGCGCGAATTTTCTAATTTGGACATAAATATGGCACATTTTTTTTTTTGATAAAAGTGCCTATAGACTGCACTTACTTTTGCTATCTAAAATCTTTCTGAGTGTACAAACGGTTATAAAAGAATGCATAAGAAACCATGAGAAACTATGTGATTGCAATTAATCGTAAGTTTTTGCTTCGCATTATACAGAAACCACATAAATAAAATGATGGAAAAAAGTGTCACGTTCGCAATGTCACGTATCGAATCATATTTTATTTTGAAATAAAAAAAAAAAATAAAGAACATTTTTCGATCAAATAAATTCTAATATGCAGATAAATTACACAGTGCTACAAATTTCAAAAAATTGAAATAACCTGGGAATTGGCATAGCATACGCTGTAGAGCAAATCGCGTATAGCACTTCCTCATACTTGGTTTTCCTCGGGGACCCCCAAAATCTGAAGTTATGGGTCAAAAACCGTTAATTTATCATATTGCTTACTATACTTGAAATAACTCGCGAATAGACCATCTGATTTTATGTACCTTTGCTAATTCTGATAGCGACGAGAAGATTCTTACATATTATATTCAATGGCTTTAGAGATTTAACGCGATGACTGAGAAACGCAGGTTACAGATCTGGTATTTTCAACTTTTTTTAACCATATTATACTATGCGATTTTTCCATAAAGTTTATTATAAGAGCCCATTTAATTCTCCGTTGAACAAATGCTCTCTCGATGAATTTGGTTACCTGATGACGAAGTTATTCGCGGATATCTAAGCACACTTCGACAATCTAGTATATTTTTTAAGTGTGTTAACAGAAAATCGATTGATTTAACATTAATGCCCCGAAAAGAATACTTTGCTAAAGTTTGGTGGGAAATTTAAATATAGTTTTTCATATAATCACATAAATGTTTACATATTTGTTTGACAATTTTGGACTAAGATTATTCCTGTTCAAATGCTGAAGACATTATTCTAAGTCCTCTACACTAAAAACTTGGATAGATGAAGATGAGAGGGCGAACCATTTCTTCATCTGCGATTTAGTAACAAAGATCCAGTTAGAAGGCTGTTCACCTATTGCTGACCTATTACCAAACTAAAACGCACTTTTTGATTGGCTATATCTTGGAAGCAGCACTAGGTTGTGCTCTACTTCCCACTAAATAAAGTCCTTCGAAAGTGCTAAAAGTTAAATTAACAAAAGAAAATAAAATTATATTAATTTGACTTCTATACCACTTTAAATGCGTACGACTGTCGCGTTCGACATCTTGGAAATACCCATATGTAAATATAGATAGTTAACTTCGTAATGAACTATTAAAAAAAACTGTGCGTAATTTTCTACACAGAGACAAAATTGATATGAAATGGTACTCAATTCGTCATTTATCAATCATATCAATTTTACTCTCATATGACTAAGATTAGATTAATATCGTATTGATATTTTCGAACACATAAAAAAAAACAAACTGTTCCGAGGTGGGATTGAACCCACGCCTCCCGCACAGCAGGCTCACACACTACCCGCTGTACCACACCTGGCTACACTATCTTACTCTGTCACAGTTAATATAAACATGCCGTCACTTTCCGTTTTTCGAATTCCAAATTCGAATGAAAAAAAAGTTCATATTAACCTGTGAATATCAATATAAACTTGAACTTTTTTTTTCTCTGTGTAGTTATTTTTATTAAGGAACATAATCTTTTCAAAGTAATCGCCTACACAGAGTAAAAAAAAATTGCAAAATCTGCACGAGAATATAGGATTTCTACACGTTTTGACCGGGATTTTTAACCCATTACTTTTGTGTAGCTTTTCTGCATGCCACGTTTCGTTTTCTCATTTCTAAATGCAGCATGTAGAAAAGCTACATGACAAGTGTTGAAATGAAAAAACAAACGCGTCGTGTAGAAAAACTACATAAAAATTATGGGTTGAAAATCCCGATCAAAACGTGTCGAGATCTTATATTTTCATTTACAAAAAAAAAAAAAATGTCAGCACTTTTGGTTTTTGCTTATATGCTATCTTGAAAGCTCAATTATTTCGCTATGCATCACCTCATGGAGCAGAAAAGGACCACCAACCCACACCCACCAAGTTTGTTTCTGAAAAATATCACTAAGCAAATTTATATTTTTTTTTTTACTTACTCTGGTGGGGGGGATTTGAACTCGGGGCCCTTTTACTGAAAAAACTCGGTTGGAACGACGCCTTAGACGGCTGAGCTACGGCGCGCCTCTAAGGTAAGGCATCTAATGTATTACTTGTATTAGGGAAGACTTGTACTTGTATTGAAAACATACACCAATTTGTGCTTGCTTGTAATTTTTAAGTTCGAATTTAGTGCTCTGCTCATTTATATACGGGTCTGAAATTTACACACGTTTCGTGTAGATTTTAAACATGTAGCATTCAGCATTTGTAATTCTAAACGTTTATGTAGAAAGCCTACGTGTCGCGTGTGGAGAGCAGTTTTCTAAACGAAAAATATAAAAATTCAGTACTGATTTAGAGCCACATTTTTCGTTTAGAATTTCCACACGCGCATGTAGGATTTCAATATCCAAAACCTTAACATTCATGTGGTATTCAGATAGCTGCATGAAAAATGTAGAAGTTATTTGGAAATAAACAAATTTTCTATTGTCGTGTAGACTTTGCTTTTGCCCGCGCAGTATTTAGCTTTTCTACACGCGGCGTTTAGTTTTTAAAATTCTACACGTCGCATGCAGTTTTTCTGCACGTCACGTGTAACTTCCCGCATTCTACATTTAGCGTGTGCACTTTAGCAGATGAACATGATATTTAACGCTACTTGAGGTTCGTGGTGTGAGCCTCGTGTTCAAGTTAGTACACTTAGTAATAAAAATATTGTAATACGAAGCATCCGATTTTTCACCGTTTTTGGCACACAACTAGGAATGCCTTTGGAATCAGAGGAATATGAAGATTTTAGGCAAAGGCAAAGAAAGTTTACGCTTTTGTACAATTGTTGGTGGGGTTAGTGACCTTTTTTATGGAAAATGTTTAGGGTTCTGTGCGAAGTTGATCATTGATCAACAATGGTTCAATTAATTTTGTGGTAAATATCTTTAAAAACTTATGACTGTCTACCACAAAGCCCATTTAAGTCACAATTACATTTACTTAACTACTTTACACCGTTAAAATTGGAAAAAAAATGTTTTTATTTGTTTAAATTTTGCTTGTCCCGGAACTCAGTTATTTCTCCAATATTTTTTTTTAGTTTTGCATATATAATTCGCTTGCTTTATATATGTTTTTCTTTCATATTTCTTGGCAAAAATAAAGTGAATATTCCGTTAACTTAACAATACATAAAGTTGAGCATGTGGTTTGTAATATCAACCCGCATGTAGCACTTCAAAGAAACCCAGTTCTGTTTTAAGATTCACACTCACACCACGGCATACACTTAATTAAATATTCGCAGATTTTTTTAAGTGAATATCCGTGCCCGTTGGCGTATACAAAGAGACTAAACCTATAGGTGATTTTTTTAATGCTGCCTGGACAAACTTTTCATCGCGCTGACACACTCGTACATACTCGTACTTAACGTACGTTCGCTTAAAGTACTCTTGACAGTTTGTCTCAGTTCAGTTTCTGATGCAGCTTAAACTGTTCTCTTGTGATAAGATATTGTTGAGTTTTCGGTAGCTTTGGCAAAACGGCAATAGTACACACATTGGGGGATTGTCGGCTCCTCAAAAGTCTTTTCTCTACATGAAACAGAACATCATGTATGATGTGAAAAGTACGTTTGATAAACGTTTAAACTTTTTATTTTATACTTTTGGAAATGCGTTTCAATTGCTATCGCCAATTGCCAAACTGTAACCGTGTTTCGTTTCTAAACAAACCTCGAACCGCAACTCTTATCATACAACGAAGTCAATGGCGTTGTCATCATCAATACTGTCAGAAAACCTCAAACAGTTAGTTGTGGTTTCTAATCAGCATAAAGTCGATTGTTTTGTTGGTAAATAAATGCATTTAGTATTGTACACGTAGGAAATTAAAGGCTTTTTTAATATGGGGAAAGTACACAGAAAAAAATAATAAACATAATCAATTTATTATACCTGTTAATTGTTTGAATCCAAACGATTAATCATATGAAAGTAGAACGAATAATTTGAGTACGAACGCTATTGAACAAAAATATAGGCAAGGGGAGTAAGGAGAAGTATCGGAGCGGAGAGGACAAGCTCTCACAGTTTCGTTTAACATGGAAGAGTGGTGTGTGCAGAAACTACTGAGAGGAGAGCGCAATCGGTTATTGAGAGCAGAACACTGTCGTTGTCAGATGTGAGCGGTCGGCCGTTAATTCAATTAATGTTGAACACTTCGAGCGTGAAGAAGTAATCGATTGAAGTATGGTATAAAATAAAGTCAATGCGCAAAACCCCTCAATTAAAATTTAAAAAACAAACCATAAATAAAAGAAAAAATATGCTCCTACGTGGACTTGAACTACGACCTCGAAGTTTTCTAAGCAAATGTCTTGTCAACTCGATCGCTGGGCTGCAACACCACGCCACTATAGGAAATTTTCCCAAATTTCAGACATTAATTAATAACTTAAAAACTAAGCAAGATTTTGCGGTCTAGTTTTTTGCTTTAAGCTATACATACCGTTGCGCTATTCGTCTAAGTTATTTTTTGATATGTAACTTTTGAGTAACTGTTGTTGCGAATAAGCTTGAATCTGCATCCGTGTCTTTTTGTTAAGAAATTTGTGCCCTGAGCATTCATTACATGTAATAAAACATCATCTTGCAAGCAACAATCCGAGAAGCAGTGTGGTCTAGAAGGTTTTGAAGACTGACTTTTGCTTTCGCATCAGAAACAACGATGCCTGATGGTCTGCAATGGCTTTTACTTTCAGTCACTTCCTTATAAATCGGATATATATCGCAATTTTTGATGTTACAGTCCTCTCTAATTGCAAAATTTTGCTCTTTTGTAAGTCCCTGATCCAAAATTAATGCCAAGGCATCGTCGGCGGAAGACCGCAAAGGGTTCTTGATTGGGTGTGACATTATGTTTCGGATAATTTTTGCCTTTTCCGGACTTTTAGAAAGCAACTTAAGAACTTCTGCGAGGTCAGCTTGCCCTTTTTTCTTCACAAATTTTTTTTGTGAGATGCCACGATTGATTTCTACAGATCATAGATACCAACATATAGTGCATACCACAACGATTAGATTCCATCATTAATATTTGACAAAACTCTCTATTTTTATTAATTTATAACAATTGCAAATTGCAGCAGAAAAACACACACTTAACATTGAACTGTCTGTTAGCATCAGCTGCTCATTTAACAGAGTGCTGTTAAGTCATATTTTTTGTTATTTAACATTGAAGTCTGATGTATTTGTGAACTAATGACAAAAAAAAATTTTAGTTTTGAACACTTTTGGAAAATGGGTTTACGCCTAATAAATGGCAAAATTTCCTATTGTGCACGCCGTTCGGTCGTGTCTCTCCCTCCCGCCCCTTCAAATATTTTTTTAAGTCTTTTATTTTGAGAATATTCGCTCTTTGATCAATCATTTTCATTCTTACCGTACTACTGAGAAGGAACAATCTTGATCCAAAAAAAGAAATTCTCTATTTTTTCTCTGAGTGTGCATGCAGTTCAAGTTTGTTTGAAACTTTTGCCACGTCCCCCCCACCATAAAAAAAGTGTTGAATAACTCCCACTCACACAAAGATAGGATAATAAACAGCGGAGTTAAAAAAACCTTGCATACTTTTCGGTTCTTACTTAAGGAACACAACTTTTGTCATAAATTTCGGGCCAACAAGTGCTCTCTTCTAACAGAGAGGTAGATTCCCATTTAAAAGGTTCCGTAATATATACATTTATTATTTGTAATTTCCAGCTTATACAAATTTATCCAGTTAAGGGATTTCGGAGAGAGACTCTGACCACCATGTCTTAGGGGCCGCGCACACATGTAGCTGAAAGATGAACTGACTGCAGAACCGAAAGCTTTGCTGACAACAGAATTCGAATCAGCACACCTATACTTTTGAAGGTGCGCACACATGTTGCTGACCTGAGCTTTTAGCTTATTCATTTTATTCTCGCTAGCAATATGGTGTCGCCTCGATTGGGAAATTTTTTTAATTGCGGAAAATTTAAAAGTGCAGAGAAAATTTAAGCAAAGGAAAAAAAGAATATGGGTTCACGAGATTGTTACTGTTAGAGAAACCTTGGATGAATTTCATAATTTATTTGGTCAATTACGAAGGTATCCAAAAAACTTTAGAAGAGGAGGAAAGTCTTATTCATTCGCATCTATTTGCATAAGTATGTATGTGAGCTTCTTAATTTTGTTTGCATGTAATTTTGTGATAAAAGAGCATATAACATACTTGTAGCATTGACATTTTTTGACAATTGTATTGAAATAGTTTTAGTTTTTAATGCAATTTCACTTAATAATGCTTCCTAGTCCATGCTGCAGCGAGCTGAAATAAACAAGCATGCTTGTTCATTCAAACAAAGCTGAACTTGCGGCTGAATTCAAATGTTCAATTAAGCGCATAGTGTGCGCACTTCCATGCATGAAGTGTGTTTGTTTTTCGAAAGCTTAAAGCTCGGCCTAAAGTTCTACCCTCAGTTCATCTTTCAGCTGCTAGTGTGCGCGGCCCCTTAATGTTGACTTGTCAATTTGCTTTTGTTTAGGAAAAACCTTTATCAAATCAAACACATATAATTTAATACTTCCTTTTTCCAGTAAGTCAACTCTTTGTGATGCTATCAATAGTTGCTTAAAAGATGTTCCATTGATACATCTACTTCAATTGAGTTCTCTCCTCTTGAATCTGTATTCATTAGTTTTCTTACTAGAACTATATTTTATGTTTGAAAAATCAAAAATTGCGTGAACCACCGGAAACCGTGGTTCGGACAGTTCAAAAAGCCAAACCTGTGGTCAAAACTTAATGCGAACTACTGAACCAAACCAATCTGAATTCCCGTGCGGTTTCCATTGACCGAATTTTGAAAATCCTTGGAATGGAAATACAATTTAAAGAGACAGAGATACGAATAAATAATGCGTGAGAGTGGTCTAAAAAAATAACTTAAATAAAACGTAAAAATTTGAAAGTGATAATTTTTTTTTAAGAATTTTTAAATTTTTCAAATATATTTTTAGGGATGCAAACCATTTGGGATTGTTGGGTTGTTTCTATTTAATGATTGAGAGAAATTTTGAACCAACAGTTTGGTTCATAATATGATTTTTTTCAGCTAATCAAAATGCGGGTTTGGTTCGTATTGCAACCTTAAGAATGTGGTAGCTGAGCAAAGCGTCACCTTTACCTCATGTTGTCAGATTAAATAAAAATTATTTTCGGCACAGCACTTTAATTCAGCCGTGGGCACGAAATTTGGGTTCGAGAACAAGCAAGGCTCGAGTAGATCAGTGAGCCTCAAATTTGGTGTATTTTGTTATTGCAGCCTAATCTCGGTCGGACACACTGAGAGCATTTTGCTGTTCCGCCAAGCTGGTGCTGGTACGCTTGGATTTGGTTCTCGAAGCAAGACAATTACTTGTGCGACAGAATGGCGCCAGTTACCAAAAAGTAAGTCTCGGAGCAATGGCTGCACGGGCGGGCCAACCGCTGCTTTTTACTTGAATAAAACACGTTTGAACAGCTTTGAAAGATAAATGCTTTTGAATTGCTGTCTGTGGCGAAAATCATATTTGTGTCATCTGAGTACATGCCTCAGAATTGTGAATTCACTTTTCAAAAACTTTCATTGGCGAAGGCTCTTTGGAGGATAATTTAGTTTAGAAGGAAAAACTTAAACATATTTTGTGTGAACATTGTTTAAAACACTTGTGTAAGCAAGTTAACGGGCACAAACTGAAGATCTGTGGTTGCTGTTTAGTTTTTTTTTTGATTGAGAATCATATTCAAGTGGTACAGAAAGAGAAGTATAACATAAAAGATATACATTCCAGATATAATAAGAGCTAGAGTTTCGTAGTGTATGAAACGGGCAAATCCAGTTTATTTTTTATTCCTGCCTTCCCCGAAAACTAAAAAAAAAATTGATAATTCCCATAAGTAGGTAGACTTTTCAGGCTTAAGATATTAACAGTAATCAGCTTTTTTCTCTACCAAGTTTAAAAACAATCAGATGAGCAAGTAGTCAAGTTATAAGCAAAGCAAATAATTCGTAGCCTCATATGGCGATGGGCCGCACTTTACTAAGCTCGGCTGGTGTCCCATTTAAACGTTATCTTACTTGTTATACCCGTTACTCGTGGAGTAAAAAGGTATATTAAAGTCGTGCAAATGTATGTACCAGGCAGAAGGAATCATTTCCGACCATATAAAGCATATATATTCTTGATCAGCATCATCAGCCGAGTCGATATAGCCATGTCCGTCTGTCTGTATGAACACCTAGATCTTAGAGACTAGAAGAGCAAGAGCAACCAAATTTGAAATGTAGACTCCTATGGTCTGCGCGCAGATCAAGTTTATTTCAATTCTTTTGCCACGCCCACCCCCCTCCTCAAAATAAAAAATGTTGAATAACTCTCACAATTTTTAAGATATCGATTTGAAATTAAAAACCTACATTTATATTCGCAATATCTATAAGCACTGAAATTTCGATCGGATGATAAATAGACGAGTTAAAAAATGTTGCATACTTTTCGGCTGTCCCTGCTCAGGCACACGGGAAGGCTATTTCGAAGTCGGTTCGAGCCGACTTTAACTTTCGTTTGGGAACGTAATAGAAACATCTAATTTTGCTATTGGAACTGCAATAATGTACGACCATGCATTTTATCGATATAAAAGTACCACAAGCAAGTAATGTGGACAATATTCCTTGAGTTCTTTTTTCAACAAATTACATTGCATAGAAAAATCTGAATTTATCGCTTAACCTTATTGAAATAGTTAATGTAGATGATTCCGCGTACTTCCCCAAAAACGGTGGTCATCTTGCTGAATGACTTTAGAGTCCAAATTGGGATTTACACGATGATGCAAGCTTCAAGTAGTTTTTAAAAAGCTTTAGATTCAATGGAAAGGGGGTGTAGATGGATAAGCGGTACCACACAGAAAAAAAAGAACAAATCTATTAGAAATGGATATAATCATATCCTTTTTATTATATTATAATATCCTTTTTATACCCTTGTAAAGGGTATTATAATTTTGCCCAGAAGTTTGCAACGCATAGAAATATTCATTTCCGACGCCATGATCTATATATAGTCTTGATTAGGGCGACGAGCTGAGTCGATTAAGCTTTGTCCGTCCTTCTGTCTGTCTGCTTCTACGCAAACTAGTCTCTCAGTTTTAATGCTATCGAGCTGTAATTTTGCACCGAGTCTTCTTTTTACTGCACGCTGCTAATATGTCGGAACCGACAGGATCGGATGACTATATCTTATAGTGAGAAAAAACTTTTTTGTTTTCAATGTAAGCGTCCTTAAACTCGGTCATTATTAAAATTATATGCTTTCAAACTAATTTGAAAAAGTTGATCGACATCGGGTGACTATATCATATGGTTGCCATCGGACCGATCAGTCGAAAATGGGTCTTAGTAAGAATTTTTTTTGTTTTTAATGCTAGCGTCCTTAAACTCGGCAATTATTAATATTATATGCTTTCAAACAGATTTGCAAATTTTAGTCAAGATCGGATGACTATATCTTATAGCTGTCATAGGAACCATCGGTCGGAAAATGGGTCTTAGTTTTCAAGTATTTCGTTCTTAAGGTCGTTGATTATTAATATTAAAAGCTTTCAAACTAATTTGAAAAAGTTGATCGACGTCGGGTGACTATATCATATGGTTGTCATAGGACCGATCGGTCGAAAATGAGTCTTAGCAAGAATTTTTTTTTGTTTTTAATGTTAGCGTCCTTAAAATCGCTGATTACTAATTTTATATGCTTTTAAATAGATTCGCAAAATTTGGTCGGAATCGGATGACTATATCTAAAGGCTGCCATAGGACCGATCGGTCGGAAAATGAGTCTTAGTGAGAATAACTTTTTTGTTTTCAATTGAATCGTTCTTAAATTCGGTGATTGTTAATTTGATATGTTTTCAAAAAGATTCGCTAAATTCGGTCGAAATCAGATGTTTATCTGTCGGAAAATGGGTTTAAGTTTTTTGATTTTTTTGTAAGCGTTCTTAAACTTTGACATTTCAATAATAGCATTTGCAAGGGTATAAAGTAGTGGAGCCATTTATTGTTCAGAAGCATTGAATTGCTTTCATCTGCTACTCAAGTACAGAGTATATTACAGTCGGTCTTGACCGACTTTCTTACTTGTATTATTGCTGAGATGTTGGAATATTGGCTACTTTGTGAAGAGCACAGCGAGAAATCTACAGACTCACGTTTTTATTTATTGCTACGGAAGCATCCTTTGGTGTTAAAAATTTGTGTTTTTTCCTTTTGAACAATATAAAACGAGCATTAGAATCCGTTAAAAGCAGGGAATCAAACCGGAACCGATTGAAACTCAGAACCAAAACCGGAACTGGAACCGATATTTGAAATTTATTGTGTACCCGTATACGAGTACCGATATTTTTGGAACCTAAAAGACCGAAAAGAACATTGTACCGGTACAGTTTCGGTTCTGAGTGCAACGACTAGACTTCAAAGTTGACACTTAGTTTTGGGGGACTTTTAAGCAATTTACAACAAAAAGCAGTCTGGTCTTTCAAAACTTTTGTATTGTTAAATAGAAAAACACGAGACCAGTCTCTCGAAAAATATTGAATCCGTTTTTCTTAGGCCCACATTATAATGTCATGCTAATGCTAACCTCGAAACTGAAAAGTACTTGTGTTATCCATTTCTGTTCAACTTAATGAGGAAATCAGCACAAATACTTTAGAAGCAGAACACTACAAATAGTTCAGTATTTTCACAAAACTGATTAATGGCATCAATCGTGATCAATTTTTCTGAACTTAAAACGTTTTCCAAATTGAAGTCTTTGGAATTATTTGAAAATGACCGCCAAAATGTATAAATGTATCGATAATTAAGTGTTAAGGTATTGGTATAAAATCGAATGATGGTCACACTGTATAGAGAATGGACCAGAGTAGAACGCAGTAGATAGTAGATGGACGAAGACAGAAGCTGTAATTAAAATGACAAGCAGACAGACAGAGACACAGAAAGAAATATCCATATCGACAAACCGTGAAGAGAAAAAACACGTATAGAGACATTGTAAACAGAAAACCGTGTTTAAATAGTGAAACCCGAAAACCCGAAAAAACTTTCGTTTATAAAAATAAAGAAGATGAACATAAATAGTGGACAGAAAACTCTACAAAGCTTCCACAATTGTGTGGCCTTTGAGAAGGTCAAGTAAGCGTATAACTTTTATTAAGTTTTCGCTAAGAAATCGAATGAATGCATAATCAATGACCGCTCTTTCTTCATATTTTACCGGTATGGTACGGTGTACCGAAATAAGAAAGCAGGTACCGGTACGGAACCGAATACCGAACTATTATTAGAACCTAAACAGAACCTTTTACCGAAACATAAGTTTCGGTACGTACCAGAACTGGAACCGGAACCGAAATACGATTCGGTTTGATTCAATGGTTAAAAGCCTATTGCGGCTTCTGACTTGTTCCTTGGGAACAACATTACAAATTAAACATTAACAGCCCTGCGAAGATCCAAAAACCTGTTTGAAATCGAAAAAGTTTTGCGAAAATGAAAATGGGAGCATAGCTGTTACATTATGAATTAAAAAAGTGGGTTCGGGTTTGGGAGGGTATGAGATTTTCATTCCCGAGCCCCGTTTTACTTTATATGCTCAAAGGTGAAACGTTAAATGCTTTTTATTGCTTTTCGATCAAAGGAAAAGGGAGCAAAGGGCCACCCTGTGCCCGATTGTTATTCGTTTGTAAAATCGAAAGTAAAAATGAAGTAATAAAAAGTATGGTTAAAATTTCATACAAGAAATTTGAAAGAAAAATCAGATTTTAATTGTTTGTATAAAATATTAACTAAGGGCTAAGACTAAAACTTAAGAATAATTTTCATAGGTTTAGCAAGTTACTAATTTAACCGCCCTCGTTCATACAAGTATGCTTGTATGCGGCTCAATCAAGCATAGATATGGAGTACAATAGCTTTACGTACGCGTAATTCTTTTGATATTGGCTCTGCTTTCAGTTGCTTTTGATCTTGATGTGTAGCGTCTGCGATTTTATTTTCAAAAAAACAACAAAAACTGCCATACACAAAAACACACACACACACACATTCGCACACTTGACTTGTTACTAATACGGAAATTTATGCTTCAAGCTTTGCCGTCGTCGTCTTATCACGCCGGTAACTTAGCTCGTTATGAGAGGCGAAACTCATTTCGCTAAGGTTCTTATAAGTATGTATGTATTGGTATATGTCATATGTATGTACATATAGACAATGCAGAAGCATTTTATTACATTTGGGGGTTCCATACATATCTGGCCATTTTTACATGAATCACAGAAATTATTTATTGTTGTTGTCAACAGATTGTGTATTTTTTTCTACACACTTGATTTCCAAATGGCGCAGATTACATTTTGCACGCTGCACTAAGTACGTGGAACATGGGAGTAGTACAAAAGAGACACAAAGTGGGTTATTATCAAATCAAAACGTGCTGAGGCCAACAAATAGAAGTGTGGGGGGTAATGTGGTCAAATGAGCAAATATCAATATTAAATTAAAATTTCTAAAATATTTTTGTTACGTGTTACACTTTTTATTTCTTTATAGGAGCTTAAAATAGTAGAGCCCTGCACGAGTCTGCTGCCCTTCCAATCCCCTTTCAAAAAAACAGTTCGAATAAATCGCAAAAAAAGATAGATCGGATAAAAGATAGTTATAATGAAAAAGTTAGTTTTTCTTTAATAAGCGCAATTCGCAGCTAAGGGACCTCCATGGTATTAAAACCGCTAAGTGCTTAAGAAACGGCTTTTCAAGGCCACAAATGACCACTCATAATTACTGAACTATGATTATGACAATACCGAACCGCGAATAATACCATGGATGACCAATAGTAACGATTATAGTCAAGATCATAAAGAATGTTTCAAACCTCTTTCAGTGACTGACAAATCATTAAATAGCGGAAAAATACCAAAGAGGATCAATAATAGTAACAATGCCAAACAATTTTTACTCCCAATATGTGCTCATTGGTCATCCATGGTATTTATCGCGGTTCAGTTTTGTCATAATCATGGTTATGTAGTTTTGTGTGGTCATTTGTAGTCTTATAAAGCAGTTTCTTAAGTATTTATCGGTCTTATTACCATGGAGATCCCTTAGCTGCGCTTATGCAATGATCCTGGCATGATTTCTAACTTGATTGGCATTAACGTTTTTCATTATTACTACATTTTATCCTCTTTGGTATTTTTTTTGCCACAAAGTCTGTGGCTCCCAACTTAGAGCCGAGAGCTGTGGCTCACGCGCCGAGTGCCGTTTGATGGCTCACTATCTGTACCTCTCGGCTCAGAGCCAAGAACTGAGTGTCATGAGCTGAAAGCAAAAGCTGGCTCCCGAGAGCTGCGAGCAAAGAGCGATTCCGAACACTGACCCTACGAGATATTTTATCACTTAGTTAAGCTTGTTTGTTCTAATTACTTTGCTAACATGAGCTGTTTGGACTATACTGTTAAAACGAATCGTACGAAATATTCCTAATGTCAAAAGTTATTGAATCGATGAATCGTTGACTCAGATCAGAAGCAAGCATGAACTGATTTTAAACTCTACTCGTGCAGGGCTCTAATAAATAGTTATGAAACGCTTATGGAACCGGTTTTCTATTTAAACTGGTTCAAATTGGTTCAGTTCCGATTTATTTTTCTTCAAACCAAATAAAAACTTCCTGGGACTAATAATTTCTAAGATAACTGCGTTTGAACTGGTTCGGAGCCGTTTTTGAACCGAAAAAATGTTATTAGAGTAACCGATTTCAAATTTTAAAATGTTTTAGGGTGGTTCAATAGCGCTTTCTTAACCTACACACAAATTTTCAAGTGTGTAGCTTAAATAATTTTGAAGTTGTCTAGTTATGAATTGGTTTAGACTGGTAAGGGAATGTTTTTGAAACGGGAAAATTCATTTTGATAACATTTAAAAATATTTGTAGCTCATCAACATCGATAAGTATCTAAACATGAACTCATTTGCAACGGGAAAAGAGTCTAACTAATCTACACACCAAATTTTAAGTACAAGGTTTACATTTTTTTTGGAGATCTGTCTCCGAACCACATTTTAACCGGTGATAACCAATTTGAAACTCATTTTTTTCAGGGAAAATATCCAACTATTTTGATTATTGGAACTGAACCACTTTGAACCGGTACAGATCAGGTAAGGAAACTGGTTTGACAAGCTCTTACATTAAATATTATTTGAGATATGACTCTGAACGACTTTTGAATAGGTTTGAAGTTCTGCGGAAAAGATTTTAATCGGAAAAGCATCGAACTCCATACGTGGGGTAGGTTGCCTTCACAGTTTGATACATGAGACATGATAGTTTTGTTGTCTTGCTTTAGCATGTGAGATTGCCGATAAGCTTTTAGTAGAAAAGCACTTAAAAAATCTGAAATACGACAAAAAGCTCGATAGTTGGGTACCGAATATTTTAAAGGAAACTCGACATACCAAGTCTCAAATCACACTTTCAATTTCTGGAGTCAATTATTGGTGGAATTTTTAGATAATCACCATCAAAATGAATGCGTACTGTCTAAGCTATCCGAATTGGACAAAAATTTTATGCAGTTGCCCAAAAGATAATCAAATTAATTTAAAAGTTCACATTTGAATTTCATGGACATGAGTTTCTTGCCAACCCAATACTTAGGAACTAGTATTAAACCGATTTTAAACTAAATCGCAGTCCTAGGGCACAGCCTAAGACTGTTTTCTGAAAATTAAATATGAACTGTAATTTTCATGAAGATTCGAAATTTCTACATAGTATTTATATGTAGGTATTTATAGATATGCAAGTACATTGCAAGTTGATAAGAACTCAAAGAGAGAGCGCGAGAGAGAGTGCATTAATATTTGTAGTCAAAACAAAGGATTTATGATAGCACAAGGTTTATGACAACAATTGCACCCGAACGCGGAGGCCATTAAACCTGATCTGGAACTAGCCAAAGAAACCAGTTTGTCCCCCCACCCCCCCAATAAGTTGTTTGTTATTTTCGTCTAGCTAATCGATTTATGAATAAACTTTGATTACAGGTAGAAACAGCCCACAGCTCTCAGCTCAGAGAGGTCTCTCAGAGATTTTTAGATTTACTGTTAAGAGTTGTTATTGTTGTTTACTTGGCGAAATATCAAATCAAATATGGCTGCTGATTAATATGTATGGCGGCGCATATCTTACACTAGGTTAGTTACCCCCCTCCATATCTAAGGTCTTACCGTAACAATGTTCAAGGCCAGGAACACGTCTCTTCTTCGTTCTGGCTCTGTCATTACAGCATAGCCTACAGCGATAGGAACTAGTTTAATCCGCATTAAATGTGTGCCCACTTTTAATGCGCTTTGTTTTGTTATATGTTTAAATATGCTTAATGCGCAGTACCGATCATTTCGATATTTGACTATTGCCTTTTGACGTTTGTGATTTTATCCTGAGGTCTTTGTCGCTGATGTGCACTTGTATATAGATTTGGCTGGATTTAATAAATCCTTTAACTGTTCTTTGTATATATCGTCCACCCCGATGGAAGTACAAGATCTGAATTGAAAGTAACAAGTACGCGAAATTTACGCAGATGTTTTGTTTACTTGTGTGCCGTCTGCAATGACAAATATGGCTGGCGTAACAGCTGATTAGAGATGAGAGCTTCATTTCGATAGGTTTGACTGAATATATTTTGACTCACGAGTCGTGAGTCACGACAAATCGACATTTCATACTCTTGCAGAGGGTATTATA
This sequence comes from Lordiphosa magnipectinata, assembly GCA_037044535.1. Lineage (NCBI taxonomy): Eukaryota > Metazoa > Arthropoda > Insecta > Diptera > Drosophilidae > Lordiphosa > Lordiphosa magnipectinata. The sequence goes on from JBAMBO010000979.1 coordinate 35,826, forward strand.
GAATTGATAAAGCGGTCTATACACATGTCATATATCTCTAAAGAGACTCTCTGACAATAGTGTAATAGGAAAATTAAAGCAGGGCATCCACACACGAATTTGTTCGATACGAACATCATTTGCTTGAAAATCTTAACGAGTAAACATGAAAATATGGCAGCGAAAACTAACACAATCATGGCCTAGATTGCGATACAAATTTGCTTAAAGTATTGTTTCATCATTTTGGGGGCATTCAATAAATTCCAGCCACAATTTGTTGCTCATTTAGGCACGTGTTCACTCTACAAATATTTTTGACTAATGATGTACGTGCACTTGTTCCCATCCATTGACGAACATGTTCACACGAACACACGCAAGATAGAAACGTTTCTATTCTCTGCGAACAAAAAGTCGAACATAAAAATCTGTCACGAACACCTCCACTAACGACGAACATTTCGTCGAGCACAACAAATTCGTCGAACAAATTCGTGTGTGGATGCCCTGCTTTAGCCTTCTTTGATGAAATAGGACAAGTTCTTTTTGATAAGAGATTCTCTTTTGAGAAGTTCGTCAACCGACTATTTAGAGATATATGGTAGTGCATGGAAGAAATCATCTCTTTAAAGTAGCGTACCATTTCTTTGATACATGCTCCTGTATCATGATACCTCAAACTGGCTATTAAGATGCCGCATCTCTCGAGTTCAGTATTAAGATAATTGCAAATTTATACTTGATCAGGGAGCAAGTTGTTTTGCTGAACACGGCCAATATGTATAAAACTTGGCACTATCAATGGATCGGTTAAATACATTGTTGCCAATTCTTCCAGAAATAAAGTTGTGTGTTCAATATTATGCATTTTCTACACTTACATACTACTTTTACATAATTGAAAGAACGAAAAATCATTAATACAAGATAAAGATAGTCGAAGTCAAAGCTCGAAAACTGTTCAATTGTTTCAATTTTATTTTTAAAAAAATTATTATTTTACATTACATTACATTATTTAAAAAAAAAAAAATACTGTGTGTGTAAGTTTAAATATCTGTTTTTAAAAAATATAGATTTGGCTTGATATGTTAGGTTGATTAAGATGTATTGACCCAAGAAGGTATTGACGAATTCGAGAATTTTTAGTTAATTTTTCACTGATTTATGGTAACTTTTTCTAAAATTAATACTTGAGTATATAACAAAGAAATTGTTTACAAAACATTTTTGATGTGTAACATCTTTAATTTCGGTACGGAAGATTTTAGTAGGAGTGAAATTGGATTTCAGAGTTACGTGACGATGAATGAGTTCAAGAGCACACACACACACACACACACACACATGAAAACAAACATCCACTCACCCGCACACCCGCCCACAAAACTTGCATTTACAATTCATTATCTATGGCTTAGCGACAAAAACAAAAAAGACCCTTAGATCAGGGTTACCCAAGTAGACAGCGCGAAAATGCGACTGTGTCTTTCTCTAACACACAGTGATGCATGACTTCGGCAAGCATTCGGTGTGAATTGGCGAGTATCTTCTTGCCCCAGGGGCTACCGCTGGGGAACTCTGCCTTAGATACTCTCAGCCAAGATATACTTAACTAGGAAGCCGAACTCGCTCTCTCGCTCTCTTTGCTTGCTTCTTAAATGTCAGTCTGTAAACAACAGTTGCGAGCGACGCATGTCCGCAGACGAATTTCTGCTTCTTAGTTCGCTCTCTCGCTCTCTTTTGTATTTTTATAAGAAGCTGTGGGAGAGCGAGTGCGGCTACCTACCCTGCAGAGAATTTGTCAACTAGTAACAAAACAAAATTGTCCTACACCTAGTTGGAATGCTAGTAGAATATAACTGGTAGCAAAATAGCTAGATTCGGGTGAGTTGGGCAACAACAAATATTAGCTTTCGAAGAAATGTTCGTTTGAAATACTAATTTGAGCTAGTTGTAATCCAATTGAACTTTAACTGGTTGCAAACGAATTGGTGATGAGTGAGTTGACCGTCAGATTTCGATGTACTGTTATACGGAGCAGTGACATAATCAGACTGTCATAAGGAACATTGAAAGGTGAACTGGTATTTAACTGGTTGAAAGTGGCTGTTGCAGGGGACAATGGCTGATGCCGGGGACAATTGTCACATGCCTATGACATGTCTGTGTAAAATGGACGACTTCAATACATTGATTTGGATAGGAAGTGCAACCAGTTGCAAGTTTTTAGAGACAGGTATATTTCTGGTTGTAAACTAGATACTTTCTCTGCAGGGTAGTTAAGTATACCTTGCTCTCAGCAACAACGAGAGAGTAATAGAGTGTACTCCCGCATTACTTCGTGAGCATAATACAAAGTGACCGTAACCGTAACCGAAACCAACTAACCGGTTCCATTTCGGATTAACATTTTCCCTATTTCCCTATATAGTTTTCAGACTTTTGCTTGATTTATGCGGAACGTTTTTTCGCGTTAATGACCTTAGATATGCATATTTATAATTCCTTTGGTATCTCCCGTCGCGTAGTACCATGTAAATTTGATTTTATAATTTAGTCATATGCCTAATGTACATACTTAAAAAGGTGTTCTGAAGTTCACAGCACAAATGAACAAAAACTTAAAACGCATCTATGATACTAAGATCAAATCGTACATAATTTTCTTTTGAATTAAAATATAGTGTGCTTCTTTTTTTAAATTTATAAAACAGATAATACATAGATGATAGCTTAGATTCTAAATTTTATTTTTAAACAAGAAGTTTTTTTTCCTATATGAAATACTAAAATAAATAAATCGACATGGTATGCAACCGTCAGTCGATAACTGCCTTCCAATTTCGCTATTCAGTCTAATACACCTGGCTTCCCGGGTCTTCCCCAGATACCGGATCGTTCAACTGCATAGCGCGAGATTCCGTTGGCCATGTTACTCTGTTTTAAAAGTCCCCTTCCAATATTTGTTTTCGAAATTTATTTCCATGACTTATAAAGTTATAAAGGATCCTCCAATTTGATCCATTTAATAGCTGGTGAACTTTGTGCAGATGTAGTCTTGCCTTACCAAAATATAAAATTCTGTATTCCCTCAAGATTGGGCAGTTTCCAATAAAATAGATAGTGTTTTCCTGCTCTTTCCAATTGCAAAGAGAACATGCTGTGTTGCTGCTTGCTATATTTGGGACAAAGTTGAGTTTGAGCAATTCACCTCTGGCCATAAAAATTGTGCGAATTTGCTCCACTGAAAACGCGTCGTTGAAATAATTTTCTTCTACTAGGTCGTAGTTCAATTCTTTGTATATTAGCCTCTGAGAGCTCCTCTGATTCGATCATAAAAGATGATCTATATGAAGCATCCATCTTTTTAAGTATTTCTGTAGCCCATGATTACCACTCTGAACTTTCTTCAAGGTTAAGTCTTTCGCAATGATTGGCTGATAGAAGTTCCCATTCCCGCAAAAACTGATGACGCCCGTGTAGCAGAAACTGAGCCAATATTTTAGGCAGTCTATTTTCGGGCATGCGAAAAATCTTCTGCATATAGGAGAAGTGCATGTCTGCGGTAAATATGTGGAGAGGTGACAATCCCCTTTCCAGATACAGCATTCTGTTTGGAGTGTTTCTGGGCAGTCGGAATAGCTTTTTCAGAAAGTATCTGAGCAGGTTCTCAACCTCATCGTAATGCATAATCCCCCAGACTTGTGCGCCGTAGCACATAATGGACCTCACAGCTGCTCCGAAAAGTTTGTATTGGGTGCTCGTTGGTACATCTTTCCTGCTCAGGAGAGATTTGCAGATAACCTTAACGGAAACAATTTGATTTTAATGACCGTAACCGTAACCGAAACGCAAATTTGTTTCGATTTCAGCTCTGACGCCTTACAATCTATTTTAATATAAATAATTATATTTTGTACTAGTATTAATATTCCAAGTTTTTCCTTTAATTTTGGAAATTTATTGAAAAAATTACATACCTGTAGGTTTACAAAAATAATTGCAAAATCAAATAGATAAATGTTTAAAACGCCACTTTCTGAAAAACAAGACTAAATCGCATACGGAATTATTGGCTTAAATATCTCTTATGTGTTTAAAATCATTTCCGATAGTCTTTTTTTCCAATTTCCCTAATAAATTCGATCTTTTCGACCGGTGTGCGTTGAAGAAGAAAAGCTTCTATGCATATCCCAACTCATCGTGAATGAACTATTCGGTTTAGCGATATCTCACATCTCTAATTTTCCTCAAGTATTTTCCGTATTTTTTTCGTCCCGACCAATTCAGTATTTATTCGCTGACTGCAAACAGTCACACTGGCCCCGTCTCTTTCGTTTACGATTTAATTGATTTCATTTTAAAAATTAATAGTGTAATAGTGATTAATTTTTAACCCTCAAGTGTGTGCAAAATGTTAAATGCTACAAATGTTGCGCTAGCGCAGCAAAAGAGCTTCAGCTAAACATCCAACAATTGCATCAACAAGCCAAAAACCAACAACAACAACAAAAGGGCAGCAGCAATAACAACAACAATAAAACATAATTTCATCGTAAATTTGCATACAACACACAACTGGCGAAATATATTTTGAGTTAGGTAATAGTAGCCACAATCAAAATGAGTAAACTGGAAACGGACTCGGACAGTTCAGAGGAATTTTTCGATGCCGAAGACACAACGCCCAATCGTCATTCAACGCTGTGGTACGTACCTGTATGCATACATTTGTATGTATGTCTGTAAATATTTGGCAACTGAATCATACAACTGATTAACTGTTTTCATTTACAGTCGCAAACTGCCGCCGGAAGTGGCCCAGGAGTTTATATTCCCAGAGCCGGCGGTTCGTGTAAATGCCAGTGCTGTCTCCTCGGACAGCGATGCCACTCCCATTGGTGCAGGCACACCAGCCACACGCAGTCCCACCAATAGTCTAGGAGCACGTCTCAAGCAACAGGAAAATGTTTTTGTGGAGCCCAAACCAGTTCAGGCCGCAGCTGTAAGTGGGTGTGGTCAACCTGGTCTCTTTTTTTTTTTGGTTTTGTCTATTTTTGGCTATAATTTGCATGGTTCTGGTTAAAGATTTTTGTTTACCCTAAAGACAAGCATGTCTTTTTGCAAAATTGTGAGCAAAAATTCTCATCATGCCACTGTCAGTGTATTCCTCTTTACCCGCTACCTGCCTTATTTAGCAGCTTTCAGTCTCGTTGTATTTCTATTAATTATACAAAAGTTTATTTGTTTTTATAATTTTGCAATTTTGGCGAAAGGTTTTATTTTTGTTTTTGTTCATCAGTTGAGAATTTGCATTTCTCAATTTATATTGTTTATTTATATATTTGGCATTTTAATGGCCACTTGTTGACTCATTTCATTCTATTAGAAATGTTTCAACTCTGCCTAAGGAAATGTCATTGAGTCAAATATTTAATAGCTGAAATATTATTGCTTAATGCTGATAATAAGAAATTAAACAATCGTGTCGTGTGTTGGCCTTATCGCTGCCCTAATTGCTGTAGTTTACCCAATTTTTCATTTTGTATACTTTTTATTATACGAGGGCAGTTTGATAAGTTAGCGACGTTTGAATTTTGAGCAATTTAGTTTGTGTTTGACAGCAGACAACCTATTGAATTTCAGTCAAAATCTCAAGGGGACCAAAAAAAACTTTGATATAAAGAACATTCTTATTATAGAGAAATGGTGACATGACATAAAGCCCATATAAATAATGTTGATCACAACTTTGAAATATAATTTTAAAATATTCTGTGCCTTATGTCCGGACATAAAGCGTTAAGTCCGCATTTGTAATATTGATAACAAAACCAAGGCTGGCGCTAAAATTAAGTAAGCATGAGATCTTTCAATGGTTTAATACATCCTATGGAGGATAAGATAAAAAGGCGAAAACCCCAACATGGAAAGAAATTATTATAATCGAATCCAACGAATTATAAAATCGCAATTTAAAGAAATAAACTCATTAAGTCCAAATACATTTTTCTATGAAATAGCAAATGAATTGAACATTGAAGGGACCGACAAAAATTGATCTTGAAGCAAAGTCATTATCATATCTATGGAGACTCAAATCGTGTTTCGCTGTTGGAAACATGTTTTTTTTTTCCAAATTTGTGTCTTTATTGTGAAATAGTGGTAACATAATTTTTAAAAATACTAGTCAATACTTTTTCCAACTTTTTGAAAGTATAAGATTGCGCGTTCGGTAAAACTGCACATATATTAAGGTGATCCGAAGATCGACCCAGTTTTTGATTTCTTGAAATAAACGGAATCAGCCAAGCAAATTTTCATCGATCTAGTCCGGGGCCGGCAAAAAAAAACACATTTCACATTTTGTCATTGCGTGTGTGTGTGTGTAGCCACTTACACGAAGTTCATTTTGCTCGGCGGTATTGTTGGCGAAACATGGCAGCAACGAGCTTATACTGTCGGTCTGCTGCTGAGAACTTTTGCGTGCACAGTAGATAGCGATGCGCCGAACCCTGATCTTAACCATCGATAATCTAACGGAGCATTATCTGGTGAATACTGCTGGTGGGGATATAAATCCCATTTCAGGGTTTAGGAATTGTTTTGGACGACGCGTCGAGACGCTATAAAAACGTGCAAAATAGATCACTTTCCCTATGGATCAAACGCACCAACTGTTTTTGGAGTAGCACAACGAAAAGTGGATCTCACCAGATTGTTGTCTTGGATGTTCCTAGCCTTCCTCTTCAAATTCATTCTTTCAGAAACTGAAAGTTAATAATTTGAACCATCGTTTCTCATCTTTTAAGTTTGCAAACTATTTTTTTTAAATATTTTTTTTCTGAAATATATTTCTAACATTTTTAACTGTGCTCTGACACTGAATTCATATATCCACATGGGCCTTAAGTCCGAACAAATCTGGGCACTATGTCCAAATTCTATGCGAAACAAATCTGAATGATATTTCAATGAGCACTACGACTAATTTTCATATGGGTTTTATGTCATGTCACCAAGAGAAATACGTAATACGAATTTGCAGTGTTTAGGAAACGAATTCGCTATATAGAGAACTGGGTTGTACGGAAGTTTGTAATAGACAAGTTCGACGGTAAAATAATTTTGCAGAATTTTAAGAAGTGGTTATTTGAATTCAAAAAAGGAACATCACATAAATCTTCTATGATATCTATCGAATGATATTCTAACGGTCTTTTGCACCGTAAATCCAACACCACACACCAGAGCGTTAGCATCTTTGGTACAGAGTACGAAACAAAGGCCAAATGTCTATAGTATATACAACTGCGGCAAAAATAATAGCACCATGACATACATTTTTCTTTATTGATCATTTGTTTAATAACTATTCATATATTTGACTTGTTTAAAGCTTTTATTTTTACTTTAGGCTCTAATTTATCGAAATACAATGCAAGTGTCGTCGATAATAACATGAAATTGAAATATTTACATTAAAAATGTGAACGTTGAACATTTTAGGCGGCAACAAAAATAGCACTACTTCCAAAATAACTTAAGAAAACGAAAAAAAACGAAAAAAAACCGCGAAGTTCTGGAATATTTGTATTCATTTGTATTCTTCATCGATATAGTGTATTAATATTTGGTTGTAAAACCTTTGGCAGCAATGACAGCAGCACAACGTCTCGTCATAGAATTGACCAAATTTTGGCACCTTTCCCGTGGAATACTGCTCCATGATTCTTGAATGATAGCCCAGAGCTCCTGATTATTCCTTGGTTTTGCATTGGAAACATATTTTTTTACATCAGACCAAAGATTCTCTATCGGGTTTAAGTCTGGAGACTGAGCAGGCCAATCCATTAGGTGAAGGGATCTGCCTTGAAACCACTTACGAGCTTTCTTGCTGGTATGTTTAGCGTCGTTATCCTGTTGGAAGACCCACAACAACGGCATTTCGTATTCCGCATAAGGCAGCATCACTGTTTGCAAAATATCGCAATAGACATGTTCATCCATAATACCTTTTACCACCAGCAAATTAGACATTGCGACTTTTCTACCGCGTGTTTCTGGTTTATTTTTATAATTTAAGGCATTACTAATCATTTTATTGGAGCAACCGACGATTTGCCCCACCTGAGCGTAGGTGTTGCCTTCCTCGATAAGCTTTTTAATGATTTCCCTCTTTTCGTCACTACAATGCTTTCCGCGACCCATAATTAATAATTTTTTTGAACTTAATGATAGTGTGGCGACTCGACTTTGCAATACGACGCATTTACTGTCCGCAGACACAACAACAATCATCATGTCGCCGAAAACCTGCAGTCTGTTCCTCGGAATCTCAAAAAATCCGTTATCAGTGCTAGTTTTTTTGCCGCTCTGTTTTGCACTTCGTTTGCTGAGATGCCTTATACAGACAAAACCGTTAGCAAATTGAGCATTAACACAATACTCTCAGAGAGATCACATTTAAGCCTATACTGTACAACAAAATTATTAAACCAATTACAAAAAAAACAAAAGATGTATTGCATCAAAGAATTTTATATGACGCAGTGCTATTATTTTTGCCGCAACTGTATATATATATACTTGCTGAGAAAAATCACATGAAAAAACTAATTAGAAATCTAATTTGATTTTAATTTGCAGTCAAGAATTTGGGTGCTATGTGTGCTGCAATATCGAAAACGCCCGGATCGAAAAACTATATATCATAGCTTATGGCTGCCATAGGACCGATCGGTCGGAAAATTGTCTTAGTGATAAAAACTTTTTGTTTTCAATGTTAGCGTTCCTCAACTCGGCCGTTTGGGATAATAGATGCTTTTAAACAAATATTAAATGCTGTTGAACAGTTTTGCAAAATTTGTGTCAAAAGCGGATGACTATGTCTTATGGCTGCCATAGTACCAATCTATGCGTAAATGGTCTTAGTGAAAAATTTTTTTTTTTGGTTTTGTATGCTTTCGAACTTATTTGCAAAATTTTGTTAAAATTGAATATATCTTATGGCAGCCATAGTACCAATCTATGTGAAAATGGGTCTCAGTGAGAAAAATTTTATATGCTTACAAACAGATTCACAAAATAAAATCAACATCGGAAGACAATCGGTCGTTAAGTGGGGCTTATTAAGAGCAAAACTTTGATCTTAATGTCAGCGATCTTAAACTCTGATATTTCAAAACAAGCTCTTGCAAGGGTATAAAAACTTCGACACAGAAAAAGTAAGTTTAGGCCAGAGATGGGCGCGTCGCGACGGTCCAATGCACACGAGGCAGCGTGTGCATAGGACCTCTGCCGCGGCCGACTGCACAAAATCACACGTACGCTATAAGCATTGAAAAAGCTATTTATAGAACACGAATGCGGCGCACGCAAATTGTGCTTGTATGCGTGTAAAAAGTGTGACGATATGTGTGCATGCCCATCTCTGGTTTAGGCTATTAAGTGAATGTCCAGCAAAATTTTTAGCGTGGATTTTCGATGTGGATTTTCGATTTTACATTAGTATTGCTGTGCGTGTGTATTTTTGTTCGGCTGACTTCGTTTATCTTCAATACTGCTCCCAGCAAACAATATGTGCGTTTTCTGACACTTTTTTATGAACATTCACCGTCATAATGTGCACAAAAAAGAGTCCATAATGAGCGTTTTTTTCTATGAAACCGGTCGCACTTAATGTGGAAGATTTCTGAGTCCAATCTGACTCTTTTCTGACACAGATATAAGTGCTTTCGCCCTCCCAATAAAGCATAGAAAAACCTCATAAAATACACATAAAAATTACTTTTCTAGGCACTTGAAGGGCTACTAAAAGGCTCTTTCCAGACGCATACTGGAGTGCAGATCCGGAAGTGCTCAGACATAAGTGCTTATTATGAGCCCGTGCCTAGATAGCACTGAATATGCTCCGAAAACCCTCAAATTTATGTGTTTACTCCAAAAACGCTCTTAAGCTCGGCTCTTTTCAGACACTGGAGTGCTCCGAACTTGTCTTGCTGGCTTAGACGCAGTCTGCTGAGTTCCACGTCTTCAGTGTGTGCTCGTAATTTTTTGGGGTGGTGTTCTGTGTGCATTGCTTTGTGGCGACGGAGAGCAGCATCACTTAGAGCAAGAACGCCTTGCGCTCTCAGTTTTGTAAGTGAGAGAGCGAGTGTGTGCAACCGAAAATGAATATGAATGCAATGAAAGGTAAAGACGCTATTGAAATACTCGTGCAATCGTTAATAAAGAATTGTAATTAAATTGTTGTATTTGTATGCAATTTTAATGTATTATTATTTCAAATATTATTATACAGCACGAGGTTTGCTTATTTGCAGAGCTCGCAAATAACCCTCAACACTTCTTCCAGTGTGATCAGCCCACTGACAAAACAGTAAAAAACAAAGCTGACTTGGTCTCTCACTGAGCAAAACACTTTTTTTCCCTCCTCGTGTGTTTTCTGCTTGATCAAAACAAACGAGACGGTCTGCCAATAACAACTGAGGGGGACACTTGTGAGCGAGCGCTCACGAAAAAACTGTCTTCAAATGAGCAAAACACAGAAAGTGTAAGCAAAAAGTGTTGTTTTGTTCGTTTGGTAGGCGGTGGGCTTATGTACAATATGTACAATGTACATAATTAATTAAATATGTTTTTAGGCGTTAAGCAATTACAAAGACTAAGGGCCGTTTTCTCATGTTGGTGTTTTTGCAAATCTAGGTGGATTTGCTGCATTTGCTTTGCTCATGTTGAATGCTAACCATCTAGATGAATTTCGTAGCAACCTACTTCAACCTCATTGATTTCAAATCCATGTACATGGTTATGCAAATTAAGTATTTTTATGTATCCGGGCATATGGTTACACTGAAAAATATTTGAAAACAAAAAACAACTGCTGCTAAAAACAGTTAAGTCTGAATTGTTATTAAGTAAACTAAAAATGGAAAATATTCGATGTGCCTTTAATATACAAGAGCACCTGCAGACATTGCTGAAATTACAGATGCACATTTTGATTGCTTGATAGTTCATTGCTTAAGCTAAGTTTACACATCCAAATAATTTAACTAAGTTTTGATAAAAATAGCCATGATTAAAGATTTTACAGAATTAAAATCTTAAACTATAGTTCCACGCAATAAATACGCAAATAATTTGATCAAATATGGCCGGAAAGTTCCACAATTTGGCCTAAATAGCCCAATTTTCATCAAAATTTGTCCAAATTATTTACCTGTGTGAGCATAGGATTCGACCTACTGCTTAATCTCTCATTATAGTAACAAGTCGTTCCAAAAGAAAAACCTTCTCCTTCTCTGTAAAATTCTTGCTTTAATTTTTAAAATTGGCGCGCAATAAAAAAGACAAAATTCAGCCGAGTGGAGAGGTGCTGCCAACCTAGTATTAGACCATTCCAGCCCTCCCGGTGTGACCGTGGCGCAAATGCCCGAATTTATAATCAACCTACATGAGACAACCAATTGCGCAAAAACCATCTAGGTGCAAAATCTAGATGGATTTCGCTTTGAGCAAAAACATGAACATGAGAAAACGGCCCTAATATTTTCTGCATTTCATTTGATAGGTTAATAATACAATTTCTCCATACTCCACATATGTACAAAGATCGTTGACTGAGACACACACACACGCACACAGGCATCCCAATCACAACCACGCTTACATTTGTAGCAGACACTTGGGAAGTCGGCTCTTGGTAAAACGGTCAGTGAAAGACGTGAGCAAAACAGAAACGAAAAAAGCAACCTTTGGTTGAGCGAAAACTGATATTGAGCAAAACAGAATTGAAAGTGTCTTTTTGCAACCCGTTTTCGTTGTGTCTGTAACAGAACAATTTTATGGAGACACGCTGATAGTGTTAACAGTTTTTTGCGAGCTCTGCTTATTCGTGAACTTTTTCATGTGCGTATAAATTAATATAACTTTAAACTTGCTTAAGTCTTCTGAATATATTGAGAAGGGTATACAAGCGACGTAGTGGAAATTGTATAAGGAATTGTGGAGGAGTTTTGTTCGTGTTCGTTAACGAACATCTGGCGCACCCATACACCCATACGCTATGCGACAAAAAAATCTCCACCTTGTGGCATTTTGATATTTTTTTTTCGTCCCAACGCCCAAATCTAGTCTGTCCTCCCACAAGGTAATAGCTACAATTTTTTGATGTCATTTACATTGATTACCTTGGAAAGCGCTTTGGTTTTAGTCCAGAAAAATTTATCATCTAAGCAAAAACTCCATGACTTATCAAACCACCCTCGTGTACTAATTACGCTTTCGGTCAAGGCTTTTCATTTGTTTATATGTGTGTGTTTGTTGAGGGAAATGTACGCTTATCACTAAAATTGTAGTCAAGTGCTTCAGCATTGTTGATAATAAATTCACGTAACTTTTGATTTGACCAGAAACAATTTCACTTTTAAATCTTCTTTTGATGGATGATTGTCATATTGATTACTAAACATTATTTATTTTTAATCATTTGAAATATGTTTAATTTTTTCTTTATTTTCATATAATATGCCTTTTCGCTACATCATTTCGTACAACTCAACGATAAAAAAAAACATAAAATTGTAAATCTCACCTGGAATACGGTCTTAAAAAAAATGCATCTTTATGTATAAATATATCGTATATAGTATGGTAGACAACGCTTTCACGAACTACGTCAGTGCATGCAAAATGATGAAGATGATAATCCAGGAAATACACTCACGCCTGATTCTCAGGTATTATAACCGGTTTTTCTTTCAATCTAAACAGCATAGTTTAGATTCTGGTAATTTTCTGCACTGTAATTGATATGCCATTATTTATCCACTACAGAATAGCTCCACGGATGGTGTCTTTACCAATCGATCAACGCATCCATTTAAGGTTATCGAAACCGATACAATGAGCATACAGAGTATGACTTCATTGGGTCGCGTGGGACGCATTTTGGCGGGCAGTATTGATCCATCGGGTGAGTATAACTCTAAGGTTTGGGTGGGAAAAAAAGGTATTGAATCGAAATGATACTTTTAACCGAAAAATGGGTGAGTGAGACTCTAACGTAGTTGTTGGTCAACCAAAATATGTGAGTAACGACTCAGTGGCTTTAGCTTTTGTGTCTGTTTTAGACCTGGGGATCGATAAATTCTCGCGCTTGCGATACCTTATAGTTGTAGTATCATCAGTCGAGAATTTATTGTCAAGGTTCTTTTTATTTTGTCAATTTGATTGTTGTTTCTTTCTAAAAATAATTAAAATTAAAAAAAAAAATAACTAAAAAGTTTCTTGAGTTGCATGCTGGTGGAACGTTTGCTGGGTCCAATGGGATATTCCTATTGATAGCTCTTAAAGCTTCCCAAAATATATAACCAATATAAACCCATCAATTGCTTACTAACTATTCGATTTTTGCATACAGCTATCAGCGTTGATCGCGAATCCCTGGCCTCCATGAACGCCCAGCAGCAGCAGCAACAACAACAGCAGCAGCAGCAGCAGCAACAACAACAACAACAGCAGCAATTACCGCCCACAACCTCGACTGTAACCGCTACAACAACAGCAACCAACTCCAACGTATCCTCCACCTCAAGCACACCTCGCATCTCGCCCAAGCATCAACAAGCCGCCAGCATTAACACATCTGCAATCTCCGCAAATGCTGCTCCTGTTGTTGCTGCTGCTTCTCTTTCTACTGCTACTGTCGGTACAAGTGCCTCGACAACTGGCAACGCCATGATGCTGCAAGAGCCGGATGTGATTGCAAGCACCAAGCTGGCCCAGTCCAAAACCACAGATTCAATTACCTCCTCGAGTGGACCTATAGCTCCACCGCGTCGCAAAAAGAAGTCGCGTAAATTCTCCAGCAGCTCCTTGGAGCAGTTTAACATGAATGAGGGTATGCGTCTGCCTCCGGGGGATACAGAGGACACAGACAGTGATACACGTTCAGTGAAAAGTGTGCGTGATGTTCAACAGAGGATTCGTGATGATTTTGTTAAGGAATTTGAGAGTTCACTCAATGATGTTAGCGTCATGGCATCCAGTAATACTCTGACCTGTTCCTCGACCAGCACAATTGTGTCGGCCACTGCCGTGACGACAACAACGGCCTCATCGACGCTGGTTCAAATGGCTGCGACTAGTGCCAAGGTCATGGCCAAGCCCTCCCATTCACTAGGCAGCAGTTCTACATCGGTATACTTCAAGCCAAGTCCATCCAATTCGGCCAAGAGCAATTCGGCTCCAGGCAGGGTTAGGTAAGCAGAGAATCAAACCAATTTTCAAATTATTTAAGCAAATTTTTCTTTCGTAGTTCTATTGATCCCAATCAGGGCCTCAATCTGTTCAAGGCCATACAGGGAGGCTATGTGGTCAAACCCCGGGATGAGGCCAGCAACAAGGCTCAGGGACCGTCACAGGATGAAATAGAACGGATTGAGAAAATGCTTATGGAGAATGCAAGTCGTCCCAAGCTGGCTGGCACCGGTTCCAATAGTCTAGGCAGCTCCACACGGTAGGTTGGGGGGAAATTGTTTGCGGAAATGGGCGATATGAACTTTTAAATTCTAAGGTTTCTCCACAGAAGTCCTTTCGATCTAGTTATCATATTCAAAACTTGGAAGCTGCGCCTCAAGTTAGTGAAAATGAAAACTTATTCACGTAGAAAGCTTGTCCAGTAAATGCCAGTTCATTGAGACCCATTATGCATATGTATGTACCTTATTAACCGGTATAACCGATTCCAAAACTTAATTGCAACTGTTTGCCAAAACGTACGTGACCAGCTCATCGCCTGACACGGAAGGCGTCGGGTGGCCACGCTTTGACTATTTTGCTACTTATGTCAAGACTAACTACTGATGCAGCTGTCACCGAAAACGTGCAAGATAATTTTTATTAAAATTCTTGATTTCATGAGTATTTCGCTGTTAGATCAGTTCTTAGTTTCAGCCATAACCGATTTTATTAAGACAGTTCTTCAAAATCGTAAAATTTTTGAGCATGGCTGCATATCTTTTTCGCCTCACGAATCTAGTATAGCTGCCACATACAGATTAGGCGGGGACTCCCATTCTTTTAATAATCCGAGTTTAGTAGTTTAGGCTTGTCGGCCTGAGATATTGCTTTTTAACCGCAGAGTGATTGATGCTTGTTAAGTTCAAAAGGTCCTTTGTTTTCATTCCCAGACAAGTCTAAAAATCTGTTTTTTTTTTTTTGCAAGACTTAAATAAAGTCAGGTGGGGGTGGGGCGATCCTATGGAATCTGTGCGTAACATCAGTATATCCAGCGCTTGTAAATAATATTTCCATCCTTCCAAAGATATAAGTCCGCTGTTCCAAAACACGGATCTGCTTAGAAACTGATCCAAAATCAAGCAAATTTGTTCCCAGTTGAGTTTAAAACGTTCCGAAAGCTTGGTACGGAGATACTTGCGAAATCTCTGCACATTATTTCGTCGATAGCAAGTGCGAAATAATGCACTCATCTCTAGTTGTTTTGTTTTCAAATTTGACTGGGCGGGAAAATTTAAATTAATTAACAGCGAAAACTTGTGGTGGCCTTCAATGATGCAATAGTTGCTACAATAGCTTTCTGTGATTTGTAAGAAGCGGTAGTGAAGGCAATTAGGGTTCTACAGTGTTTTGTTAATCCTTATTTGTAGTAAATATCTAAGAGGTGGCAGATTAAGTGATTGTAGGTCCATCGAGACCTTTATCTGTAATAGGCAAATGGTGCACTGTGGATACGAAGGGGCTGACATGGCATCTTGTTGTTATGTACTTATAATGGAACGCCATATACTGGGAGATGTCGTCCACGACTTGTGGGTACAAAGAAGTTCCAAGTTCGACCATTGAAAAGTTGTGCAGCTCATCCGTTTGACATACAGAATCGCCGTCGTCCACAATTGAATCACTTAGAGCTGGTCCAAAGCTTCTCATCATCAGCCATCTTGTACGAGGAGCTATGGTTTCTGTAATAGACAATTAAAAATGGCTAAGTTAATATAAATGACAGTAGCATAAATGAAACCTTCTTGGACCAACAATGACTGATCAGCGTCTCTCTGAGATGCGTTTGTTTCCACCCTTGGCGTGCTTAGCACTCCGGCAGCGTAAGCTGTCCTTTAATGAAGCCCAAGCCGCATTGCAATTATCTAAAATAATTAAATTCCATAATTACTTTACTTACCAACTGACCGGACCATGAACCGGATTTTTTCTAATATTTAGGACTCCGAACCTAAACCCGAACCGAACCCGCTGTATACAAACAAAAGGTTCGGTTCAAACAATCATTTAAGTCCATTTCAATATTATGACCACAAAAAACTTTTTTTTAGTACAGAATCGCTTAAATTGATAATTAAAGTTGCTTTTTAGAAATCCAATCCATATTGAGATTTCGAGAAGATAGAAAAACGGAAGTAAACTTGGAAAAGGGAAAAGCAAATTTAGTAAATTGACCAACTTAGCAGTTGGAAGATCTTTTTAACAAGAATCGCCGTGATGAGTCTTTTTGAACCCTTTTGAAGATTAAAGAGATTAATTTCATGTCCGATTCAAAGAAGAATAGAAAATGAGTCACCCAAAAGCTCAAAATGTGATTTATTAAAATAGGACTCGAAAAAAATCGCAAATGTTTTGAAATATGAGTCAAAACTGATTAGAAAAGCGGGCTATAAGCGACTTTTGAACATTGGGAAGATCATTTTAACATTAACTTGGTGAGTCTTTTTCCAGCCCTTTTGATGATTAAAAAGAGATAATTTTCATGTCCGATTTAAGGCAGACTCGAAAATGACTCGTGCATTGCTTGCTCAAATTGTGATTCATTAAAAAATGACTCGAAAAAACTCAAAAATTTCAATAATTGCTGGATGGGTATATGTACGTAGAAGGTTAGGATTCCCAAATTCAAAGAACAATCACTTTTGAAAGACTTTTTAGACCACATTCAGTCAACTCGACGACTTACATAAATAGCTTGGTAATCTGGACACGTTCTCCTGATCAAATACTTGTCTAAATTTTTACCGAAAGTAGAGGTAAAAATCTGTCAACTATTTAACAATCTATGAACCCAGACTCGAACCAAAACCTTAGGTTCGATTAGTACAGGAACCGGTCCGCGACGAAAAAGTGTTTCGTGAAAGTGAAAAGACTGATGTAGTCATCAGATTTCGACCAAATTTTGCGAATCTATTTGAAAACATAAAAAAGTAATCACCGAGTTTAAGGACACTAACATAAAAACAAAAAAAATTTCTTACTAAGACCCATTTTCGACCGATTGGTCCTATGGCACCCATAAGATATAGTCACCTGATGTCGATTAACTTTTTCAAATTAGTTTGAAAGCGTTTAATATAAAGAATCATTAAGAATTAAGAATCTTTATCGACCTAAAGAACGATTTTACTTAAAAATAAAAGTTGTTTTTTCACTAAGAGCCATTTTCCGACCGATGGTTCCTAAGACAGCTATAAGATATAGTCATCCGATCCGGTCGGTTCCGACATATTATATTATATATAATCATAGTCATATATGAGAGACTAGTTTGCGTAGAAACAGACAGACGGACAGACAGACGGACGGACAAAGCTCAATCAGGACTCAGCTCGTCGCCCTGATTAAGAATATATATGGGTGATTCCATGAAAAATCGTCCTCAACTTTTTTTTGCTCGAAATAATTTTTTTTCGTATTCTTTGTTGTAAAATAGTATATGGGCATTTCCACAGAAAAGTCCACCGAGACAAAAAAATGAAAAGTACCTAATCGAGATTAATCAAAATGAACTAGTATGAGACAATTTTAAATATATTCATAACCCATTTCGAGATTTTCGAATGCAAAGTCGCTCAACCGCCATTTTTCTCGTTTGGATACGTTTTGTTGTCATAAAAATGCCTTTAGATTGCATTGATTTTTGGGCTCGAAACCATTTCTAAGGGTACAAAGAGTTAAAAAATAATGCAGAAGACACCATAAGAAACTATATGGTTGCAATTAACTGCAAGTTTCTGCTTTATATTATAACAAAATCAACATAAATATAATGAGGAAATTTAGAAAGTAACGTAACGTCAGGTAACGTCACGTCAGATACTTATGCAAATAAAAGAAAATTGGGCAAACATTTTTGAATGAGATAACCTGGAAAATAAACTTGTATTATTTCAAATCAAACTAAAAAAATTTGTATACAAAAAGCTTTGCCCAATTCGCAGAGTTTTGCATTTTTCTAAAACAAGTCAAATCCCACTTCCGTTTTATGTAACGTCACGCCAGCATATATGATTCCTTATATCTTTTAACTCCTTATTATCGATTGATGTCATTGTTTTTGCTGATTATAGTGCTACTTAATTGCTACCCAAATATAGAACAATCTTTTCCATCCAAGATTTTCATATTTTTTAACAGCATCTTATCGTACGAACATAACGTCACGTCAGTTTGGAAATGCCCATATACGTATTTTCAGCATTTTGCCGAGATATGCTTAATTCGCGGGTAAAAATGATTTGAAAATTTAGCTATATAAAAAATGTAATTATTTTCAATTGATTGTTTTTTGACAGTTTTTTTGGTAAACAAGTAAAAAAAAATTATTTCCCGCTTTTTTTTCTTCATTTTTTTCTCAAAATTTGGTCTTGTGTCCAGGAATTTACTGTATTAAGCTGTAAATGGGAAATCGAATAGTTCCAGAGTTATGGACTGAAAATACGTATACACTATTTTACAACAAAGAATACGAAAAAATTATATCGAGCAAAAAAAAGTTGAGTGGGCGATTTTTCATGGAATCACCCATATAGTTTATGGGGTCGGAAATGAATATTTCTATGCGTTGCAAATTGCTGGGCAAAATAATAATACCCTTTGCAAGGGTATAAAAAGTATGGGGGTGAAAAGCTTTTAGAACCGGTTTGCAGCCTTATTTATAATAATGACTAGCATATAACCCGTCGCGCTTTGCTGCGTCGCCATCAGTATAGCGAATTATTACCGTTAACGGTAACGTTATTGTTTCCTATACCGCTATCGTTACCGTTTCGTTATCGTTACCGCCCCCCTTCACTTCATGTCGTATTCTATCCTTACAAACCGAGTTTTAAGCCAATCGGATGAAAAATAATTATTTGCCTACAGAATTTTCCGGGAATTTTCACGCCTGGGGGGGCGGATTTTCTGACATTGGAAAATCACATTGTAAATAATTTCGTATTTTATCCTTACAAACCGAGTTTCTAACCAATCGAATGAAAAATAGTTTTTTGCATGCAGAATTTTCCTGCCATTTTCCTCGTGGAAGGATTTTCCAAAATCGGGAAAACACGTGTCGAATTATTTCGCGTACTTTGCTTAAAAACCAAATTTCAAGTCAATCTGTTGAAAAAAAAATTTTCCCATACAAACTTTTCCGACGCTTTTCCGGCTTTTCCGGTTGGAATTTTCCAAAACCCCGTCTTAGTACGCACTTTCACCACTAATGGAAACTCCTTTCCAAATTTCAGCCTTATATCTCTTACCGTTTGCGCTCTGCATTGATTGCCAATCAGTCAGGAAATACTCTATATATAGAGTAGAAAGTAAGTAAAGTAAAATTGGCTCAAACAGCACCTCCAGCAGGGCCAGAGCCAAGCTTCTCTCAATCTCTTGGCGTGTGTGCTTATAATTTTTCGCACAAGAGAAAGGGACCTAACAGTTTAACGCCGAATCCGAACGGCAATAGTTAGAGAATTCTTGCTTTTTCATGGCTAGTTACTTCACAGCTGGAGCCAGTAACTGTAGGTGATCGGGTGTGTAAAAGCTTTTTTCTAAAGAAAGAAAAAACTTTTTCTATTAGATGGTTCGAGGCGGGATCGAACCCACAACCTCCCGCACCAGCAGCCACACCTACAACTGGTACGCCACGCCCGACGTAGAAGTAGAAGTAGATTATCAGCTATCGGCCATCCGTACAATCACATAGCTAACGGCGTTTATCCCAGGCATCCCGGCAGGGCGCGAGGCATACAAAACGACACACTCGCTAACGATTTCGTGTGTATGCGACGCGTAGAACAAAACCGGTTTTGTTCTCTTCTTTGATTGGTGTTTGCGAACGCAAGCTAACTGACCAACAACAATTTCATTATTGGTATTGGTGCTTATCTTTGTCTGCTCTAGAGCTTTTGTTTAATTTTATAAAGTGACAAGAATTTTGTCGGTTGCTCTAGTTATTCAATTTTAATTCGCTTAAAAGTTGTCATCCGACTTAGTAAATGATGATTAACTTGTCATATAAATAAATTTCGAAATGGAAGTTTAAACGAAAATCTCTAGAGCTATCCTGGACGGCCCCGTAACAGTAAGTGTAGAACGACTATTTTCCAGAGCTCATAACCATTAACACATTTTCAATGAGAACTGCACACAATAAAAACAGAAAGAAATGAAGCAGTGCCTGTTATGGAACTTAGCACATAGTTTTCGCTGCAATCGCGAACACTGTTACCAATTAACAGGACACTGTTTCACTAACACTAAAATCACGAAATACATGGAGAGAAATGCGAACGTGTTGTTATTGTTGTGGAGTCGCTTGAGCGGAGAGAAAGATTTGGCGCTTTTTATTTGATGCACGCAGACGTGTATGTTTTTTGTCTTCGCTTTTCGATAACAGCGACCGTGAACTAATCGTACCAAAATAAAAGCAAATAAACGTAACCGGAACCGTATTACTCTCAACACTCTCTCAACAGTCTTAATATCCCTGGTTTTAGCCTAAATAATTATCTTTTGTTTTGTCTTCTTTCCATACAGCTATCCTCCCGCCTTGTATCGCCATAGCACGGATAAAGAGCGTCGCAAGTCAGCAGGAGATGAGGATGTGCTCAAACAGATGAACATCTATGTGCGCACAAGAACCAGCTCGGGCAAACAGCTTACAGATTTTGAGATTCTCGAACAAGTTCCTGTCAAGAATTTGGATACGGGGGAGAATATGCCGCTTTCTGAAATGCGTTCACCGCCAGTGCCTGAGGGCTGGAATCCGCTCTCGTTGCATATACTAAAGTTGACCTCACATTTAGAGGTAATTCAAAAGGAATCGGATGAGGAGAGTGTGATTGGCATACCGCCAAGTAGTGAGGGTCAGCAACCAGATGAGGAGGAGCTGGAGACTGAGGATGGCAGCCGTCTAAAAAAGAAGACGGCGCGAATTAAACGCTTCTTTGGTACCACCATGCGTAAGACAGTGGACAAGGCCAAGTCCATTGCCTCCGAGGTGTCACATGCGAGGCACAAAGAAGATGTGGCCGATATTGTGGATGCCATGAATCCCGAGCAGAATATCAAAATCAAAGCCTCGTCCTCGAATAAGGGACCCTACGAGTTCACCAAATTGCAGCATGTGCAGGATTTAAGTGGCGAGGATACCAGTGCGGTGTGGTGCATGAAATTTAGTTCTTGCGGTCGTCTACTGGCCACAGCCGGGCAGGATAAGGTGCTGCGCATTTGGGTGCTCAAAGATGCCTATCCCTTTTTTCAGGTGAATTGATAGAATTTTGCCTGATTGCTAAATTAAATTGCTTTATTTTCCACCCAGGACATGCGCAACAAGTACAACGCAGATCAAAAGTCCTCACCCACACCCTCTCAGGAGTCGTTGGTATCGCAACATTCTGCAGAGGAAGCCATTGCCATGGCCACGGCTGCCGAAAAATGTCCGGGTCCTTTTATGCCCAAACCCTTTTGCACCTACAATGGCCATACTTCGGATCTGCTTGATGTCAGCTGGTCCAAGAACTATTTCATTCTGTCCAGCAGCATGGATAAGACTGTGCGCCTGTGGCATATCTCCCGAAAGGAGTGTCTTTGCTGCTTTCAGCACATTGATTTCGTCACTGCAATTGCTTTCCATCCGCGTGATGATCGTTACTTCTTGAGTGGCAGCCTGGATGGCAAGCTGAGGCTGTGGAATATCCCCGACAAAAAGGTGGCCCTGTGGAATGAGGTCGATGGCCAAACCAAATTAATAACGGCCGCAAATTTCTGTCAGAATGGTCAATTCGCTGTGGTGGGCAGCTATGATGGACGCTGCATTTTCTACAACACGGACCAGCTGAAATATCATACCCAAATCCATGTACGTTCCACGCGTGGCAAAAACCGCATTGGCCGTAAGATAAGTGGCATTGAACCTATGCCCGGGGAGGATAAAATTTTGGTTACCTCCAACGATAGTCGGGTGCGTCTCTATGATTTGAGAGACTTGAATTTGTCCTGCAAATACAAGGGCTATTTAAATGTATCCTCGCAAATCAAGGGATCGTTTAGTCACGATGGCAAGTACATTATAGCCGGCTCGGAGAATCAATGCATCTACATATGGAAAACCAATCACGACTACTCCAAGCTGAGCTCGGTAAGCGTAAGTGTTGCAGAAAAAAGTTTCTTATGGCGTTTCATTTGTTATTTAAATTTTTGTTGTTTTTTTTTTGTGCAGGTTCGTCGTGATCGTAGTGATTTCTGGGAAGGCATTAAAGCACACAATGCCACTGTTACCTGTGCCATATTTGCGCCGCACCCGGAGGCTATTATCAAACCGGAACCCGATGAAATATCTAATGAAAAGGTAAGTAGGGGCTAAAGAAAAGTAGGCAAACGCGTATAAGTACGATATAACACAAAGCCTAAAATCATACCTCAGTATGTTGGTAGCCTCTGCTGCAGCTAATACTCTAATTCCCACAGTCACCGACTGAGTAGTTCATAAAAGACTACACTGATGTCTTAAAGCTCGAAAACCAAGTGGGAGGAGGTTTTTACT
The DNA here is from genome assembly GCA_037044535.1 of Lordiphosa magnipectinata. Taxonomy (NCBI): domain Eukaryota; kingdom Metazoa; phylum Arthropoda; class Insecta; order Diptera; family Drosophilidae; genus Lordiphosa; species Lordiphosa magnipectinata. Next base: position 58,648 of record JBAMBO010000979.1, read on the forward strand.
ATGAGTAATTTTGCGTCAATCAAACATTCTAGATCCTCGCTATAAAAGTAGCACTCGTGTATTAGAAATACTCAATTATATAAATATAAATTGAATTGTCTCAGACGGCAGACGGTGACAGATTGCTCGATCTACTGCAATTCGCTTTCAGTAAATGATTGCCCTCCAAAAGAAGGCAGAACAGTCGGACATCTACATGATGTTAGTCCCAGGCCACCGGTACATCGAGGGTAACTCCCTAGGCAAGCAAACCAGCAGTCGAGGACATTTTCGATGATTTAGAAATTGGGTCCACTTGACTCCAAATTTGTTATTAGTTTTGCTACCCTCAGTTTTCAAGATATACATACAGGCATGTTCTCAATTCCACTAGTTTTTGTGTTCTCATTTCCCAATGAAATTGCTCTCTTATTACTTTTTGCAAACCACTGGTCCAAACTGGTGTTGCGTTGTTCATGAGTGAGTGAACCAAATTGAGTTGTTCTTTATACTGACCAAGTGAACATGTTCTTCTTCAATTGTTCATTTTTGATCAGCGAGTTTTGTTCAGTCTATCTTGTTCAATCTATCTTGTTCTGTCTGTCTTACTCTGATTTGTACTTGAGTTGTTCTAAGAGCTGTTCGGTCTCTTTTGCATAGAGAGCTGTTTTGTCTGTCTCGCTCTGTGAGCTTGCTCTGTCTTGCTCTGATTATAGTGTTCTTCTGTGTTCTTTGAGCTGTTCAGTCGCTTTTGCTCTGTGAGTTGTTTTGTCTGTCTCGCTTTGTGAGCTTGCTCTGTGTGTTGTTCTGTGGGCTGTTCCATGATACAACTATAAAGGGTATGGCGCTCAGCCAACATTTTGAACTAAGCGCGCTATAGAGAGCGGGAGACTGAGCGCGAGAGTAAAAGACGCACTTACACACAAATTTCGTATGTGTGTACAACAAAAGAGCGATGCTGAAACAACAAAAACATCAGTGGAACAGAAACTAACCCCTTAGAAATGCCGTCGGCATTAAGAGAGAATCCGATCGAAAATGGAACAGTCGAAGATGAGAGAGGCTGACTTTTGGGTTTCACTTTTCGGTTTGTCTGGGCAGTGCCAAATTCTGGACACATTAAACCAAAAAAATTCCTTGTAAATCAATTAAAGACTTAAATGCAAATCAAATTTCACTAACAATTTCCAAATGGATCATAGAATTAAGGAAATTCACCTCACGTACATCTAGTGACTGTACGAGTGCGTAAGTTGGCATTTACTTTTCATTTCACCGACCATCAAGCAATACTTTTTAAAAAGAAAAACTTTTTCGTTTTGAACTTGAGAACATGCCTGAATAGTGAATAAAGTGCATTTTGCTAATCTGGTGACATTTTGAATTATGTACGAAACATTGATGTATTGAGTACCGATTTAAGTGATAATCAAAGTGTTGCGTGTATATTGGCCATATAAGAGAGAATTCAGTTTTTTCGCTATATATTGAAACAGAGGGTGAAGTAGCAAAACAGATAGCAGGTTTGGAATCAGTTGTACCCAATTTCTATGGAAATATTTATTTTGTTTGTGGAGATTTTTTTCGTGTTTCCTTGTGTTATAAGTCGACTTGTATCGCCCGTGGCGCCATCCTGTTGAAACCAAAGGTTGTGAATATTAATAGAGTCAATTTGAAGGCTTTATACTTGTGGCCCAACACAGCACTGACTTTGAAAAGAGGGTTTTATTATTTCAAAGAGTTCTTCAAGTGAAAAAAATGATTATTTTGCTTCTTGGAAGTTTACCTTACTAAGACATTGAAGCAAAAGCTAGCAAAAACCAGCTTGAAATTCATAGGAATTATTTGCAGATACTGCTTATTGAACCTTGTTCAGAACTTTGTTTTTGCAGCTTGAGTTTTAACATGTGGTTCCATAGATCACCTGCAATTGTTCCTTGTCCTCTTAATATATTATAATTGCCATCAGTCTAAAAAAATTCTGATACAAATTTAAACCGAACCAAATACCGCTGTGAACTTAATCTTGCAGTAGCTAGTCTTGTGCAAATATTTTGACCGTGTGGGCAGTGATTGGAAAGGTACCTAATTTTCTTACCATGGTAAGGTTCAAGGTAAATATTAAAAAAATATTCCGAGGTAAGGTAAAAGGTATTCGGAAACTTTTCTTTTCAATATAGCAGAGCGCGGCAGCTTCTCGGCTATTATGTAATCAGAGCGAAAAAAATCACGTACGAAAAGTACCTAGTACCTTACCTATTGACGAGGTAAATGAAAATTTAGAAAATTAAGTAAGGTAAAAGGTACTCGAATTGGAAAATACCGAGGTAAGGTAAAAGGTACACAAAATATGTATCTAGGTATGTACCTTGGTATTTGTACCTAGGTACTTCCAAACATTGCGTGTGGGTATAAAATGTATCATTCGTGCTCCTTTCGTGTAGTGTGGAACAAAATTGACAGCAGATTCGGAATCTGCGATGAATTCTAAGAAAATTTCACGAAGAAACCCCATGTCTAAAATGAATTCCTAGCCCCCGCTGCGAAGCATGAAAATTTAAGGTTGCAGTATATTTTGGTATAATGAGGTTTGTACGTTTTTTTTTTTTTAAATAATACATTTTGTAAAGTTAGTATATTTTATTCTGATTAATTTTTTTATAGTATAATTTATAAATATTTTTGTTTTTAAATTAACCAACAAATTTTTTTTAATAAATTTTTTTTTAATAAAAATAACGAAAACACGCCATACACTGATGAAGTGGAAACCAAAAGTCTATAACTTTTTGACAATAAAAGATATAGGTTTGCAATTTGAAATATTTATTCAATATAATTTGGAAATTTAAGGTATTCAAATAAAAGTGGGCGTGGCACGAAAGGGGGCGTAAAATACATTAGATGCCGTTTTTCTTTATATCTAAAAATTTACCAAATTAATGAAAACAATGTTAAGTCACAATACAAAACGCTTATGTAATTGTTGAATTTTCACTAATTTCATACATTTATTCAACTTAATATTAAATATAAATAAAGTCAATTTTTAAAGTCTTGCTTCGACTCGATTTGTGGATATTTTAAACGACTTTCTAAAGTTACTGACAACGTCATCTACATTGTGCGGCATTACGCGTCGTGCGACATGTGTCAACAATTGCCCTGAATGTGGGATGGAATTTCTGGATCTGCCAGTGGTATTTCCTCAGAATTTAAATACTCCAATAAGTGTTCATGTGGAATGTTAAAAGTTAACGGAGGTTCAAATAAGATGTCGTCGTTATCTAAGTCAACTAAATTCATATAATCTGTGCAGTCGAAATTAATTATATTCTTTTTATAAGACCGGAGCTTAGACGTATCTTGTAATTTTTCGCGATAGTAAATAATTTTGTTAACAGCATTTTCTCGAACAGATTTTTTTTCATCGAAAAGCATTGCTAACAAAATATTTTCTGTATGGGCAAAAAATGAATTGTTTTGTATTGCTTTGTTCACAATTTCTTGAATATTTTTCGGCAAGAACTGTGCTGACCGAATAAAATTAAATACAAGTTTATTGCCGTATACCACAGAGTTATAAAATTTAACATTAAAATACATTGGTATGTAAACTTTCATTTTTAAATTGTTTGATGGTAAACTACTAGCGACATAAAGGCGTAAAATTCTGCTTGCTTTTGTCAACCAGCGCGAATGAACAATTTTTCCCGGTTTCATTGTGGCAACATCCTCTGAACACGAACCTTCCGATAAAGCTTTGGCTATTTTATATAGATAAAAAAAACGTCAGTGGAAAGATTTTTTTCATCTTTACTTTCAATAGTTGGAGGCATATTCCCAAATGAAATGGGTTCAAAATGAGGTATAGTCTGCAAGAAAATGTTTGCTTTAAATTTGATGATGTTGTATTAAAATTTGTTCACATGTCTCAAGTAACTTCGCCAAAGTGCCACAAGCAGTGGATGGTCCACTTGTCTTAGAATTTTCTAAGGCATTGTACAAATGGCGTAGTGGAAGTTCGTTGAAATGTAGCAAACAAACAAACCAATGTAATGGTTTACTTAAGGAAACTTCAAACTTTCGAAATATTCCATTTTCAATTCCAGTATTAGTAGGTTCTCCATCACAGCAAATTCCTATTAAGCCTGCTAGACTTAATTTTTTTTCCTCGAAGAATTCGCAAAGCTTTTTTTGCTTAGTATTGGAGTCTTCAGAGTCAACTTTTATGTGACCCAATAACTTGCTTTGCTTAAGAATCACAATATGCGACTCCTTTTGAACCCTCGGGTGGAATTTTCCATAAATTTCTCCTTACCTTAAATTTCCAAATTATATTAAATATATATTTCAAATTGCAAACCTATATCTTTTATTGTCAAAAAGTTATGGACTTTTGGATTCCACTTCATCAGTGTATGACGTGTTTTCGTTATTTTTATTAAAAAAAATTTAATTAAAAAAAAATTTGTTGGTTAATTTAAAAACAAAAATATTTATAAATTATATTATATTATTTTTAAAAAATAACCGTACAAACCTCAATATACCAAAATATACTGCAACCTTAAATTTTCATTCGCAGCGGGGGCTAGGAATTCATTTTAGACATGGGGTTTCTTCGTGAAATTTTCTTAGAATTCATCGCAGATTCCGAATCTGCTATACGCTTACCACGTTTTTTTAGATCCATACAAATTGACCCGCCCTTATATATATTCTTAATCAGCATTACGAGATGAGTTGATATAGCTATGTCCGTCTGTCAATATGTCCGTCCTTCTGTCCGTCTGTTTCTATGCTATCTCCTCCTTAATTTTTAAAGCCATCTTAACCAAACTTTGCACAAAGTCTTTTGGTACAAATACGCTGCACATTTGTCGAGACCGGCCAGATCGGATGACTATAGCATATAGCTGCCATAAGAACCATCTGCCGAAAATGTTGTTTTAGTGATGAAAACTTTTTTGTTTTCAATGGTAGCGTGTTTATACCTTCCAGTTGTGAATATTATCAGTTTCCACACAATTTTGGGGAGTTCGATCAAAATCGGATGAATATATCGTATAGCTGCCATATGACAAACTGGCAAGCAAATGGTCAAAGTAGTGGCTTCATCGATTGCTTAGTTTGGGAAACAACTCACCCTGCGGGGAAAGTGTCTAGTTTACAACCAGAAATGTACCCGTCTCTAAAAAATTGCAACTGGTTGCACTTCCTATTCAAATCAATGTATTGAAGTCGTCCATTTTACACAGACATGTCATAGGCATGTTACAATTGTCGCCTGTCAGCAGCCATTTGCAACCAGTTTAATGCCAGATGGCATAATCGGCAGATAATTGTCCCTGCAGCAGCCATTTTCAACCAGTTAAATACCAGTTGACATTTGAGTGTTCTCTATGACAGTCTGTTTATGTCGCTGCTCAGTATAACAGTACATCGAAATCTGTCGGTCAACTCACTCATCACCAATTCGTTTGCAACTAGTTAAAGTTCAATTGGATTACAACTAGCTTAAATTAGTATTTCAAACCACCATTTCTTCGAATCTAGCTATTTTGCTACCAGTTATATTCTACTAGCATTCCAACTAGGTGTAGGAAACTTTTGTTGTGTTACTAGTTGACAATTTCTCTGCAGGGCAGCTACGAATGTTCGACGAAAATTATTTAAAACCTTAATTTATATAAATTATACAGGCTGCAAGGGTATATAAAGTTCGGTCGAGCCGAAGTTGGCTTTCCTCTATATTTTTTTGCCCTCATTTTCCCCCCTCATCTTATTCTACTCCCTACTAACATTTACTTCTTTTCCTTTTTGCAGCTGACGAACAATCAACCCGATCCATTGGTAGAGCAGCATAAGAAGGGTTGTGGCTATGTGCTGGTCAGTGCCGATTTCAATGGCGCCATCAAGGTGTTTATCAATAAAACAAAGCCCAAACATAGTAGTTTACCCTATACGGCCATTGCGGATTAGTCAACAAATTGAAAAGGAAATGGAATGAAAGAAAAGAGAAAGCAAATAATCGTGTAACAACATTTGTGTTTTTGTGTATTTTGTATTGTACTATTTATGACATTATTGTGTGTATATTTTGTAACAGATTAACTATTAGAAGCTCGCCATCGCTTATTTATATATTTATTTAAATTACTTATGTGAAAAGTTGTTAACAATTCTTGCAAGCGCAATGTGCAAAACTATTTATTAATGTTAATTATTTTTTAATGCCGATTGTGTGAGTCGATATTATACTTAGTAGATGATGATGATTGCTTGTAGAAATGGTTATGATATCGAAAGCCAATTGTATATTTTGTATTATGCAAAGCAATTACTTTAAATGCCCACGAACACACTCACACACACACACACACACACACACACGCCGCATACACACGTAACTTACTAATAATGATTAGCTAATGGTAATTATTTCATATATATTTTGTGTAAATTAAAGAATTAGGCAGACGCCTTGCACTTGCCCAAACTGTGCACTCATACAAATTAGCTTTCATTTCCATTTGAAGGATGATTTTCAAGTGCTTCAGGATTAGAAGTGGCTGCCGGCAAGTTTTTCATTTAACGTAAGTTTAACCTTCATTATTGGGGCTTCCTTGGGCATCTGACCAAGTACGTAGAAGCAAAAGGGTTGAAGAAGTTGGATTAGTAAATATGTGATTTTTACAGGGCTGCAAATCGATAATGAAACGAAACTAAAACCGTTGACTTCAAGAAAAAATGGAGAATTTCATACTTCGGTCAAGAAGGTTTCAATGTAATTAGTATGGTAAGAATGAAAATATCTATCTACGTGATCCAAGAGTTTTAAACGCTATACTAACCAACTTTGGTTACTTTTCCCGCCTCTTCGAATTTACCCCGATTTCAGGAATAAAATTTAGGAAAATGTATGAACCAATTCATATTTTTAGGACATTTTGTACTTTAATTATTTGTTCTACAGAAAACGACGAGTGGTATGGTGTTACAAGTATTTGTATATCTTGTAACTTACATCACAAAAGTCGGCCTACTGAAATTCTCAGCAGAACCACTATATGAGTTAAGAATTCGATTAAACTCGATACACATTCGATTTTGAAAGTGTTTTTTCATCAATTAAGTATTCAATACCTTTTGGATTGTTCATTTTAAACGCTAAAAGATAATGGCGTTATATGAGAAGATGCAAGTCTGACCGTTCACTGGAAAGGCGGTAATGAGCGCCTCAAACTTGTGTGACGCTTACACTGGAAGGGGTCTCAGTGAAACTGTAAAGAATCGACAGCTGCTCTCCAAAACTAAGCTGATGCGGGCGCAAACTCTCAATACGTCCCCCTAAGCGTGGCAGTAAATGGTTGGCACGGAAACATTGCAGGATGTCGAAAAATTCTAGTTATCTGGGAAGTATTGCGAAAGATGGCAGTGCAATGACAGATGTGGAAGCACGCAATTTCCAAAGCTAGATAAGCATTTCAAAATCTTCACCGGGTGTGTCGCTCCCGCTCCCTATCGCTGAAAACGAAACTGAATATCTTTTAAACCAATGTAAAGTCAGTGTTATTATATACCTCAGAAACGAGCCTTGGTCTCTGATCTTATAAGCAGGAAACTCCAAATCTTTGTGAACACATTCCTAAGACTAATCTGCCACATATTTTGACCTCTTAGCATCACAAATGAAAATCTCCGGTAGTATACTGGAACACTCAATAGCCAAAAATCAATATAAAAATTTTAGATTATAATATATCAGGATTAAGGAGTAAACTATTACATAAGAATTTTATAAAATATGTAAACAATCATGAAATATTTTTCCTTTTCGAACCATTTATCGAGAGAAACTTTGAAGAGCTGTCTCCATACTTTCCTGGACACTGCTTACATGGGATCCCGGCAAAGGGCCGATGCGCGAGAGAGCGGGCAAGCGGAGGAAGTTTGTACGGCATTCAAAACACCCTAACCAATGTATTTAGCTTTAGCACCAGTAAGGAGGTTACAGCGGTAAAACCTAAACGGCAGTTGTAGACATGAGTTATAGTTCCACAATACCGAAACTGTAACCATTGGATGCACGATTTCGAAAAATTGTATAATTACGTGCTGGAGTGCACAGAAGAAAACATTATGATTGTAGGGGATCTAAATGGGCGAATTGGCGAAAATCAGATTATTACGGAAGACCCGAAAACGGCGCATGGTTTTGCTCTTTTAAGCAGAGAATCGAAGGATCGGAAAAGGGACACGAATGAGTGACATATTATGGAGATATGTGATGCACTGAATTTGACAGTCCTAAATGGAAGAGCTACTGGGTGCTATGGGTGATACATGTACACGTACATGAGAGGAGATACCGCATCTACTACTGACTACTGCATAATAAGAGGAAAATGGCATGAAATGGTAACAGACGTCACTGTGGAAAACGAGGAATTTTCGGATCATCTACCAGTAGTAACGCAAACTAATATACGCCCAATAATTGCCAACGGCAAGGAGAACAAACTTCTGCCACAGCTGCGGTGGGTGCAGAACAAGGCAAATCAGCATAGAGACCGCTTAAACGAACTATTGGGAAATCAAAGGCTGAACTCAACTGATGGAAATTACACAATTGAGATGCTTCAAAAATGTATAACAACGGCGGCAAAATGTATGGGAAGAAAGTCAATGGAAAGGAATTATGTTCAACCATGGTTTGATAAGGTATGTGAGGCGGCCAAAATTGCTAAGCAAAGCGATTGCGGCAGAGCTAGAGCTCACTACCACCAGACTAATCAAGCCTACAAGAAAGTATGCAACGATCAACGGGCCACGTACTATTTTCAGTTGGAAATATCCATCTCAAAAACAAGAAAGAAAGTCGGTCAAGCCCGACTATAACATACTCTGCACCCTTAATGTCGCAGCTCGCATTTGGTCACGAGTCAAACGGCCAGTTAACACACAACGCAGTGCGCTCTCTAAGTCTCTCTCTCTCTCTCTCTCTCTCTCACTAAGATTGCTTCTGCTGAACGCAATGCTTAGGTTATGGGTGGGGAGGGTGGTGTGTGTTAACTGACCGTTTTTTGCTCATAACTTGAGTATCGTTTATCCGATCTTTATCATTCCTTCTGCAAATCGATAAATAATTGAGTACTAGATATCTCTTGAAAGTACGAACCATCTATCATCAAAACTGTAGGAGATATGACGTTTTTTCCAAATTGCGGGGGCGCAAGGGGGCGTGGCAAAAATTGAAAATAAACTTGATCTGCCTGCAAGTATAAGAAATATATGTCCCATACATGTCAAACCTCTATCTCTTACCATCTCTGAGATCTCTTCGTTCATACGGACGGACGGACAGACAGACAGACGGACATGGCTATATCGACTCGGCTGTTGATGCTGATCAAGAATATATATACTTTATAGGGTCGGAAATGATTCCTTCTCCCTGTTACATACTTTTGCACAAACTTAATATACTCTATGTACCTTCGGTACAGAGTATAATAAGAAACAGCAGGGACTTCTGGGAAATGGCACAAAAACTAACCGGCGGCAAATTAAATTAAAGGAATTAGCTAAAAGGAGGAAGCTTCTCTATTTGAGTCAGCCAGAAATACAGCTTTACTATGCTTTACCCTTGATTGAGAACAGCAATCTCGATGAAGCGATTTCAGCGGCGGAAGTTAATATGGCGATCGGAAAATGCAAATGCAAAAAAGCTCCTAGTGTTGATCGCATTCCCGCTGAATTTTTAAAGGAAGCTTCTCCGGTGTTTATTGAGTGTCTTACAAATGTGTACAACAATATTATGCTTAACTCAGAGGCACCTGTTTCCTTTCGACTAAATGTTATATATCTCATACAAGAAAGGGGACCCAGCGCAAGTAGAGAATTATAGAGGAATCTCATTTCAAAGCGCAATGGTAAAGGTGTTCTCCTCTGTTATTTTGGCTCGTCTAATTGCTTGGGTGAAACAAAAGAACCTGCTCAGCGAGTACCAATCCGGATTTCGAAAAGGCTACTCAACTGTTGATAGCATTTTTGTTCTCACCTCCATCGCACAGCATTACTTGGAACAGAAAAAAAGCTTTACATGTTTTTTGTGGATTTCCGTGCAGCTTTCGACACCACTAACAGGAATGCCCTCTTTTACAAACTGAACAATTTGGGATTATCGTCGAAAATGCCTTCAGTTGTCAAAAGCCTATACGTGGACTGGTTTGAGACAAACAGAGGATGCCTATTGAGCCTGTTTCTGTTTGCACTGTTCATCAAAGACCTACATGACTACCTAAGCGGAGGTGCATGACTCGGAGCTGCCACTTGTAAGATAATTATGTACGCCGAGGATATGGTACTACTGGCCGAAAGTGCGGAAGAGATGCAGTATACAATTGACAAAATATCTGTGTATACTAAACAGTGGAGCCTTATCATTAACACAGAAAAATCCAAAATCATGGTGGTTCGAGATGGCAGAGGGCGCCTTGCAAGAGCGGAGAAGTGGTAGCTGTGAAGGAGTACAAATATCTAGGTGTTACACTGACACAGAATATGCGGTTTGAGACACATCTGGGAAACAAATTGACAGAAGCAAGGATTGCAATCAATAGCACGTGGAAAAGTTTCATGTCAAGAAAAGACATAAAACCAAGTGCGAGATATTAGCTTTTTAAAGCAACGGCAAGATCCATTATGCTATATGCAGCAGAGGTGTGGGGTTATGCGGAATACGACAGTGTGGAAAACTAGCACGTAATTTTGTTAAGAAGCTTTTTAAACTGCCAATTAACACACCATCATATGCGATATACCTAGAGACTGGTCTTTCTACCCTCTATCACTATACGCTGGACAGACATTTTAAATATATATTAGGAAAATCATGGTTCTACCTCAGAACAGACTTCCTAAGTTAGTCGCTATGCAAATCCTTAGCGACCAATCGCAGTGCTTTGCAGAATGGTATAAAATTGTCCAGGCTTAAAGTATTATTTCTGATATAGAAAACATCTCCGCAAATGCTCCAGGAAATGATTGATAAGCTTCACGAATATTGTAGAGATCAAATCAAAAATCATGACTATCACGATAGACGGTGTTAGCTAAAGGACGATAAAGGGTGAAGAGCTATAAATACCTAGAACTACTAGTGACTCACAATATGTCATTTAAAACTCACCTCTGCGAGAAACTGAAAGATGCAAAAGTTGCCTTAAAGGCGTCATGGGAAAACTCTGCTTAGTAGGAAAAACGTCAAGCCAAGCTGAAAATACGCAGTCATCCAAGCGGCTGTACGTTCAATCCTGTGCTATGGATTGCAAGTATGGGGCCACTCATCCCTCCTCACCTTCTTCATCAAAAAAATATTAAGGCTCCCCTTAACTTCCCCAAATTACGCAATATTTATAGAAACTGGTCTGCCCTTGCTATTCACGTACACTCTGCATACCCATTTCAACTACGTAAACAAAATAATGAAGATGGATAGCTCAAGATTGCCGAAGATCATAGCTAGGCAACTTCAGGGCGAAAGATCCCAGTTCTTTGAAATATGATCTAACATCGCTAACGAGTGCTGCGTCAGTATTGACCTTGAAAACCATCTACTGTGGCAACAAGCCCACGCAGAAATCATTGCCAAAATCTGCGAAGTAAAAACGCAACAGCATCATAAGCGAATTGTTCTAGGCCCTACCTATAACAGGCATCATTCAGCAGCTACATTATGCTAATTTCAACGGACGGTTTTTATATAACCATGTTGAAAACAATAAAGAATAAATTAGACTGAAAAACTTTTTGTATACTTTAATAACTTTTTACAATTGTAATCAGTTTAGCAAGCTATAGTTCAAGATTTACTTAAAAAAAAAAAATTTTATAAGAAGACATACCTGGATGGAGAAGAACGCGACACTGTACTGAAAAGAGTTGATGAAGCCCAGCGGAAAACATTTGAGGTGACTGCTCAAAGGAGCGAAACTTGGCTTTTGTATAAAGGCCTAAACTTCAACCTGTGTCAAAGTAATTACTTTTGAAATGACTTTTCGGTGGATGCCATAACAGTAATATTTCAAGCGAGATCTGAGCTGCTGCCACTCAATTATAGAGTGGCATATAAGCGACGAGAAGTGCACGCTTAATCTCTTCCAATCCATTTCCAACCCAAAACAATTCTGGATAGATTGCATCAAATGAATTTATTAATTTGTTTTAATATTGAAATTTGCGTTTCAATTATTGTTCGCAAATCCAACTGAAGGCTGGCGTGTCAACTATAACCAACTTGCCACTCAACCTCAGCTGGCGCCATCTATGTAACAACCAACCAGCATATCGTTCAGATTTGAACTGGAAATCATTTTAAAAGTCACTACTAAGCCGAAACATTTTGCATCCCTGGTTAAATTTGTTAGTTTTTACCTTAAAATTTGTTACAATTTTTAGTCCCCTGAGGTGGAGTGTTTAGCTGCCAAAGCTTTCCCTTTAAGTAACTGTCTTTTCTAATACGAAACGGGGGTGACTGAAAGTGCATTCAAGTAGAAGAATGCGAACATGGCAAGGGATAATCCTCGAGTGTGATTTAAAAATCGTTCTGTTAGTTGTCAGACTGCGACAAAAATTCCAGACTTGGCAAAACAATGGTCAACATAACTATGCTTGCTGCATTAAAAACCTAGAAAAGAAAATGAAAAAAAAAAAACAAAAAAAAAGAACGTAAACATTAAAGCAAGAAAAACCAACAGAAAGTGTCGGAAGGTTGCGGCGGGGGGTGCCCCTACACCCTACCCAATTTCTAGCCGGAAGAGGCAACTTCCTGAGTGGCATGAAAATCATTTCAAGTGCCTTTTCGAGGGCTTGTCCCAAACTCCCGACTGTTGTCTGGCCCTCGGCTCGGTAGGCGGTCGGACGCCCAGACAAAGAGCATATCCTAGTGCTAGTGCCTCGTCTCATTTTGGGGGGCTGACTGGGCTGCCTACCAAAACGCAAATACAAATACGTTAATTTCAACGAGCGAACTTCCCAGCAACCCCCAAAAAAAAAAAAAAAACTCGGTAAACGAGGGAGATTTATGTATGTACATTTGTCGCCACATTATACAAACATACAAATGTATTCCAATACCATCTTTGAGGCTTCTTTGCCGCTTTGTTGCAATGTTCGTCTGCTATGCAGAGGGTGGAAGGGGGAGCAATGGGTTGGCCCTGAATTTGCCGGCAAAATAATTGTTTAGCCAGACGGCAAAGTCACTCGAAAGACGATTAGCGCTTTTGTTTCCTCCCCCACCCCCTTCCTTTTAACATGCAATCAATAAAGATTTAGTTGCACTACATATAAATTATACTAAAAGGCGGCTGTGGTCGACGGGCGTGGCATGGCAATGCGGCAACAACAGCTGTTGCAATGCCAAAAACAAGAAGCAGCAGCAGCAGCAGCCAGACGCCGGCGCCGGCCCTCATCATCAGCCATACCCATACCCGTTCCAAATGCCAATCAATGCACTTTTGGCCATGTGCCAAGTTGCTCTTATGCAGCGAACGAGAGAGAATGACAAATTAAGAGAGTTGCTGTGCTCTCTGAAAGTTAAAGGTTTTTTTTTTTGAGGAAAATATTGGAAAACTTTGATAAATTTTTAGAGATTTCTTGGTGGGGGCATCCCCTACTAACAATGTTGTGTTCCAGCTGACTACAAAATGAAGAGAAGCATTTGCCTTGCTCCAACTAAGATGGACACTTGGAATTCACGTGAGCCAAGACGTGAACTAGGTGATTTAATAAAATTATTTGCGTATGGAATTATAGCTTCATTGAGCCAAATTTTCATCTAAATCTGGGCAAATTATTTGCCTGTGTGAACATAGCTTAAGATTAGCAAAGATTTTTATATTATTTCATTTATAACAGGAGAAGTTGTATAAACTAATTCAATAATTTATATTGATGGGGATTGAGGGAAGATGCTTAACTTGAATAATAAACATATTTATTCATCACAGTACATATTAATTATAAGAGTATCCACTATGAACACATATAATATTATAATAGTTATAAGAATACCCTTAGGCTTTTGGTATTATGAAAGTAGTGAACTTTGGTCACACTGGATGGATGATGCGAGCATAGAAAGAGGCGTTAGTGGACTGTGGAGTAGTAGGAAATGGACGCTGACCGAGACGGACGTGTGTATATAAATGGACAGAGACCGTATTGATAATGTAAATATTAATTGTGTATATGTGTAAATAAAGACCGGAAAACCCCGAAGAGTCGCTCATTTACAATGAGTAAATGTCTAGTATACCGACCTATGCTCAAAAATATTCCGGAAAAAATTACCTCGATGGACCGCGAATTTTGAAGAATTATCATGCGAAAAGTCGCGGCGGAAACCATCATGCGACTGGATGGTTTCTTTTTCAATGAATTTTGAAACTTGCAGTTTTTGTTCCAAAAAAAAAAAATGAAATGCTTCTCGTCAAATGTCAAATAAATAATAAAAAATTACATTTTTTCAGCGACTTATCCCTACACTCAGAAAAATAAACTAAGAATTTCGAGCTTGAATCAAGTACAAACGGTGTCAATAGTACGGTAAGTACGAAAATACTTGATTCAAGTACAACATTCTTATTTCAAGTACTTTTTTTTCAATCCCGAAATACTTAATATTAAGTACATTTTGAACTATTTGTAAATTTTTTTGATCCTACTTATAGGTTGCAATGGTCTTAAGCTCAACCTGATTTACTCTTAAAATAAGTGAAAAATATTCTTAATTAAAGTCAATTAAATTTAGAATTCAACCGCAATACATTCTGGAAACAAAACAAAAGTGCATATTATAGGTACAAAATGGTCTTGGTTTAAGCCCATTAAATTCTAAAGCCATTCCCAATTTGTTCTTGAAAATCTGCCTCTGTATTTAATCAACTAAGGCTTGGACAATCCAAAGGAAATGAATTAAACAAAGACCAAGATGGTTTTTCTGTACGTCCGAAATCTACCCTAACTCCATAACCAAAGTGTTAGAACCAGGAGGGAATTTTCAGAACACTTTTTGGAGCTAGCATTAGTAAGTCTATTTTGTACTTGAAGTAAGTACACACTTTTCGTACATTTTTCGGTTTACTGTAAGTACGAATAGTTCTTGATTCAAGAACGTCTGTACTTATTTTAATAACATTAACAGTCATTTTTCGATTCTTGAACGTTTTGTACATATTTTAAGTACACCCAAGAACAAAACATACTTGAAATTTCAAGCCCCGATCGATCTAGAACTCTCCCAGCCGTTTTTTTTCTGAGTGTAGAATTCAACTGCATTAGCATTTTCAGGTTCATAAAGTGGACCAATAGTAACTTACAAAGTGATCTACACACCTGATCATATTAATAGGTACACAAATCAACTCTGACTTTAAGGTAACAGAAAACAGTTTTATTCATTGTTTCAAACTTAAAATTTGTTCTCATTGGTTCTCAAACTATTTGTTTTTAATAAAATAAACTTAATTGTAACATAGAATAATAATATAACATAAAAGAGATCATTTTGTGTTTCAGATACGTTTTCAGTGTGATCATAATAATAGGTACACTTCATGTGTTGGTAAGAAAAAAAAATTTAATTTCTATTTTGTATTCTTTTTTTAGGTAAATTAGTATTTCCTAACTTAGTATCCAGTGTATCCACCTCTATTTTTGGCCACTACTGCTATTCTTTTTGGCATACTTTTAATAAGAGCCTGGCAGGTCTCTACTGGTGTCTCATACCACAGTTTTTGGACATCTTCCTATAATTTTTGTTTATTTGAAAATGAATGCTTTGCCAATTTCTTTTTTAAGTCTCCCCAAAAGTTTTCAATGGGGTTAAGGTCGGGGGATGGGCTTGGCCACTTCAGAACGTCAACTTTTTGGACCTCGAAAAATTTAGATAATAGCCTTGATGTGTGTTTAGGATCATTATCTTGCTGAAATACCCAACGTTATGGCATATTTTCCTCAGCATACGGTACCATAACTGTTTCCAATATGGATTTGTACTCTTCAGCATTCATTTTGTTCGTAGTCTGATAAATTGGACGCACGCCGTACCAGGAGAAGCAACCCCATACCATTGTATTGCCACCTCCATTTTTGACTGTTTTTTTTGTAAACCGTGGATGGAATTCCTTTCCATTAGGGCGTCGAACATTCCTTTCACAGTCATTCCCAAACAAATTAATCTTGGTTTCATCGCTCCATAATATGTTTCTCCCCGGTGCATCCTACACAGTCTTTGTGGTCCCTTGCAAAAGTTTGTCTCATGGTGATATTTTTTTTTTGCGCAGAAGTGGGACTTTTCTGGCAATTCTTCCTGATAAGTTGGCATCTTGTAGTCGTCTTCGGATAGTTGGAGCGCTAACTGAATTCCCAATTTCGGCTGCAATAGCCTTCGATGACTTAAATGGGTCCTTTTTGCTCAAAGTTACTATGTAGTGGTCAAGGGCTTCTGTTGTTTTTTGTGGCCTTCCACGGGTTTCCTGTCTTGGTTTTCTTTCTAATGCATTTTTAACAAAATTATGAGACCTGTTCATTAATTTGGCGATGGCTCGTAAAGATTTGCCTTCTTTTCTCAGGCTAAGAACCAATCGAGCTTCTTCTTTAGTACAATGAGAATTTCGACCCATTTTTTCTAAAAAAAATAATTATTTAATTCTCTGTATTGACAGGGGCTATACTTAATTTACCTTTAGTTACCAAAAGATAACTGATTACAAAATTATTCACTTGATACTTGTGAGAAACGGATTCTGTACCTATTATTATTATCAGGCGAAATGTGTGGTGGAATCGCAATTTATAGAAAAGCTTTGATATACGGGGCAGCCCCTCTTTCAACTCTTTGTCACAGTGTGGCCAGACATTGACAACAACAAAAAACCAAAAATTAAAAAGTTGTCAACACTAAAAGTACGAAAAACCATCTATAATTAAAAAATTCCGGTGTGTACCTATTAATATGATCAGGTGTGTATATGGTCCAAGTGACTTGGATAACGTGTTTTGATTCGAAATTATGTCATAGTTGCAGCCAAAATATTGGAACTTACCCTTCACATCCTGAAGTTTTTCAATGTTTTTTGTTTAAACGGATGGCGGATAAATACTTTTAAACTTCTTTTCACACCCGCCGCAAAACGCGTAGGAGATAAATTGAACCAGAAAACGGTTTGACTGCAGCAGGACAACATTCCCAGCTTACAGAACGTAAAATCGGCCCACAAACAAATCAACACATAACCACACATTGACAATTGAATTCGGGAATCACTTGTGGAATCAGATTTTGGATATATATTCGAAATATTCTTTTTTGCGGCCATAATGTGTCAATTTGCCCTTAACATCCCAGAGCCTCTTCATGTTTTGTATGTGGGTGTCACTGCAGCGTTCGTCAAATCTTTTTGGTGTTTTACACCACAAAAAGTCTTCACCACTAACAATAATTTGATGAATCAACCTTTTTTACGACCACTCAGTTAGCCCCGCACTTAAAACATTTATTAGACGGTAAAAGTTTTGCATGATAAATCTTTAGGAAGGAAATTCTTAAATTTGCTGAAAAAAAGTTTATATTCAAGACATTTACCTTAAATTCTAGGGTCAACTCGCGCAAAATATAAGGTTGTCAAAAAAGTCTTGCGGTATTTTTATTGAATTTTCAATTGTTCATAAAATTGGTTATAATAATGCGATTTAAGTCAAATATGCGCCGTTTTGTTCGAAGACGAGTTCCCAACGAGATGCCAACTTCATAATGCCCCTCTTATAGAAGCTTGCTTCCCTATTGACAAAAAATCGGAGAGCCAATTTTCACAGGACTCTCTTGTGGCCAACTTCCGACTACCAAGCTCGTTCGCCATGGACAGAAATAGGTGGTAATCACTTGGTGCGAGATCCGGACTATACGGTGGATGCAAAAGAACCTCCCATCCGAGCTCCCGGAGCTTCTGGCGCGTCACCAAAGATGTGTGTGGCCTGGCGTTGTCCTGATGGAAGACAATTCGACCTCTGTTGATCAAAGATGGCCTCTTCTGCATGAGTGCTGCATTCAAGCGGTCCAGTTGTTGCCAGTACAGGTCCGAATTGAGCGTTTGGCCATAGGGGAGCAGCTCATAGTGGATGATTCCCTGCCAATCCCACCAAACACACAGAAGAACCTTCCTGGCCGTCAATCCAGGCTTGGCCACCGTCTGGGCAGCTTCACCGCTTTTCGACCACGACCGTTTGCGCTTCACGTTGTCGTAAGTGACCCACTTTTCATCGCCAGTCACCATCCGCTTCAAAAACGGGTCGATTTTGTTGCGATTCAGAAGCGATTCGCATGCATCCATACGGGCAAAAATGTTTCTTTGCGTCAAGTCGTGTGGCACCCATACATCGAGCTTCTTTTTGAATCCAAGCTTCTTCAAATGGTTTATAACGGTTTGATGACTCATGCCCAGCTCTTGGCCGATGCTACGGCTGCTACTATGCCGGTCTCTTTCGATCAATTCAGCGATTTTATCGCAATTTTCGACGACAGGCCTTCCGGACCGTGGCGCATCTTCGATCACCTCTGCACCAGAACGGAAACGTTGAAACCATCGTTGTGCGGTGGAAATGGAAACTGTATCGGGTCCATAAACTGCACAAATTTTATTGGCAGCATGAGATGCATTTTTGCCTTTATCGTAGTAGTACTGTAAAATATGCCGTATTTTCTCTTTATTTTGCTCCATGTTTGCGACGCTATAACTCACGAACGACTAAAAACAAACAACAATAAATCAAACACGTGTTAGCGCGTGAAAAGAGCTTTCCAAAAAGCTCTAGCGTGAACCGATGCGACGAATACAACTAGAACTACGCGCTTGCAAAGACAAGCTTACGGAAATACCGCAAGACTTTTTTGACAACCTTATATATCATTTTATATAGCATATAGCATATTCATTTTTTTGGTACAAAAACTGCATATTTCAAAAATCATTGAAAAAGAAACCATTAATATGAACCATTTTTTTGCATGATAATTCTTTATAATTGGCGG
Organism: Lordiphosa magnipectinata; assembly: GCA_037044535.1. NCBI lineage: Eukaryota > Metazoa > Arthropoda > Insecta > Diptera > Drosophilidae > Lordiphosa > Lordiphosa magnipectinata. The sequence continues at coordinate 77,723 of JBAMBO010000979.1, forward strand.
TCCATCGAGGAAATTTTTATTGGAATTTTTTTTGCAAAGTTCGGTATACTAGACAATTACCTTCTTATGTACACCCAAAAAAAAGTAATCACTAAAATGACACTATTAAGATATCAATTTGAAACTATTGAGTATAAAATTCTCTTTAATACTCCAAGTATCAAATTGATATTTTCGAAAGTATTAAAACGAAATTTCGAGGATATCAAATGGATAGTAACTTGTATCAGGTTGAAACTTTGTATTAGTTTTTTAGTATCTATTTGATACTAGGTCTTATCAATATGATATTTCAATTCTCAAACTCTTAGTATCATTTTGATACTAGGTTTAATCAATTTAATATTTTTTCTTATCAAGTTCAGTTCTCTATAAACTGCAATTTAAATTAAAATATACATTTAAAAACTTTTTACTTTTATTTTAAACTCTTAAAAAATGTATTTTATTTACACTAATCTAATGAAATCGCCAGGAGTGGGCACCTAACTATGGGAAACATTGTTCTCTCACTCTGCATGATCCGTATCCAATCGGATATTGTTTAAACAGAAGTCACTGTAATGGTGTGCCTCATGCTGAAACCAGAAATGCAGATCAGAGTGAAAAACGCATCTTCTGGAGCTGTCTTCGTTTCGAGCCTTTCACTTTGGGCGTCATCTTGCAAAGGGCAGAAACAGCCAGAGCGGTACTGTGGCGTGGCATACATATGTCCTGTGTAAAGAGTTACATTTGTTACTTCCATATGTTTCCAAAAACGACGACAACAACATATATGTATATGTAAGCTTAGCTGCTTAAACTTGACTTGTTAATATAGAAGTCCGTGCTCCATATTGAAATCCATTAATTTATATTCAGCACGCCGTCGACTAAGTATAGATATGTTTGCACTAAAATCAAACCACTAAATGTGACACGTCAAGCATTGGCAGCTCTGACATTCGGCATGCTTCGTTTCATTTACAAAACTTAGTTGACTGAAAAATAGTCTGAGAAAGAAAACGATTTTTGTTTTCAATCTTCTTTTGGCATTTATTTATTTAATATCCTTTTACACAATTCTAAAAAGTTTAAAAACTAGTCTTATGGCCGATTTCGTCCAGGTAGTTCTTATGTGTCATATAAACTTATAATCTTTTCTGTATGTATGTATGTGATGTAAAAGCGACCCCTTTGTGAGAAAAAAATTTTTGTTTTCAATTGAAACGTTTCTTAACTTCGTATTTGAGCTTCTTCATAATTCCGCCAAATTTGATCTGAACTCAGCTCTTCTCTGTTTTTATAAGTGATTCTTCACAGTTCGGTTTAAGTGCCTGTAAATAAGTGAGAGATATATTTTTATGGTTTAAAAATTTTCGCCATACAAAAGCGTGTTTTCAGATAGCCTTTTTATTCGATTTATTGGACGAACAATTTCTTTCTCGCCACATGTGTTGGGTAAACAAAATTAAAAAAAAATAGAGTGTCATGGGACGCCCGGTAAGAGTGAAGCTATTTACGATGATACATCTGAATGTAAATTTGAATACTGGCGAAAAGAAACTTTTTTTTGGATTAGTTTTAATTTATATGGGCTATATTAGATATAATCTTGAAATAGGAAAATATGCAACTAATTTTGAACAAAATTTGGACTATGATTTCTGAAATATAAGAATTATATTTTTGACTGAAACGGTTTGTGGTTCATTGTATAACTGAATTTTTTAAAGAAAAATTATTTTATTTAGGGATTCAAGCAGATTTGTAAATTAGTTCAGGAACTAAAATGGCAGGTTGATTTCATCAACTATGGGCATAAAATCCTGGTTTGCTTTTTAATTCTTTATTTAGGGAAGCGAGCAGACTCGATATTTAAGTCGGGAACGGAAAATGGAACAACTCGTCCACTGTTCCTCCACTGTTAACCTAATGTTAGCCCACTGCTAACCCACTGTTAACCCATTAAAGGCTACCCATAGATCGGCTCGTACGATTTTGATGCAATTTTGAAATGTGTGCCTAGAGGACCATAGAAGTTGAAAGAAAACAAATTTTTTTCATTAAAAAAATTAAATAATTAAATAAATTAAGATATTAAAAAAATTTTAAAATTACAAAATTATCACCATGATTTCCGAATAATGTTGAAAAAGGTATTGCAAAAAAATTGTATTTTTAGTACACATTATGGGCCATTATGGGCATTAAATCAGATGTGAAAGTCAGGTGTGTTGACACATCGCTGTAATTTTTCTCCATTGCATACAGGACACCTTAACGTATCTTTTCCTTTAGCACTTCTCGTAAAAATTCTGTAAAAATCTACAGGCAAACTACAGAGAACTAAACTTTTATATTTTTTTCTTATAGTTTTATTCTTACGTACAATCTTCTAAGCTCTCGTTGGGTGAAGGAAACTATTTCAATGATCGGTACCACGTGAATTCAATATCGCAAATTTTCAGAGCTCGATGTGATCTTTCGCTGAATTGCGGAACCTACAGATCCAATGCCTCAATTGAAAACGAATGCTCGCTTTGCAACAGGCATGCAAAGGAGGATACTTTCCACTTTTTGGCCGTATGCCTTATTCTAAGAGAATTAAGGGGGTACATACACTTAGAATTTTCGAAAAATCGAATCGAAGAATATTCTCTAAAAATTTCCAGTCAATCCGATGAATTGTTTTCAAGATATTCAATAATTACTGAAGCAACTTCGAACGTCTAGATTGTGACTAGAGCAGGTAGCGGGCAAACGTGAATACCCGCGAAGGCAGAATGCTTCGAAGACAACATCAACTGGATATTTTAGAAGCTTCAACATCTGCAGAAGCCTTATTATATGGTCCAGGTATTAATAATTCAATATAAATATTGGATAGAGTAATTTATTAAGCTAAAAACTTTATACGATAAACATGTGTAAGCAAGTCGAACTTAATTTTTCTCGAGAAAATTTTTCAAAGTTAAATTACTCAAAGAATATTGAATTTAACCAAATTTTGTAACGAATACGTTTGTTTTTAAAATTATTAAATTATAAGAAAATCAAAAATCAATTTGAAAAAATGAAATTTTTTAAAGAAATTGTTTAAGTTTATAGCTAAGTATAAATAATGTAATATAATTGTTGGTTAGCGACCTTTCTAATTATTAGAGTGTAGATGTTAGCTGGCTCTAGGTCGAGATGAAAAACTCAGTGTTTTTGGTTTGTTTCCGTACTCAGTACTGAACTCCACGTCAAGCGGTACAGACGTGTTATAAATTTGTCCCTGAAGACGGATGCCGAGGCGCATTCGAAATATATCGGAAACAAACCAAAAACACTGAGTTTTTCTTCTCGACCTAGAGCCAGATAACATCTACATTCTAAATAATGTAATGTTCAAATTATCAGCAAAAAAATGTGATATTCGTATTCAACAGATAAAAATACGTAAAGTTTAAATTTTTCCTTTCAATTCGATACTTAACAGCAAACTTACACGAGATCTAAATTTGAAAAACTTTAAGCACGTTTTTCTGAAAACTGTGTTTTTTCATTCGCTGACCACTATAACTCGAAAACCACGCCGTGGGTATTGATGAAATTTGGATATTTTCTTTTTGGCATTAAAAACTAGTCTTTAATCGAAGGATATTGACTTTTGTTGAAAATTACTATTTTTAAACAATTAACTTTTCACTTTTTATCGAAAATCAGAGTCTAAAGTTTCGAAAGCCGCCATTTTGTGAATTTAAAAAAAAATAAAGCTTCGATTAAAGACTGGATATATTATTAAACTAAGGCTAATTTTTGGTTTTTTGAATTTAGATGATCCAGAAGGGTGCTATGATGAAATACCTGAAGGATAATTCAAATAATTGCAATTAATAAGCATTTTCAAAAAAGAATAAATTACATATATAAACACTATTCTTAATAAGTAACTTTTATTATTTTGTAAATATGACTGACGGCAAAATGCCATTGTTAAACTAAAAAAAAAATAAATTATACTACTAGTTTTATTCTTCCTCTTTACAATGCAAAAATTTTTGCCCCAATACCTCTCACATTCCTTGCGCTGGAATTTTGTAAGTGTCAACACTTTCTTGGGTATTTAGAAGTAGTAGAGTAGTATGATTTATTTTCGATTTTAAAAGCCTAGCAAATGTGACTCGATGCTTTCCTGGTTTCCAGATCACACATCACCGTAGTCCATAAGGAAGCTTCGGCGATATTGCAGGCTCTTCCGCAAGTAGGAAGTAAGGGAGCGCCAATTGCTTCCGTTGAGCAGTGCGTGTGATTCCTGGCGCGACAGGGTTGATTTTCCAAAGTGCAGAATCCTGAGTTCGTGCAGTATGGGGCACCGGGCAAGAAAGTGTTCAGTGTCCTCCCTCTCTCCGGTATTGCAGAGTGTGCATTTACTGGGCGTGGTACTGTACGGGGTATAGTTTAAACTCATCAGTTCGGTTCTTGCTCGGAAAATAACCGAAATGGTTGCGGATTCGAGGTCATCTTGAAAGTAATTCCTAGTCGTAAGGTTGTATTGCAGTTGACTGTAGGTAATGCGGGACTGACTAGCTCGATCTTCTGCTTCGAAACTGGCTCTCTCTCTTATGTCAATACTTTGTAGAAGTTGACCTTGCCAAACACTCCATGTGTTGTAATCGTTCAGATTGCAATTGATGTTTTGTTCCAGTGCCATGGATTTCCAAGTGCGGAAAAACTTCGTTTTCGTTTCAAGCAGGTACGTTGTAACAGCTCTTGGGCGACGAATGGATGGCATTCGCATGGTCTTGGCAATGTATTGGGTATTTGTATACCCATTAGCTTGAAATGGGTTAACCTACTGTGAAAATACTGTTATCTCACTGTTTTCCCACTGTTAACCCTCGCTTAGCTCACTGTTTACACACTGTTAACTCACTGTAAACAAACTGTTAAATCACTTAACCCACCGTTAAACCACTGTTCCCTCTTCCCGCCCTCACACCATCAACACAACTCACTACGGCAAATGACTGACTTTGCAAATACAATATGCAAATACAAAATGTTTCTACCGTCTTAGGTTTAGTTCCCCATTTATAAGTTATAGTAATAGCATTAAAATGTTTTCGATTTTTAAAATATATTTAACATTGGTACCGGTTACGATAGCATTCCCTGGCTATGTTGTTTTGCGCTCTCTTTTGGAATTATAATTTATTGATTTTTAGTTATCAAATATGTGATTAAGGCGAATTAAAATGATTTACTATCTATATTCTAGTCTTTGTTTTTATCACGCGACCATCTTTGGCAATGCCTACACTCCCACACACACACACATACACAGTCAGAAGCGTGCAAACCACTTACATATACATGCAACAACAACGAGATTTGAGCAAGGTGCGCTTAGCTGGCGCTCTTTCGTTTCATGTTTCTCAGTTTCAGTTTATTTCTGGCTCTCGTGCAAAGCGCAACGTCGAAGCGCATGTAACGGTCGTTCGTTCGCTCTCGGTCGAGTTCGATAGTGTGTTTGTGTTGATGTGTGTTGGTTATTTCGTGTTTCAAAACGCATTCAAATTGCAATTGTGCTGCTGGTGTGACATATGTACAACCATCCATCCATCCAAGTGTAATAATTATTCAATATTTTAATATTTGAATTCAATTTTGTATTTTGTGTAACCCACTCCCCGTTAACGATGCCCCAGCGTGGGGTTTAGTGTTCAAATGAAAATTAAATTCAATTGATCAAGTCAATGGCAGGAAGCAAGCTGCTGGAGGCTGGCCAATGTGCCTAAGTGAAAATTGGCCAAGAACCAGAAGCCGGGCGTGCCAAAACGCCAAGCGCCAGTGTGCGTGCTCAAGTCAAAAGAAAACTTCAGCTTCATGCAAATAATAGCTGCTAATTGCTGCCGACAAAGAAAAAAAAATCATTTAATGAATATTATTATTATTATTGTTGTTGTTGTTTGCTGCTGATGTTTTTGCAGCATTCAATGGAAGTAAAGTCAGAAAAACGCTTTACCGTTATTTATGTGTGCTTAAAGCGCGTTTCGCAATTGTTAAATTGGCACAAAATCTTGTTTTCGTTCTGTTTGGCACTAAACTAAAACCATGAATGAAAGATTGTTTTCAACTGCTATAAATAGCTAAGCAACTCATCAACAAAAACAAAGTGACCACATTTCAATATCGTAAAACCAGCGCCAACCGCTGAGTAATTAACAAACAAAAGTTTTTAGTAACTTGAATCATTTTTGAGAAAACATCTAATGTGACAAAAAACTTTTGCAAGTATGCGTAATTTCGTTTCCATACTTTAGATAAACAAGAATGCTGTTTGATAGCATTCAGTTCAAAAGTGTTTCTATTTAGATGAAATATTGTATCTCATTTGAGTACAGACCTTAAAAATAAAGGCCTGTAAGATACATCTCTCAGTCAAGTCTCGACACATGGACCTTATCTAAGCCAGGGCCGGCCGAATAGAGAGGACAGAAAAACGTTTGTGTGCTTGTGACGGAGCTGGCCAAATGGAGAGCACAAATAGATTTAACTCTCTCTGAAACTCAGTGATGCATGGCTTCGGCAAGCATTCGGTGTGAATTGCCGACCGGCAATGGCTGACCTGCCCTGGTTTGTGAGCACAAGAGACGTCGGCCGATTTTCTTTTTTCTCTGTGCTCACCGACTCTCACACTCATAAGTTCGGCTCGCGTCTATGTGATAAGCACGAGTAACTTCGGCCATCGGTGGCTATGGGCTGGCCGCCCTTGCTATAAACTAAGTTTGTTTTTAAGAGCTGAAGAATAAATTAGTCATTTTCAGGAGGAATGGACTGTAAAAATAAACGACAACAATTAGTTTATAACAAACTATGGCTGTGCTGAGAAGCTGTATACTCCAGCAATCGCCGTTATCTTAAATAAACTTAGTTCAATCGATCTAGCTCTGAGCTGAAAATGTCGTTACTAATAAGCCCTGTTCCGAATTCCGAGTCGTATTTCGAATGCAAGTTGTATAAAGTGACAAGCCATCTGTGGTTACTAGATTTCGTTGTCCTTTTCAAACGAATTGAAATCACTTGGAATTCAGCTTTCGGTTTCAGCTGCTCAAACAATTCTGAGTTTTGTTTTACCTGTTAAAAGTTCCTTTTTTGTACCTTTATCTTAACCTAGGTACTCGAAATTCCGTATACCTTACCTAGGTATGAAAATTGGGTAACTTTCCAATCACTGGTTATACATTCTAAACTACCTTTCATACGGAAATCCACATTCTTAACTACTTTTCATACGGAAATCCACATTCTAAAGTACTGTTCATACGGAAACCCACATTCCACACTAACTGTAGGTATAACTGTCACCTTCTATACAACTGCGAAATGTTAACTTTTACACGAAAATCGACTCGAAACTCGGAACAGGCCCGAATAAATAGATTTTTATACCAAGGCTCTGAAATTCTGGAGAATGTTCCATCCGAGTGTTCGAATCTGTTGGAAAGTCTATGTTTCGGTTGTCAGACCGGTTCCTTTATTAATTGAACATTTATCCATTCTTGAAATATTTTTACTCGCTGTATTTAAACTATCTAACCGATTTGAAAGCAATGGCATCTTTATACTCAAAATTACAAAAATCTCTTAAAATCATCATGTTTTCCCCTCATTTTGTACTATTTTTCCACTTTGTCTTGAAAACTGTAACGAATTTGACTAAGCAATGCAGTACAAAAACGTAGCTTGGACTTAAATAATCAAATTATTGGAACATACCAACTTCATTCGATTGGTCCTTCATATAGTTACGGGCCCTTAAGCATGTAGAATTGGTACCAAAACTCGGAAAATGGCAATTTTTGGTACCAATTGGCCGACATAGTCAAAAATTTCGATTGTTTTGTATTAAATCAAGAAAATAGTAAGAAAACGTAACTTAAGAACTGTAAATAAAAAAAAAACAAAATTTTTACTTTTTTACCGAAAATGTTTGTTTTTTCGAGTTTTTATGACAGTTTTACGTGCTTGTGGGCCTGTAACTATATGAAAGAGTAACTAAATGAATTTGGTTTGTTCTAACGGTTTGTTTATTTTGGTCTAAGCTACAACTTTGTGCTGCATTACTTGTCCAAATTTAAAACGGGTTTCAAGATGAAGTTGAAAAACTGTAGAAAAGTGGTCAAAACTTGGCTTCTTTTCGGGCAACTTTTATAATTTTGAGTATGAAGATGTAATTTTTTTGATTTGCTACAAAGAAATGTGTTGTAGGTCAAAACAAGAGCAATAACTTTGTTAAAGATTTAAAAGCAAAATTCCCAATAATTTACGAGATATGGAATCGTTAGTACTACTCTGAAGCTGAAAGGTTCAAAGTGCAATAAAAAGAAAACGGCAGCTAATCTGTCCAAACCAAGACAGGGTTTTCATACTACCATCACACCCTTTCAGAATTTTTTGGTCTCAAAAATGTGTCGCAGTGTTGTGGCATATTTGTATTTGTTTTAAACTTAATTAATAACTATAAAAATCTCCAACTTTTGTAAAACATATATATAAACTTTAGCAATCATTATTTAATACTATAATATTAAAGAAAAATAGTATTAAATTAAGTTTTTAGTACATACAGTAAAATACAATTCAATCCGAGACGTGTTCGATAAACAAAACCTGAGAAATCAATTTTTTTAAAAATCATTTTTTTAGAATTTTTTGAAATTGCTTATAAAATTAACAAACAAAATTTTTGTACTAAACCGCAAATTAAGTTTTGGTGGGCATGATCTAATTTCTTATAAAATTTAATTGAAATCAAATATTGTAAGTCTAGAGACCGAAAACTGATCCTTTTGGGAGCTTAGAAATAATCGCCTTCTTTGATTCTATGAGATCGCTAAGCTAACGAATCTATTTAGATACTGCAATCCACTTCATCCACACTCAAACCGCTAAGAAACATGATGAATAGATGCATATCTTTAATATTAAATTGTTTGATTTTCGAAAACAGTTTAATTGAACGACATCATAAAACTCAGCTTAGAAGTTCATTAAATCCCATCCAATTAACTAAAGCCCTAAACGCTTCATTAAACTTGAAATTATGCCAAACGCATTTGAAGTTTTATGGTTAATTTTGTTTAGAAACTTAATTATTATATGCAATCCGTAAAATCGTGCTCACATTTGGTAACTTAAGAAATTTCGAAATGCAACAGCAGCAGCAGCGGCGGCAGCAAACAATAACATAACAATATAAATAAATTTTTTTTAAATGAATTTGATGCATGAACTGGCGATAAAATAGTTTAAATCAATAAACATTAAACGAAATGAAAATCAACTAAAAGTTATTAAACAACCCTTTCACTTGAATCCCACAGAGAAAAGCGTGGCAACGGATTTGCCAATATAACCAAACTAGCCCCGTTAGTGCAACATTGTGGCCTGGCCTATATTCAAAATAGATCAGCAGAGAGCAACTGCAGCAGCCATGTGAGAACCTGGTAAACAGCAGAGTTAAAACGAGTTTACCCATTTGTGCGCTTATGCTAAATAATAATAATAAATAAACGCAATACCAAAAAGACAGACACAACAGCAACAGCAACAGCAACAACAGCAGCGGCAGCAGCAGCAGCAGAGACAGAGGTTTAAGTGACCTAGAAATACTGGTTTTTGGTGCGATCCGTGTGAGAACGAGCAGCTATCGGAATGGCCACAGCAGCAGCATCAGTTACCACAACGGTTGTGGTTAAGCGACCTGGTCCACCAGTGCCGCCCAGACCCAAAACTGCGGCAGCCACAGCAGCAGCAGCAGCAGCAGCGGCAGCAACATCCGCTGCAGCTCCTCCTATCATCCAAAAGAAGCCCACATTTGTGAGCCAACTAAGTGCGGTGGGTCGTACTTTGGTCTACAAGTCGCCTTCCCTAAGTCTGCAAAAGAAACAGGCTCAAACCCAGACGCCAACCACAGCGTTACCTGTGCCAGCTCCAAAGCCACCTTTAAAGCTGCGCAAGGCACCCGATGTGCCCACAGCCAAGCCTCGGGAAACTGTCACCAGTCCCTTGGTAACCGTAAATCGTCATAATTCACTGACCGTTAATGGTACCCCTACCACCAATCCACTGAAGGATACTCGCCTGAGCCTGGGCAAAGTGGATTTCGAGAGAGCCGGACTACAGCCCACCTCACAGCCCCTACCCAAGCCCCGCAAGATCGTACAAATGCCAGTGGCCACTTTGGATATGGAGGAGGTGGTGCCGGCCTTCATACAGCCACCCTCCACGCCAGCCACTAGCATTTTCAGACGTTCGAAAACCACTTTGGATAGCTTTCAATCGAATGCCTCACCCAACTCCTTCCTGAGTGGCAAAACCGTGGAGATTAAGAATAATTTAAAAAATGCCGCCGAACGTCTCTTCTCGGAAATTATCATAAGCCAGACGCAAAAGCAAAGTGCAGCGGATACCACGATCATTACCAAGCACGAGAGGGCCATACAACATCAGGCAGTGGTGGAGCAGGAGAACCGAGAGCGGGTCACCATTCAGGCAGCTGGAAATCGCACCTGCATTAACATAAATGGTGGCAAAACTTCCGTTAGCGCTGGTCATACGCCGGAAAAGAAGCAGGCCTTCCATGAGTTGCTCATCTCCGAGCTGGCGGCCATGCGTAATCGTTCCTGCTCCCTGGAAAATTTGCCCATCCTGGCCACGCCCCCTAAATTTGTTGCCCGTCAACGTTACAACTCAATAGATGACGCCGATACCGAAGATGTGGACGCCGATAATGTGGAGGATGCCGATGGCGATGGTGATGAGGAGGATACTCTAACCTATGCAGTGAATAAATCTCTTAAGGAGAATAACATAATCAAAGAGAACTCCTCTTCACCCAGGAAACGTTGTCCCTCGGGCTGTTCTTCGGATTCTTCACCTTATGGCACAGAACGTTCACAGCGTATACGAACTTCCGATTGGATTGAGGTGGGCGATAATGGCAAACAGGTGACTTTAACCAGCTGTCACATCAGCTTAGAGGATTCGGGCATGGAGGATGAGGAGCGACTAGATGATATGTCATCATCGGGTGTGGGCGATAGCTGGGATAGCGTCAAGGAGGCGGAGAATGAGAAACGCAGTCGCAATGTGAAACGGTGAGTCATTTTAAAAAGGAAAATAATAATAAGAAATGGGGATACTTACAAAAAAAACTTTTCTTGAGGTTCCATAATGCTGAATGTCAAAGCGGTTCTGCTACAAAATTGCTTTAACAAAGCTGGTTCAAAGTTTTATGCACAAAGAAACATTTAGATCAGCGATTTCCATGCCTTGCACATTGACACTAGCCCAACGCTTGCCGAGGCTTGTGCCAAGAGAGCAAATAGCTTTTCAGTCGCCGGCCAGTGGTCGATGAAGTAGGTCAGAGCTGGTTTGCGTCGCTTTCATAGACTGGGATATCTAGATCGAACGATTGCGCAGTCGACACCGCTTCTGTTAGTCAGCTTTTCGCTCTCACTTACACTCTCTGGATACATTTCGGAATATGTTCGACTCGCTCAAACAACTGTGATTTCCTACGGGCACTATAAGAACACAAAATTGAGATTCAGCGCAAATTTTATCTCTAATAATCATTCTTCATGTCGCTTTATTTTCGCACATCAATATACTCTCACTACTGTGATATCCCGAATCTATGGAAAAAGTTCCGTTTCAGAAGCACATTTAACATGAAACAATATGAGTTAAGATGCTTAATAACTATTTGCTCTGACATTTTAAAATTTTTGGTTTATCAAAATATTAAATAACGACCTATTCGGCCGTATTCCACAAACCTCTAACAACCCAAAAGCAACCCAAATCCAATTGTCGGTGTTCCTGAAACCTCTTTTGGTTGTTTTCAAATGTTGCGAATTTTGTGGCGATATTTGGTCTATGTTTTGCTAAAAAAGAGGTTTGAATCAAATATAATAATGAGGGTCAGCGTTCTCTTTAATTTTTTCCCGATACACTCAATTGTAATGGCTTGAAAATAATTTGTAGTTTGGAACTCAGTGCATACCACAACCACTTGCAGCATTTGGCTTAGAAACTGCCAAATCAAATTTGAGTCCTACATTAATTTAAATTATTTTGAAGCCTACAACCCTGTCGTGGCAGCCCCAACGCAAAAACTACCAGTCAGCTGTTTTTGTCAGCTGTTTTGCATGCAACTCCGAAAAATGAAATCTCCGACATTTGTGGAACACCGACATTTGGATTGGTTGTTTTCAAAAAGAACTGACCCCAAAATCTCTAGAGATTTCTGGAACACATCGGATTGTCTTTAGGTCTGCGCTACAAAGTTGACAAGTTTTCCGAAGCAACGATTTATGACTCATGATGAGGGATGTTAGATGTGCTCAGTGTGATTAGCCTTTAAGTCACTTTTTAAGATCTTCAATAATTTTTTTCAGATTTTGACTTCAGCAGAAAAATTTTACTTGATCAGTTCAGTGCGTTGTCTTCATTAAATTGCAGAGAAAAAAAAAACAATTATCTAAAATTTGCTAAAACGATTTAAGTAGTTTCAAACTTTCGTTTCAATAGGTTATGAAATCAGTCCGCAAATCATTCCAAGGTTTGGTTACGAAGGGTTCAAACCTCCGGACCGAACCTTCTGCAAAATTTCAGAGGTAGGCTGCCACTGCACAGTGATGGATTTCATAGTCCAAAAATAAAAAAAATTTAAGTCAAAAGTTTGCCTCCTAAAGTATCATCACTATTTTCTTATAGATCAAGCAATTAAACGGTTAAGTGTTTTTTGCACTATTGCAACCGGTCCGGTTACGAAAAGCTTTAGAATAGAGAGGATATTAACACGTGGATTTTGTTCTTCAAAAGCTGAATTAAAATATTACATCACTTCGCATCGCCGCGAATTAAAATTAATATTAAAAAGAGAGGTATAAACTATATGTTTAATCTGTTTTCATGTTATAGCATGTTGTGGTTTTGTTATAAAATTTATGTTTTCCCCGGTTTCATTGTTAGTGATTTATTCAGCCAAATAGTTACATTTCAGCTAAAGTTAAAGTTGTGTTCCCCTCCGTTCCCCCCCGAGTGCGACCTTTTTATACTCTGTACCGAAGGTACATAGAGTATATTAAGTTTGTGCAAAAGTATGTAACAGGGAGAAGGAATCGTTTCCGACCCTATAAAGTATATATATTCTTGATCAGCATCAACAGCCGATTCGATACAGCCATGTCCGTCTGTCCGTCCGTCCGTCTGTCCGTCTGTCCGTCCGTATGAACGAAGAGATCTCAGAGATGGTAAGAGATAGAGGTTTGACATGTATGGAGCATATATTTCTTATACTTGCAGGCAGATCAAGTTTATTTTCAATTTTTGCCACGCCCCCTCCCGCCCCCGCAATTTGGAAAAAACGTCATATCTCCTACAGTTTTGAAGATAGATCGTTCGTACCTTATAGAGATACCTTGTAAACAAAATTATTTATCGATTTACTGAAGGAATGATAAAGATCGGATGAACGATACTCAAGTTATGAGCAAAAAACGGCCAGTAAACACCAACCACCCCCCCACCCATCACCACAGCATTCTATTGAACGGCAATCTTAGTGAGAGAGAGAGAGAGAGTGAAACTTAGAGATGAGCGCGTATAACTCGTGAGCAAATGCGAGCTGCGACGTTAAGGGTACAGAGTATGTTATAGTCGGGCTTGAACCGACTTTCTTTCTTGTTTTTATTAATATTAATTAGTGGCTTAGGATTCCATACTGTTAATTTCAGCTACCGCTTTTTGCCTCTCTTTGACTTACAAAAGTAATTTTACACTGCTTTTTCTTTTGAAATTTTTTTTCACTTTTTTCTATTTTTCTTTTTTTTTTGTTTTGGGGGTGAATGTGGGTTGTAATGAGATGGGTTTTCACCGCCATGATTTCATACTTATAAGAATTTTTAAAAGCAGTGATCAAAGTTTCACAATCATATTTCTTCTGAAAGTATATTTGGCTCCGACTCCATACAAGACCGACCACTGTGCACTGGTCCATTACTATTGAAAAGATTGGTCAGTTCGAGAGCTTGAACTTTTTGTTTACAAAAATTGAATCAGGTCTTTATTATTTATCTTTATATGTCTTTAACATAGAATGGAAAATATTTTACGGTATATATATTTTTTTTTGGTTTTATCGCAACCCCGGACATGCTTAATAAAAATGTCGTAAAAAAATAAAATTTGCATTTTACAGCAGAGTAAAAACATGTAATCAATAAATGTTTTTTCCCCCAGCCACAATGAGGTCATTTATAAACTAAGCGAATATGTTGATTGAAAGTTTACAATTCTTCATAATTAAAAAAGGCAATGTGAATTGAATTAATGTTTGCTTAAGCTATAAAAATAATCCATGGTATTAAAATGAAATCTTAAAAAAATCTTAAGAACTGTCAATTTTTTATTTATTACTAAATTACTATGGTTCCTAACTGGCATCTCCCTACGTAGTTAAGGCTCTAGATCAAAGCGAAGTAATGTGGGGAATTTTAAAATGTCGAAATAGTTCAAATCAATATCAAAATTAGCTATTTATATAAAGTGGAGTAGTGAAATTAACCATACATACCTGTATTCAAAAAACACTGAAAGGTTATTTAATAATGTCTATACTCACACATACACAGCCCCCTATAAAAAGCGGGCTTCCCCATTTCTTTCTTGTTGTTGTTGTTTGACAAATAATTTTCCTCATTTGATCCTCATTTCCCGCAATCGGGTTAAACTGATTTGGCAACACTAGTTATGATTTGGCGCCAGTCAGTTCCATAATAAACTGCGTCGCAGATTAACTCGCTTCAAATTGTAAACAACCACAAAGACAATGCGAATCGGAGACGGCGCAACAGCAGAATTTTGGGTGATCTAGACTCGCTGATAACGATTGTATTTTCTGTTGTTGTTGTTGGGCTGCTCCCAAACTCAAATTTCATGCCCCCCGCTGACTTAGATGACTAACGTATTGCATTTAGTTTTAGTAATTTAAAAAATGCTGAGAAATTAACATTTCAGCAACAAATCCACTGCAAGAAGCTTTCCCAGAATTAGTAACCCCGGACCTGCCTTAGAAAACTAACAGAAAGGTCGTTCCTTTATAAACATTGATCCGATGAAACGACATTAGACGGAACCATTTGGAATCAAACATACATTTTATTCTATTAGATACATATATATGTATATCAACAAAAATATCGATAGACAGACAATGAAAATCGTCAAAAATAATAGTGATATAACCAGAGCTGCAAACCCAAACAATTTTTTGGAACCTCCGGTTTGCAGGTTCGAACCAAAATTTACCAACGGTTAAGGTTCGGAAATTTTGGGCTTTGGTTTTAGTTCGAACCTTGGTTCGTTGCACGTTTTACCCAATTTATACAAAATTACAATACAATAGGTATACACCTGCCGCATAAATACATTGTAAGACTGTAGGACGTAGATTGATTGCTGGAAATGGACTTCCTTCATTGTATATAAGTATAAATCTTTAGTTCGATTGATTATGCTTTCTCGTATGCACTTGAATCAGACTTTCACTCACAAAATTGAGCATCAATTGGTGTTTATTCGCCACACTTGGAACCTTTTTTCACAACGATTTGATCAAAAATGACTTGGTCTTCTTTCAGTAATATTTAGTTTGCATTCTTGACATTCTGATTTATCAGTGCTTACATTTTATGTAAATTTCGTAAATATTAAATTTGTGGTCATTGCTTCACACCTTCTCAGTCAAAACTTCTTAAACGAAATGTGTTTTCGTGTCTCTTTCTGCTTCCATTCTTCTTAGCACGTGGCTAGTGTTGCCAATTTAGCTATTTTTCCCACCAAATATCGACTTAATAGGGATTAAGTTTAAATAGCTAAACAGTGTTACATAATTAGATAGAATTGCAGGCTTCGGCAAAACTGAATAGATTCTGGCTTTTGAGATTACAAAATAGCTATATCTGGTGGGAAAAATAACTAAATTGACAACGCTGCGTATGGCATGCACTTCTGTTTGTATTCGGCTGACATGTTTCTGCAGTAGCATGCACCGGGTTGGTTAGATTGGCGCATATGTCTAAAATGAAAAATAAAACGTTCAATACATTGTGTAGTGTGCATAGGTGTTTACATTGAATTTGTAGTATATTACATAGGAAGGCAAAGAAGTACTACATACAATAGCACGCTCTGATGGGTTCGGAACGGGTTCGAGTTCATCTATTTTCGTCCTCGTGGTTCGGTTCAGGGTTTGGTTCACAGTAATAAAAAAAAGCCAGAATTCCGGGCTCCAACCGGTTCGGTTCAAAACCGGTTTGCAGCCCTGGATATAACAATTTATCGATAAGAAATTGACAACCCTACCATAAGAACTGTTTATTTGTTTGTAAGTTTTGTGAGTTCAATAAAGCTCTGTTAAGCTTTGCAATGATTGAAAAAGTGCATAAACACCATTTCATGAATTCGACTTATGAAAGTTGAAATGCTGAGCCAACTTAACGTTGCGTTTGTGCGGTCAGATCTGATCATTTTGCGAAATCTTGATTTTGATAGCATAATCATAATATGTCTGTTAGATAAAGCTAGGTTTTGACATGTGCTATCTGTAAGTTAATCTGTAAAGAGTCGGTATGTCAGAAGCTATGAGAGAATCGAACCGAAATCACCAAAGACTAACCGACACATTTAGATGACAGATTGTTTCTTTAGCATAGATAGTTTTTATTTATTTATTTCAATGTATTCAGTCCTAGTGTTACAAGTATAAAAATTTAAGTTTATAACACTAGTCACAAAAGAACCTTAGATAGGACAATAAAAACGCGGAGAATTGAATTATGTAAGATAAGTTAGATTTAGCAATTATTAATTTGAATTATAATAAATTAACATTAAATTGGACTATTATTATTTTTGGTTTTGGTTGTAAGTCTTAACCTAGTATTATTTTATTTTGTTGTAGTTATATTTAAGATGATTTTGTAAAAATTTTTTCATGTTGTGTCTGCTTATGCGTCGACTGGAATAAGTAAAGATAGTGCTATAAGCCTGTCTTATATGAATTCGAGTGAAAAGGACGTGTGAATCTTTGATATAGAAACGACTTATATTAATTGTAAAATATCAAAATCAACATTTTTGACCCGAATATTGCCAAATATTATTATTTTTTTTATCTTCACAAAACACTCAATATGGAGAATATGGCATTCTCAATCGGGATAGCAAAAATATCCCATACAATATTGACAAGCTATAACTATTTGACTCAAGTACATCGCTACACATATCAACATATCAGGGAACACCCTAACGTGATTTCCCCACATACTTTCCGCACATTCTGTGAAAATAACTTTATAACATCGTTTGGGTATGCAGATCAAATTGAAGCATGCCCCAAAAAAGAAAAAGGCTTTCGAGGCGGCGGCATATCATTTAATCAAAAGCTCGTTAGTCTGTGCACACAGTTATGAGCTTGAATCCTTTTACATGACATATAAAATCAGTTTGCTTCTATAATTTAGTTTTTTTTTTTACAGGGGGGCAACCACAGCAGAAATTGCATTGAAAAACGAGAAGGCCAAGCTAACTTTCGTCAAAATGTGCCGAAATTTCTTATTCGCCTCGCAAATGCAAATGTCACAGTTTAAGAATGCTTGCATAAAGATCAGTGCATTTCGTAGCTAGAACCTATAATCCGACGGATATATGTTTGATTACAAGTTTTTCTCGCTAAGGCTCGATTTCCGACCGCATTGTGCTTCTATGGCAGTCTGGTAAGATGCAGAGTCATCAGATTTCAGTTTAATGTTGCGAATCTATTTGACTGCATATGGAATGAGTCATCAACGCAATTCAAGGACTCTATTAAAACTAGGCATTGAATATAATCATTCTTAATTTCCCGGACTGATGAAGTTTTACCTGGTCGGTCCAATGGCAACTGTGCCATATTGTTACTCGTTGTTGATCAACTCTTTCAAGTTAGTTCTGCAAGCGTTTAGTATTAATCGATCACCAACCTTAAGAATCGAGTATATCAAATAAAAATGTTGTATATTTTTTGGGAAATGGCAACGCCACAAAATTGACAGCTTTGTCTCAGCAGAGTTACTTTTATCAAATAGAACAGGTTCTATTTCATCATATTTGTAAAAAGAGAAGGCAAAAGTTAAGTTAAAGTTAAGTATAATATCGTGTCTTTACCCCTACACATATCAACATATCAGAGAACACCCTAACTGATTTCCCCACATACTTTCCGCACATTCTGTGAAAATAACTTTATAACATCGTTTGGGTATGCAGACAAATTGAAGCATGCCCCAAAAAAGAAGAAGGCTTTGAGGCGGCGGCATATCATTTAATCAAAAGCTCGTTAGTCTGTGCACACAGTTTGAGCTTGAATTTTTAATGACTTAATCAGTTTGCTTCTTCATTTTTTTTTTTTTTAAGGGGGGCAAAAGAAAATTGCATTGAAAAATGATACAAAAGAAGCGCATGCAGAGGTTTTCCCGAAAGTTTTTTTTTTGTGGCCACACAAATTGATTTGCTATGAGTGCATGTGGAGATGGATAATTGGTTTTCAAGCGGGTCAGCGGTGGGTAAATCTGAAGGAAAGAGTTCAGAGCACTTTTTTTTTTATTTTGGGATGGTAAAGTTCGTTAGCGCATTAATTACACCCAGCCTACGGGAACCCGTTTTGCTCATTTTAGTTTCATTTAGAGAGTTCTAAGACCAATTTTTTCACAACTTTCGCTTCTTAGATGGTATTTTTTATGACCATGTCAACAGAAGATGATGTGGGCATCAAAACAAATCAAAAAAGAGTAGCCACAACAGTCAGTTCTTTTCCATATGACTAATCGAGTATCTCTTCGGGGAGCAAGTTTCTCAAGCTTTGTGCGAGTATTTGCATTCGTATTGAATTTTCAAAAGTATCTTGGTGCGATCATTTAAATGCCAAACAATGTGAGTCACGATAATCAGCGTTCACCGCTCAGTAAACACGTACAACTATATACATACATATATACTTGGATACATACAAACATATACGCAGTTAAAATAATAACGCTTTGACTAAAAACCAGTTTTTTCTGCTTGTTTTGTGAAATATTTACGAAAAATAAAACTTAAGTAAGTGTGCAAGATATTGCTGTTGTTGTTGTTGCTGCAACTGCAACTGCAATCAAGCGCAATGCTCACACATGCAACATGCCACATCAGAAATGGTGTCAGCCATAATTTAAAATAAAAAGAAATATAAACCGCATCTAACTCTGAAGAGAACTCAACTCAACACAAACAGCAAACACAATGGAGGCCCCCCAAAAGATACAAATGCGAGAGTGCGAGTATCTTAAAGCATGTAAAGCATGTCACAACCAAAAGCCCAGTGAAACTCGGTGAAATAATTGCAGAAATGTGCATAAATAAGTTTTACACCTAAAGCACCGTTACCTGCCACCACTTGAGTTTTTTTTATCTTTCATATCTAACGGATACCGTATCTTATCGCATTGAGCTACACCCTTTACAATTACAATTTATTGATTTCCCTTCCCTTTTTTCTTAACTCAAAACAAACATTTTTATGAGCAGCACTGAGAGAAGAGCGCGGGGTTGACATCATGGCCCGCAACTAATTAATGCCAAATGACAATGCCGATGACAAAAGAAGATTAGTCAGCGGTCAGGACACGCGTTTGACAGGTTAACAGGAAGGGAGCGGATATGGATTTTCCAGTACATTTGTCTGTCAACATGACTTTTCCTGGTTTTCGGAGAATTAATTTTATGATGCTGACAGGATGGTTGCTACTTGCACTTCAATTTTGGGGGTGAAAATCATTTGGTTTTGTTTTTATTTCAAGAATGAAGAGCTATAGGTTTGTCAGATCAATTCTGACAACTGCTTTAAGGATTTTGTTACTGTTTGGCATACACCTACTCAGAACGATTGATAGTACAGTCGCTTTAATTAAAAAAAACTCACCTTGTCCAAAAAAGATCGAGACCAAAAAGTTCTGTAAGGGTGTGATGCCAATATTAAAAACCTTGTCTGGGTTTGGTTTGAGTAGCTGCCGTTTTCTTTTTCTTTGAACTTATATCTCGTAAACTATTTTGAATTTCGCTTTTATATCTTTATCAAATTGGGGGCTCTTGGTTTAGTCTACAATACCTTTCTTTGTAGCAAATTAAAAAAATTACATCTTCATACTTAAAATTACAAAAACAAATTTTGACATATCTTTTACAGTTTTTTGTCTTAATCTTTAAACTCTTTATAAATTTTGAACGAACCAACTTCATTTAATTAGTCTTATATATAGTAGTTATAGGCTTACAAGCATGTACAACTGTCATAAAAACTCGCAAAAAATCGATTATTTGCGCTGAAAAATTAAAATAAACTAAATGTCTTTATTCAAGTTTTTTGATATAATAAAAGTTATGGCAATTTTTGACTGCGTCAGCCAATGGCTACCAAAAATTGCAATTTTTCGAACTTGTATCATGTCAAATGTGCTTACTTTAATCCCTTTTGACAAAAAACGATAGCACCACCATGGTGTGCGATGAGATGCCATTCCATTCGTGTTCAGTGCTCATGGTCGTGGCTTTCAATCCCAGTTGATCCCAACATTTTTATACCCTTGCAACGGGTATTATAATTTTGCCCAGAAGTTTGCAACGCATAGAAATATTCATTTCCGACCCCATAAACTATATATAATATATTCTTGATCAGGGCGACGAGCTAAGTCGATTGAGATTTGTCCGTCCGTCTGTTTCTACGCAAACTAGTCTCTCAGCTTAAGAGCTATCGAACTGAAATTTTGCACAGAGTTTTCTTTTTACTGCACGCTGCTAATATATCGGAACCGACCGGATCGGATGATTATATCTTATAGCTGCCATAGGAACCATCGGTCTAAAAATGGGTCTTAGTGAGAAAAACTTTTTTGTTTTCAATGCGGCCTTGAACTCGGCTATTATTAACATTATATGTATTCAAAGAGATTTGCAAACTTTGGTCAAAATCGGATTTCTATATCTTATAGCTGCCATAGGACCGATCGGTCGGAAAATGAGTCTTAGGGAGAAAAGCTTTTTTGTTTTAAATTTTATCTTAAACTCGGCGACTGTTAGTTTGATATGTTTTCAAAAAGATTCGCGAAATTTGGTCGAAATCAGATGTTTATCTGTCGGAAAATGGGTTTTAGTTAGAAAAATGTTTGATTTTTATGTAAGCGTTCTTAAACTCTGACATTTCAAAAACAGCATTTGCAACGGTATAAAAACTTCGGCACAGACGAAGTTAGCTTTCCTTTCTGTTTTTTTTTGTTGTAATTGTACAGACATAAGTAAAGCTTTTGATTCTGTTAAACAAGAGCTGCTACATCATAAGATCCATCGTCTTGGGTTTTCCTTGGACTTACTCAACCTGTTCAGAAAGTCACTTTAAGCATCACCTAATGTTACGTCTGAAGTCCCTCAGGGTAGTTACCTAGGACCTTTGCTCTTTGGCATTGCGTATATGTGTGTAGTCCAGAGCCGGCCAGCCATAGATACCAGGAGCCGTGTAAGTCGTGTTTTTACGCAAACGCTAGCTGAACTCATGATTGTGTTAGCTGGTGAACTCTGAATTGCAAGTTAACGGCTGTAGTCTGAAAAGAGCTCTCTTGCTCACCAACACAAGCACACTTTTTTGTCCTCTCCATTTGGCCGGCACTGGTGTAGCCATTGACACGAAGTTCATTTTGCTCGGTGGCATTGTTTTCGAAGCAGCGCAGCGACGAGCTTATGTCACTGCCGCTAAGCACTTTTGCATTTGCTGTAAATAGCGACGCGCCGAACTCTGATTTAGAGTCCTATAACAGTCCCCAATCTGATCTTGATGCTTTCCAGTCTTGGTGAAGCGTTTATCTTTTGAGTTTAAATTGCTCGAAATGCATATGAATGACCTTTTAACGTACAGAACCTCATTTCATTTTGTATTCTTTCTATATTACTGCTTTACATCGCATTTTCCAATAAGTGATCTGGGTATTCACCTCTTTCCCAAACTTAATTTTAACGAACAAATTTCCAGAACTGTCAATAAGGCCATGGGCGTTTTGGGTAAATCCTACGAGTGAGCTCTTATGCGTTGGTTGAAAGAGTTCCATGATTCCCTACACTATAAAGACCCTGTATACCAGTAATGAATATTTTGACGTGTAATTTTTCACAGATGTCAGTAACAGTGTTGACAGTGATATCCCAAAAAATGTAAATTAAAATTTCCCGGTATCTTTTGCTTTTGCGAATCATTTGGAAAACTTGAATCGAGGATCTTAAAACTTAGGCTATAATGGGTCCGAATTTATATATTTCTTCAGAACTTTGCATGGCGATTTTAAGACTCTGTCGCACTTTAGCGACCAGTTACCAAGAAAATAGCTTGCCAGTGCTTCAGATTTTTGAACCGAACCGACAACTTGGGTTCGGAACCGGTTCAGGTTCATATATTTCGGACTAGTGTTTGGTTCGCTATGAAAAACATGTCGGATTTGCGGTTTCGAACTAGTTCGTTTCAAAACCGGCTTGTGGCCTTGATTTCTATGATGAATATATTACACAAGGCAACAAAATTAAACTTTTTCCAGTATATCGAAGGGCTGGTGGTGATTCTAGATGATTTTCGTGTGATTTTCGAATCTGTTTTCAGAAATTGTCCATCCCGTTTTTTATTAATTTGAGCTTAAAGATATAAAAAATGCCTTATTTGATTCTTTTTATACGCGTTTTGTGGAGAAGCTATACTTCTGTTTTGACTTTAATATTATCAGAAAGAACTACTCCATAACATTGAAATAAACTCTCCCAAACAATTCTACGATTTTTTACAATGAAGATATAACATTTTTAGTAATTGTATCCGATTTCACAACATCCCAATATATTGTTGCTGCCCCAATGTATGCAATGGGTTTTGTTGACAATGTTCGTTGAAATTCTATACAAATTACTAGCCGGTTGTACTGTTGCTGCAAGGCATACTTTTGTGCAGTAGACAGTTTTGGTTTTTCATTTTTATCGAGACAATGTATTCAAAATTATGGTATATCTTCGCTTAAAAAAATCATACAATTCTTTGGGATAGTTTTTTATTTAGTTAAGAAATAGTAATTTAAGATAATATCAAAAAAAGCCAAATCAAAAGTATAGGTTCCCCACAAAACGCGTCTGAAATGTGTCAAAAAAAATCACTTTTTGCAACTTTCAGCTCCAATTACTTAAAATCTCGACGTAATGGACCATTTCTGAAATCATCTAGAATCACCACCAACCAGAGAACTGCAAAAATCACTTTTTTCTTGATTGGCTCATATACAAAAATTCTTACTCACCTTTAATCAATCAACAAAACTCAGAGCTGAATATATTCAACTCACAACGCAATCGCATCGAGCGGCTGAGCTAGAGTTATGTGATTTAACGTGTATGTTCAAATTTATTCATCAAACTAAACTCAGTATTGAATATAATCAGATGCATACCGGCAAACGCATTGTGTGTTCGATCGAACAAAACTCAGAATTGACTGGCCTGTGCAACGTGAGCAATGCCAGAGCATTGCTATCTCTCTCTTTCTTTCCATATCTGCCAGCAGCGGCTATGCATCTTTGCAAGAGTTTATTCATTCGAAGTGATTTTCGCTCACTCGTAACAATCGTAGTTGAGCCAAACGAACAATCAGCCGAACGGATTGGAATGAAGTCGAACATGATTATAATCAAAGTGCCAACAGTTGGTTCGAATACAACTCTGCTGCGAACATGTTGAGTATGCAAGTTTGATGAATAGAGCGCGAGGCCTGTTTATTCGGATGTTGAATAATGTGTGAGCCTTTTACAATCGAACGAAGCCGTTCTCTGCCACCAACCGTTCAATTTACTGGAACTTGTTGCCTAGTGTTATTGATTCCAATCTAATAGCGTTTTATTTGTGTTTTTTTTTTTTAATTTTCTTCGCATAATGCATCTACAACAGGAGATGATCAGGAATGGAGAGTACAGAAAAATGTGTTTTTGAGCACAAAAAAAAGTGAGCCGATGTACTTGCTTTTCTGTGCTCACCGACTCTCACATTCATAAGTTCGTCTCGCGGCTGTGTGAAAAGCTCGAGTGACTTCGGCCACCGATGGCTATGGGCTGGCCGGCCCTGATCTACGTCCGTATAAATAAAATTATACGTCAAGGCTCCAAGACTCTAAAGTTCTGCAGAAGGTTTTAATCCGGAGGTTCTTTACGCCAGCTCCCAGATGACAAAGTGATGAAGAATCAAAGAAAACTTGAGCTTTTGCAGTTGTCGCTTTTCATCTCTCAAGCCATGGGAGTGTCCAATCCTGCTTTAGAGGGCTATACTTAGCCTAAAATCGTACCAACTTGGCATATATATATTTCAATTGCAATTCGTGCTGGCCTATTAATGGCCCCCAAATTAAGCAATTCAATTCCAATTGAAGCAGTGTGAAATTCCTTAGGCTGACCCCAAAAGAAGTAAGCTCAATGCACAGTTTCTTCTCGGCAACCTCTGACCGGCGACCACTAGCAACACTTCGGACTGGGTGAGTGAGTGAGTGAGTGAGTGAGTGCGGAAATGGTTCGCAATTCTTGACAACGGCAAACTGTTATGCAATTAAATTAAAGTTGCACCAGCACAAGCAGGAGCAACTGCAGCAATGGCAGCAGGGTGACCGCATTGCATTCGTTGCGAATTGTTTGCCCGGCAATTGCTTTCGCTTTGATTGAATTTATTTTATAATGCGCTCTGAAAGATGCAATTTACAATTTGCATTTTGCAGTAGGAAACGTCGGACCAGACGCTCGTACACGCTCTTATCCATATGATAAATTGTATTATTGGCATAATAATATATTTACGAGCCATGGGAAAGGAGAGTCTGATTTAAGTCCATTCATTCATATTTCAAAATGCACATTAGCGGCTTCCTTCCATTTCCACAGACAGCAACAGAAACAGCAACAGCAACAACAATAATAAATAAGAAAAAAGAGACAACAAAAATTAAAAGGAAAATTGCAAATTGCAATAAATAAATAGAAAACTGCGACTGTTGCCAGTCTCTGCCTCTCTCATTCAGGCATTTGCTTTGCAAATTGGATTATGCCTTATTGTTGTGCCACATCCTCCAGCAGCCGCCACACCAACAACAAATGCGTTTGCGGCGGAGTTTGTAATTACAGCCATTGCCCAGATCCACACACACCGCTGGGATTTATGTGCATCTCTCTCTCTCTCACTCTCCCGTACCCCTTTAATTATTTGCACGATTTCGTATGTTAATCACCCATCAACATCGACATCTATATACATACGTGCTATGTACGAATGTAAGTCTGTAGTAAAAGTGCAATGAAAGCCACAAAAGGCACTTCAATTAAAGGGGCCGGGTCGACATTTGAGTTTCCATAGATAAACAAAACTGCTCGCCAAATTACAGCATTGTTATCGGGCCACACAAATTTATGATTGAATCCAAAGCATTTTCTCGTTTCTTTTTGTGAAGTTTTTGTTTTTTTTTTTTTTTTTAATGGCCAAGTGAAAATCCATCCACAATTGTAGAGCCGAGCAGATTCGTAGAGTTTTCAAAGTTTAGGCAAACAAAATGGGCACATAAATTACCCCAAAAATGAAATGAAATGAATTAAAGAAATGTCAGTGTGTTTGCTGTCTGCTTGAATGCCAATGACCGAAATGAGTTGCATTTGTTGAAGAAGGTGCAGTGATTTGATGTGGCTGGAGAAAACTTTAGAAAAAAAGAGGTCCAATGCTGGACTCAAATGATTTTAACGGTATTGGAAGCTCGAAAAATCTAGGGAGCGAAAATTACTCATAAAAATAATCCCCCCACTTTGAGAGAGAGTACATCAATCTTCATAGTTGTAATTCTCAGCAAAATATTGTTACAATTGATTGTTGTGTAAACCACCGACTGTTCGTGGTTTTTCGTTCTTTATTTACACATTATTTTCACAATGTCTATTTACATTATCAATACGGTCTCTGTCCATTTATATCAGAGTCCGGCACGTCGCACTCTTAAGTATATACAATAGCTCTCTGCGGCAGCGACGTCGACACACCGACAGTATTCGAGCTTTTACTGCTCTCTTTTGCAACAACAAAGAAGTGCTAAATGAGCGCGCTCTCGTGTGGCTAAACACACACAAGCAAAGCCAAAATGATCACGTGTGCTTTGCCGGCCCCTGATTTATATACACACGTCCGTCTCAGTCAGCGTCCATCTCCTTCTACTCCAAAATCCACTAACGCCTCCTTCTTTGCTTGCATCATCCATCCAGTGTGACCATCATCTCAACCAGAGCAACAATTATATCCTATTGGCAATCTTATTTACACAAAGTGCGACAAAATTCAACTTTTGGTATGCCTGGCAACGGGACCAATAATTTGTGAAACTAGAGGCAACACCTCAAACCGAGTTTTTCTAGATTACGTCGAGTTCGCGTTTAATGGGCACATTTATACTAGCAACAGATACTACATCTGTTGCTGGTTAAAAATAGATGAGAGCTAAAATTTTGGAAAATTCACCAAAGATAAAGGGAGTCACCACAATTTGTATACCTAATTCCCGCCTCCATTGGACAAGTGAATGAAGTGAAACTTCAAAACTTGATTTAATGGAAAACCACAGATTAGAATTTTCTAAGATTTTAAATTTATTAAGATACTGACCAATAAAATGTGTCCTCAATTTTTATTTATTTTTTATTCATTGTAACATAATGAAATTATAAAATATCAATTTGATCTTAACAATGTTTATTTTATATACTCGAAAATATCACTTTGATGTTTTCGGACTGGTCAAATTCCAAAAATCGATGTTGTAATCCAGGTGCATGCAGTGGCTTAAACAGTAGAAATGGACAGTTTTGAAGGTTCCATGAACGGTGGTCCGCAGTCAAGGAACCCAAAGTCGAGAATTGCTAAGATTAATTTTCAAGGCTGATTGTGTGAGGAAACAATGCTGTAAAATTTTAATATTTACACTTTGACTTTAACATTTTTACAATTTATTCAGAGTTAAATATGGAATTCGTAAATATAAAGTTTGTAAATATTAATTTAATAATGAACATTTTTATACTCTGTACCGAAGGTACATAGAGTATATTAAGTTTGTGCAAAAGTATGTAACAGGGAGAAGGAATCGTTTCCGACCCTATAAAGGATGTATATTCTTGATCAGCATCAACAGCCGAGTCGATTTACCCATGTCCGTCTGTCCGTCTGTCTGTCCGTATGAACGAAGAGATCTCAGAGATGGCAAGAGATAGAGGTTTGACATGTATGGGACATATATTTCTTATACTTGCAGGCAGATCAAGTTTATTTTCAATTTTTGCCACGCCCCCTCCCGCCCCCGCAATTTGGAAAAAACTTCATATCTCCTACAGTTTTGAAGATAGATCGTTCGTTCTTTCTAGAGATACCTTGTAAACAAAATTATTCATCGATTTTCTGAAGGAATGATAAAGATCGGATGAACGATACTCAAGTTACGGGCAAAAAACGTCCAGTTAACACAACCCACCCCCCCACCAACAACCACAGCAACATACCCTAACCGTTCAACACAGGCAATCTTAGTGTGAGAGAGAAAGAGAGAGAGAGAGAGAAACTTAAAGAGCGCACCGCGTTGTGCGCGGGGTGTTAACTGGTCGTTTGACTCCTGAGCAAATGCGAGTGTAAGGGTACAGAGTATGTTATAGTCGGGCTTGACCGACTTTCTTTCTTGTTTTTAACCAATTATTTGGTTCTGAATCCAAAGCAAGAATCCCATTGAATTTAAATGCTTTACTTACTCCGCGGGGGTTGGAACACGGTACCCTTGGACTGAACACGATTGGAATGGCGACTCAACGGGTTGCTCCATTGCACGCGCTGAATGGCAACACGTCTTAGATACTACTTAAATAGAATTGAATCTATCAACTGCCTAAAAATTTGAGACCACTTGTAATTCTCAAATTGTAATTCGCAAGTTGATCAATATAAAACAGGCAACTTAAATTTGGTGTTTAAATATGTTTTTAGTCAAATCAAAGTGCAATTTGATTGATTTAAAATTCAAAAATGGCTTAGTAAAATCTTTTACGATTATTATAGTTTCGAGAAGACAATTGATCTCGACTTCAAACTTTTGTGCATTATTGATGAAAAAATCGATTTCCGCCTTGTATAATATATAGACGATGTTTAAAACACCTCAAATAATAATAAAAAAAAACTTAAAAAAAAGTAAAAACATTAAATAAACACAGAAAAAACAGGTCAGGATATTTTTAATCTTTTTAACTTTTTAAATCTTGTAGTAAGCCCGGCATGAGCTTGAAAATTCAATCTCGACTTACAGGATATTCGACACAAGAGCCCAAGCCTTTCGAACTTGTATCATTCCAAATGTGCTTACTTCAATCATCTTTGAAAACAAATGTTCACAATTAAGAGATCTAGAGCGGCAAAATTTAAGTTGCATTTTTGACATGCGGCAAAAAAACGATGGCGATCGTCGTGAGCTTTGATATGCCATCCCATTCGTGTTCAGTGCGTTTGGTCGTGGGTTCGAATCCCAGTTGAGCCCAATAAAGTTCAGAAGTTTTAAATAAACCAAAACTGGTGTGGGTCTTGAAGTGTATGAAAGGATGTTCTATGGAATAGGAGAATAGAAAAGAAGAAGAGAGCTATCTTTCCTGGGATCAAATCAATATTACATATCGAGCTCTAAAACAATCTCGAACATGCTTAACATGATCCTGGATTCAGAGTCAGAGTCGAATCAACTCAATTCTTTTTCGGTTTGGATCTAGAATATCAGGGGTTACGTTGTTTTTTGGTCGGTGGTAGTGACTCCTCTCTCCCTCACCCCGACTCCCCATATCAGGATATTCTACTTAAATCCAAGAAGATGCTTCGATAATCTATACTTTTTTATGCTTACAACCAAGAAGATCTCTGCTTAACTTAAAACCAAGAATTTCAATCACAAAAATGCATGCTTGAATTCAGTATTTTTGGCTTGAATCCAAGAATATTCCGTCTTACCGTACTTTTGACATGAAAACTGCTTTTTCTCTGAGTGTAATTAAACGTTTTAGAAATTGCTTTAATTATATGCTTCCGAATACAAACCAGCACTTCTTTCTGGATAAGGTGGCAGCAGAAAGGTTTGGAGCTTAGTGTTGATTTTCAATGTTCAAGTTCGTTGATCATCATTATCATCATCATCAAAGTCATATCTAAACACTCCTTAACTCTCTGTCAACTTTTACTTTTCATATGAATGACTATAGTCCACATAACGAAAAACGGGATCATAACAGAGGCGCTGCCTGTTGGGGCACACATAAAAACAAATATTTGCAAATTTACAAGAAATCCAAATTACACTTATAATTTGTGCAGCTAAAAGTCTTAATTTACATGCACTCCAACATAGTCTCCCCTCGCTCCGTCTTTTGGGATCCCACTAGTTGGCTTTTCAGTTTCGTTTCCTTTATAAAAAAAAAGCTGCGCATGCGCAATGGCTGCAATATGGAACGAATAGAGGGGGACAACTGGTTGGGGGGCGGGCTAATAGACATTTGCAAATGTTTATTAAAAACGAAACGAAAAACTATGTCGTAACGTTGATGGCGATGACGGCGACGGCAGCTCTCAGCTCCAGCAGCTTCAGCTTCAGTCTCTCATTTTCCAGCATCATTTTCTGGGAATTTAAATGCCTTAAGCCAAAATGCAATCGCTGTTTATTATTTGCTTAGATATTTGCATATCTGACGCTTTACATGGAAATGGAATGACTGACTTGGCCCATTCTTAGGGTTCGGCTCATGATGATACTTTGACTGTGACCATCTTGTGCGGAAATGTGCCCATTTTGCCTTGGATTTGCCACAGCAGAGGAGCTAAACAAACATCCGATCTTTGCCCTAAAAGATACACACAATAACGAAGCGAAAGAGAGATGGGAACTCCAATCATTGACAGCTGGTCAGCAGCATTTGGTTTCCATGTTTATTGATTGCTATTTGTGTTTATTTATATTTATTTAGTTTTGTTTTGAGAGCATGATTAATGAAGAGAAGCTAGAAATAATTGCCATTGTTATATTTACGCACCAATCTGGTTGGTAAATGTTTTGGAAACCATTTAACCTATCAATGTGGGGCTCAAGGCTTTTCCGCAAATTTGTGGTAGATATTTAAATTCTAGGTCAGCTGGAAGCAGGATTGCAAAATTAGTCGGAAGTAAGGAGTGGTTGGGTATGGCGGTTAAATGCCATCGGTTCGGTTTTTGGATCAAACTAAGCTGCGGTTTAGGTTTGGTAGATTTGGGTTTTTGTTTTTCACTCAAGGTGTACATAGTAGGTTAGCTAAATTTTCTATAGCCATTTTCTCATATCAAATGCTCAAGATTCACAATGGGGGGATTTTGGTTTGCAAACTGCTCCAAAAATCCGTCGGTGTCACAGAACTTCAAGAGATTCAAGATAATGGTCCATCTCTTCAGACCGGGTTGCATCTCTCGCAAATTAAAATTTCTCATTTACTAGTTTACACGGTACGGAGAACTCCAAACTGTTTGAGCGCACAAAATAGTGTGCTGAGATACGACCAACTGCAATGTGAGCAGTCTAGGGCAACTGCTCATTCCGTGGTACCGATAATAGCTCGGTGGGCTTCTTATCTTTTAGGCCCGACAGGCTTGGTCTGGGGTCCGCAGCGCTGTCTGTCAAGCCCCTTTCAGGACGTAATTGCACGCAATACATGGAGACAAAACTTCCGTATGAGCGCCAACAGTTTTAACTGCTTCCTTGGATTGTGCACTTGGCTTCAAAGTGAAACAATCAAAACCCCAATATCAATAAAAAAATATAATAAATTTTTATTATTTAATTGATTTTATTTCATAAAACTAAGTATTGCATTGCTTTTATTGCTCGGCATTAGCCCGGGCACGCAACAACTATGTTACATCTTTTTCTGCACTGCGGATTGCTGCTGGAGCTGGAGGCTCTCCATGTCAACTGCATCAAAATGCTTCTTATTTGTTAGGTCTAAGTAAGCGCAATTTTTGTCTTCCTCATCGCTTCAAAAGATTTCAACTATCACCTTTCTATTCGGATATTTTTTATACTCTGTACCAAAGGTACACAGAGTAAATTAAGTTTGTGCAAAAGTATGTAACAGGGAGAAGGAATTATTTCCGACCCTATAAAGTATATATATATTCTTGATCAGCATCAACAGCCGAGCCGATATAGCCATGTCCGTCTGTCCGTCTGACCGTCTGTATGAACGCACAGATCTCAGAGATGGTAAGAGATAGAGGTTTGACATGTATGGGGCATATATTTCTTATACTTGCAGGCAGATCAAGTTTATTTTCAATTTTCGCCACGCCACGCAATTATCTCCTGCAGTTTTGATGATAGAGATCTACCTTCTAGAGATCTAGTAATCAAAATTATTTATCGATTTGCTGAAGGAATGATAAAGATCGGATGAACGATACTCAAGTTATGAGCAATAAACGGCCAGGTAACACCCCCCACCCATAACCACAACATTCCGTTCAAGAGAGGCAATCTTAATGAGAAAGAGAGAGAGAGAGAAAATCTTAGAGAGCGCACAACGGTGCGACTATAACCCTGCAGGGAAAGTGTCTAGTTTACAATCAGAAATATGCCTGTCTATAAAAACTTGCAACTGGTAGCACTTCCTATTCAAATCATTGCATTGAAGTCGTCCATTTTACACAGACATGTCATAGGCATGTGACAATTGTCCCCGGCAGCAGCCATTTGCAACCAGATTAATGCTAGATGGCATAGGCGGGAGAGAATTGTCCCCTGCAGCAGCCATTTTCAACCAGTTAAATACCAGTTGACCTTTGAATGTTCCTTATGACAGTCTGTTTATGTCGCTGCTTAGTATAACAGTACATCGAAATCTGTCGGTCAACTCACTCATCACCAATTCGTTTGCAACCAGTTAAAGTTCAATTGGATTACAACTAGATCAAATTTTTATTTTAAACGAACATTTCTTCGAAAGCTAATATTTGTTGTTGCCCAACTCACCCGAATCTAGCTATTTTGCTATCAGTTATATTCTATTAGCATTCCAACTAGGTGTAGGACAGTTTTGTTTTGTTACTAGTTGACAATTTCTCTGCAGGGAACATACTCTGTACCCTTACCCTTGCATTTGCTCACGAGTCAAGAGAGGCAATCTTAGTGAGAGAGAGAGAGAGAGAGACAAATTTAGAGAGCGCACCGTTGTGCGCTAATATGTCTATATGACACTTGCCGATATTGGTGACCGATATTGATGACCAATAACGAGACAAGGCTTGCGAGAACGGGACAAAAAGATACATTAGTGTTGGTTTTTTGTTCATTTGATTGTACAACTAGTCGTTTTACAAGAAGCGTTTACCAACACAGAGTGTCGCATTGGCGCCAATATTGTTTTTGTTAGGAACCATATTGGTCGACAAATCGGCAAGTGTCATACAGGCGTAACTAAACACGAAAGATTTCAAACTAACCGAATACGATTTCTGCGACACTGAGAATTGGGTTTTGGTTAGAATTGGTTTGGAAGAGATTTCCGTGACACCTCCGATTGATACGTATGTATATGCCATTCAAGTAAATGTCATGTAAATGACCCTCCATTTTACACTTGTGTGCTGTCTGAGTCGCGACAGATAGTGACGACCGAACAAAAACTCCGAAGTCTGCCGAACAAATGAGCATACAGGCAGTACTCAATTGTAAAATCGTGGTTCCACGCTATAAATTCGGACTTTCATTCGTCCCAATTTTTAAATTCGATTCCGTCCCATACAAATAACATTTTGAATAGTGTTTGCACCATTTTCGTCCATTATATCGACCCAACCAACGAGGAAAATGATTTAGCTGGTCATGCCGCAAATCTGAAATTGCATGTTTAGATTTTTTACCACGTTTTAACTCTGGTTGGTAGGGTTGGTGAGATAATGAAGATCGGCCTGGTGAAGGTGAAGACCGTGTTGTCCATTGAACATTGCGTGGCCGACCTTGCGTTTTCTTGTTTGTAAATGCTACCAATCCAGCTGCAATCGCTTCCCGACATTAAGGGAGTTCGAGTTGCGCAATCCAGAGTTAAATTCGATAATAATTCGTGGACATTAAATATCTAAGTACCGCTTTCGCATCGAGCTATCTTCGATACTAAATCTTGCGAATTTGTCGTTGTAAATGGCTTGACTTTTGTTGTATTTACACAACACATTGCTTACTTGGATGTGCCCACATACTCATCCGAAAATTCTCAATTATTTAATGATATTTCTTTCGAAAAAGTAACAAAATAGCTGTAATGGAGTTTCGATGTACATGATTTCAGCTGACAGCTTCGAGTCTCCCTAAAAAGCTGTGTCATTGATATGCAACAGCATCGATTGCTGTCGCCATATTATTTTGTTTCGACATTTCAATACAAATAAATGAATTAGTTAAATTTTATTTTATGAATTACCACCTCTTACCCGGTTTGCCACTTGAAGATGGCAAAGGTATAGGTGTTCCATCTTGAAATGATGGCAATGGCGACGATTTTAATGTCTTGTGAGTAGGCTCAGATGCATGCAGCGTATTTTCTACATTTTCGACTGTGTCCAAGCTAAAATCAAGGATCAAGTTCACAGCCGTAGCATCGCGATGCATCGTTCAGTGCTGCGTTTAGTGCATTTTCCAAAATTAAATCGTCGCCATCCTCGTCACTTGATTCGTTCGACAATTCATCGTCGGTATTGATAGAATCAAACATGTCCAGAAGTTGTTCATCAGTCAAATACGACAATTTGTAGCGTTTTCCATTTTTTCTATTCAAACTCAATATCTGTGTAGAAAAATTGTGCAGTAAACAATCACATTCAAAACTTGCCATGTAAAAGTGTCTTGTCGATGTGAAATATTCTCGGCACGTGTGTCTCAAGGCACTTATCGCTATTTCACTGCTCCAGCACAACTCTTATAGATTCACAAATGTGATAATTAATTTTGACTAAGGGCCGTTTTCTTATGTTGCTGTATTTGCAAATCAAGGTGGATTTGCTGCATTTGCTTTGCTCATGTTCAAGGCTAACCATCTAGGTTTTTTTGTAGCATTGTACTTCATCCTCATTGATTTGAAAACAATGTACATGTCAAACCATGTTAAGTATTTTTATGTATGCGCGCATATGGTCACACTGAAAAATATTTGAAACCAAAAAAATAAGTGCTGCTAAAAACTAAAGTCTGAATGGAAATTATTGGATGTGCCTTTAATAAACAAGAACACCTACAGACTTTGCTGAAAACGCAGATCCACATACAGATTCCCCTAGTTCATTGCTTAAGCTAAGTTTACACATCCAAATAACAAGAACACCTACAGACTTTGCTGAAAACGCAGATGCACATTCAGATTCCCCTAGTTCATTGCTTAAGCTAAGTTTACACATCCAAATAACTTGGCTTAATTTTTGATTAAGGATTTTACAGGATTAAAAACTAAAACTATGGTTCCATACTTAAATAATTTGGCCTATATAGCAAAATTTTAATGAAAATTTGTAAAAATTATTTGCTGTGTGAACATAGCTTTCGACTTACTGCTTAACATCCCATCATAGTAACAAGACGTTCCAAAAGAAAAACCTTCTCCTCCTCTGTAAAATTCTTGCTTTAATTTTTAAAATTTTCGCGCAATAAAAAAAACAATAATCAGCCGACTGCAGAGGTGCAGCCAACCTAGTAGTATACCTTTCCAGAACTCCCGGTGTGACCGTGGCGCAAATGCACGAATTTATAATCAACCTACATGAGACAGCCAATTGCATAAAAACCACCTAGTTGCAAAATCTAGGTGGATTTCGATTTCAACAAAAACAGGAACATGAGAAAACGGCCCTAAGAATAAACATACCTTTAACGTAAGAAAATTACCGATTACGTGTATATCACTGTTAAAATGTAACCATCAGCCTGCAGAACGTTCCACATCAAATTTTGAGTGCCGAAAAACATATGTTCTGTGCAAGTCAAAATAAAAGTACCGTTAAAGCGTCAAAAAGCTCAGAAAGATTTTAAGCATATGATTGACATGATCATAGGGAACCGCCAAAAATATTAAAATTACCTAAAATCCAACCACTTTTCGTTTAAAGGACATAACATCAGTGCCTTGAGGCAGTCTTAAGTGCTAGAGGGTTAATGTTTCATATGACTGAATATAGGTCAATATTCCATCTTGTCGAAAATCTAAAAAAAAAATTCTTTAAAAATATCTAAAAAGACCCCCGCATAAGTTTCACATTCCCACTTAATTAACAAAGAAAGTTGTTTTATGTACTTCACTTCATTTCGTTCAAAGCCAGCTATTTGTTTGAAGTCACAGAACCATTCCCAAAACGAATGAACAAAATACCGTTAGGTTGCCAAGCTCAAATCTCACCTTACACAACAGTTCCCTGGCCGCTCAAGAGAAAACAAAAGAAGAAGCAACAAACCCAATGTGAAGGTTACCCTTGGATCCCCATTTAAGCGCGTCTGGGTTCTGAAAGTTACAATCAGTTACAGTAAAGTGTCAAGATGCTTAGCAATTATGAAGATTATGGCGAGCACTGTGGTACTTGTGGCATCCCCAAGCTGGAGGTGGCTTCTGTTTAAATGTCTTTGGCTCTCTGCGCACTTTGTGCTACTTATTGTCAGTTGCTTTTACCGTCTCTAGATTTCTGTCACATCATCTAAAACTATTTTGTGGCAGTCAGTCAATCAGTGGAGTCGCTTTGCCATACTTTAACGGTTCTCACACTCTCAGCCCACCAAATCCAAATCTGGCATGTGTATCTTTGGCAGCGCGAGTGGCACTCATCATAATTACAACCCAAGCGACCGACCGACCGACCGACCGACCGACTGACTGGCTGACTGACAGCCATCCGGCAAACACGGACTTGGGAGTCTGTACGTAGTCTCTAGTCGAAGCCTGGCCTGGCCCCTTGTGTATCTTTCGTTTGGCTCTACTGTTTATAATTTATGATTGCTTTGCGTGATTTTACATTTCTGTGTTATTAGTTTAAAGTTTGCTTTGTTTTCACAGCCGCAGAATAGGCCAAACCACCTACATACTCGTACTACGTACACAAGTCGTTGACTTGGCCATAAAGAATTGCAGGTTGCCGCTGCGGCTGCCAAATTGTATTTGTAATTTCAAGTGTCTGCCGATCATTAAAACAAATTCTGTTTCATTAAGTTGAATTGAAAGGTTTGATGGGGTTGTGTAATAATGATTTCCAAATAGACTTTGAACGGAAATGTGTGGGATTCTTTGAAAGCCAGATATGCCCTTACAATTACAACATATAGTTTATCGCTGTCGATTGTTTTCTAAACAATAAGGATATTTGACACAGAAACAGGTAAAATGAAATCCAAATATACAGATTAATGTTTATATAAAGAGTGAACCAATTGTTGCATTGCCTAGAATATTTGGATTAGTTTTGATCATAAAACTTGTATCATTTCATAAGCAAGCTGCTAGAACTGGTGGTGAGTTTTAGTGAATCGGAATCTTATA
The DNA here is from genome assembly GCA_037044535.1 of Lordiphosa magnipectinata. Taxonomy (NCBI): domain Eukaryota; kingdom Metazoa; phylum Arthropoda; class Insecta; order Diptera; family Drosophilidae; genus Lordiphosa; species Lordiphosa magnipectinata. Next base: position 114,487 of record JBAMBO010000979.1, read on the forward strand.
TATGTCGTTATGTTTTTCCTGTGTGCATTGAGCTCCTTACGAAACCTTCTCTGAGTAGAAGAGTTGCAGATTTGCCTTACGTCCTGAGTGTTTCTCTAAACGAATATCGAAAAAGAGCAATGGTTTTAACTCGGTTCTTAAATTTATTAGTTTTCAGTTATGAAACGGTAATCGGAGTTTAAGTTTGGTATACTCAAAATCATATGGACGTGTTGCGAGTTGAATAACTTTTCATGGTAATCTGGTGTACTGAAGGCGTGGCAAAAATTGAAAATAAACTTGATCTGCCTGCAAGTATAAGAAATATATGTCCCATACATGTCAAACCTCTATCTCTTACCATCTCTGAGATCTCTTTGTTCATACGGACGGACATGGTTATATCGACTCGGTTGTTGATGCTGATCAAGAAAATATATACTTTATAGGGTCGGAGATGATTCCTTTTGGCTTTTGCACAAACTTAATATACTCTGTGTACCTTTGGTACAGAGTATAATAAACCAGAACAAACTATTTTAAAGTAAACATTGAAACGGAATACTATATACATGCACTGAGAAAAGAATGTTTTGAATTCTTAGTACTTATACTTTGATTTAATTTAGAGACCGTAAGCCTTATGAGATTTATTATAAAGTGTATTTTTTGAAGCGTTTATTTTTGAAAATTTAAAAAGAAACAGAAATTTTGCAATAGTGAATGAATACATCAATGCCTGCCATTTACTTTTTATAGATTATTTCATGTAAATGTTGCGGCTACACCAGAGGTGGTCTCTCCGTAAGCTCCAATTTTGTCATACTTTTTCCAGCATTTCAGCCGCTATCTCAGCAATGGCAGCTGTAATGTTCTTCCAGAGCGGAAATTGTGGCTGGTTTGTACCTGCATACGAGAGACTTCACGTAGCCTCACAAAAAATAGTCTAGTGGGGCCAAATCACATGATCTTGGCGGCCAATGGATTGGTCCAAAACGTTAAATTTATTGCTCAACAAACTCGCCTCTCAATTGGTCCATGGTGTTGCGTGCTGTGTGGCATGTGGCACCGTCTTGTTGAAACCACATGTCAACCAAGTTCAGTTCTTCCATTTTTGCTACAACTAAAAAGTCGGTAATTACTGACTGAAACGTTGCGATTTTCATTATTTTTGAAAAAGTACGGTCCAATGATGAGATCGGCCCACAAACCGCACCAAACAGTGCATTTTCAGGCATTAAACGGCCTCTGGCTGCTCTTCAGATACAATTTCGGTAATTCTGTTTGTTGACGTACCCATTGAGTCAAAAAAGAGCTGCGTCGCTGAAGCCAATTTTTTAATAAAAAAAGTGGATCTTCAGAAGGTCACACGGCTTCAGTTCTTGCACCAGGTGTATTTTGTATGGTTTTATACTAAAGTCCTTACGTCTAATCTCCCAGTTGGTCGAATAATACAAACCCAATTGTTGAGAACGGCGACGAGTTGACATATGGCGATCTTCATTGACACTGGCCGATACAGCAGTAATATTCTCCTCGGTAAGCAATCTTTGCACACACGATAAAGTGAAAATTGGTCCCAATAGTTTGAATAGCCTTTTCGGTGGGTCGATTATGACGACCATAAAATGAACGTAATTTGCGAAAAGTTGGATTGACCTTTAGATTTAACAGAAATAGATAACTGGGACACTGAAACAAGAATTTGGATTGTCCGCCGCTATCACGCACTGGAGTCCATAGTTTTGGTTCAAAGAGAGTATAGGCGTACAAGACCTTACCATCGTCCATCAGTTCGGACGGAAGGAAGAAACTAACGCTGCTGTAGTTGCTGCCATACAAAACCATCCAAAAATTTCGACAATAAGCTTATCTGCTCAAATGGGTATCATCAGACACTCATTCCAGACAATTATGCACAAAGAGTTGAACTTATTCCCTTGAAAAATTCAAATGGCTAACAGACTGAACGCAACAGACTTGTTAATTCGCTTGGAATTTAGGTAGAAGATGCTTTATATTATAATGCTTAATCTATAAATCTATAAATAAGAGGTTTGGGGAAGTTTGCAGTCAAAACTTAAAAAATGATTGTTTATGGAAATAACTTCCAATAAAAACAAAAAAAAAAGTACTTTTTAAGGAGTTAAGACCACAAAAATACTTTAATTCCCGTCTGCAAGCAGTTCTGGAGTCTGAATTTGCAGGTTATTTCGGAGTCTGCGCCAAACCTGAATCATAAAAAAAGATTAGTTTTAATCAAGGCTGCAAACCGGTCCGATACCGAATCCCTGACAACCGGATCGGCTCGGGTTTTTTGGGGTTCGCGAACCGGACCATGAACCAGGCGCTCTATTTTTTTGACTCCCCGAACCTGAACCCGAACCGGACCACTTTATCAAAAAATGAGGTGCGGTTCACCAATTAAATTAATTTATTCAACGATACATCCAGGGAAATATTGGAAATCTCTGGAGATTTTACTATAAACGATTGCATTTCTAACTAAGCGTGAATGAATTTTGATGTAAAGTGACAAGATAAAGTATGATGATAATAATGAATCAACTTGGCTTTGAACGGACGGTATAGATCACAATTACTAAAAACTTCAGCAATTCATCGTTCATTACTATCTAAGTCCCCCGACAAACATTCTTCTACTATGATTTCAGTACCAGTATTGGCTGTAGTATTCTCAGACCAGAGATTTCATATTTTGCTTACAAAAAACAGTTGCAATGCAACTGACTCAACGTCTGATTGTGATGAAGGGAAGTTTATGAAAGCAATAGAAAGCAATAAACAAATATCAAATATAAAAGCTGTGAATGATATTATATATTTCTTTGGAAATTGTCAAAGAGCACATACATTACATACATCAACAAATGTTTTAAAATTTTGGAAAGGTCATAAAAACGAAGAATTAAAAAATATTGCCTTTACTATAGCAAATCAGGTATCAGTTGAACGAGCATTTAAACACTTAAGTTTGTTTTTTCTGATTTAAGAGCTAGTATAGATGAACAGCTGCTCGAAGATATAATGCTTAAGCTAAGCAGTTCCTAAAAATTGTTAATGTCAGCTAATGGATTTGATAATTACGATAACTTAAGTATTGAATATTATGATTAAGTATATGAATAGAGAGGTATATAAATTTCATTATCAACGTAGAATTAATAAATCGAAAGTCAAACTATTCTTTTTCGTCATAATCAGCAAATGCAGCTTCTGTGAATTTTTGGCTCTTTAAAATGTAACATATAAATGTTGTTTGAATCCGAAATTCCGACTTTTTTAAACTGTCAACCGAAAATTAAACGAAACCAAAGCAGAGACAAATGATTAAACAAAACCTGGTTCGGTTGTACCGAAATTAAAGACATCTTGCAAAATTGTTGTTATGTGTTCAATATTGTGTGACAAAGACTCAAAATCGTCACGAAAGTATAATGGATTCTTGTTATAAATATTAAAAAGTCGTTTAAAATAAACAATAAATCGGCAGCCATAATAAGCTTTGTTTTTAAGATCCTTGATTACACGTTCAGAAAATGACGAAAGTTAACTCTGCAAATTAGGCGTTAACCAAAGTGTTTCTTATAATAACAGAGAACGGATTAAATCAAACATGAAACAATTTAAAGCTTTTGCGCTAACTGTCTTTCATTACCATTCATCCCTTTCCCCAAAAACTCGAAACTAAAATTTCCGAACATTAACCATTGGCCAATGTCGGTTCAAACCCGCGAATCGAAGTTAAAAACAATAGTTGGGTTTGCAGGCTTGCTTAAAGTAGCATTTAACTTTTTCAGCTAAATTCTGTAGATCAATGTAGTTCTCACCAGGTTCAAAGTATTCATTGTACCACAGTAGTGAAAGAACCCTTCAAGTGGGCCATAGTAGTAGTATTGCTAATGATTAGCCCTAATTTATCACTGCTTACTTCTGTTGTACTGAGGCGAAATTCTGTGGCATAGAATGCTTAGGTTTTAAACGAAATTATTAGGCACTATTTTGCACTACGACTCAAGAGTAACAAAATAGCTAAACATAATTTAAAAATTGCCAGATTTGTAGCTAATAGCATTTCCACTTACAAAGTTGCTAGATCTAGCAACGAAATAGCTAAAATGGCAACACTGGTTCCGACAAATCTACAGCGTATTTGTATCTAAAGACTTGCAGTGAAGCAATGTTTGGTACCGATAGCTTCAAAACTAACGGAGAAGATAGCCCTTTTCTACGCCACTGGTATAACAATTATTACATTTGCCGAAAATTAAAAAAATTATAGAATTTTGCACCACCCTGTATTTATACTTAATTTCATTCCCATGGTTTGCCTTGAAAGTTCTTTTCCCTTCACGTATTCTGTTTTTTCGCTTTGAAAGTCTGGATCAATTCTCAAACATCAAAGCAACAATCGACATATTAACTAATGTTTGACAAGCGTATAATTAATTTTTTGTTTAGTGTTTTGCATCCAATTTATAATGTTGGCATTAGCTAATTAAGCAACTCTTCAGTCAATTTGTGCTAAATTTATGCAAAGTCATTGACGTTAGAAAATTGACGAAATTTGATTGAGAAAAACATTTCAAACAAATATTTTGCTTTATTCAAAAACCAAAACCGAAAACAAGAAAAGAAAACAGCAGATGCGGAAAAATTGGCCAACTGTGTGTGAGGCGACCTGGAAGTCAACTTGGACGTGAATGTGAATGTGGACATGGACCTGACGCACACTTGAGCGTAGGCTGCCACGCTTGGCTTATATAAAAACTCATGTTGTGGTACAATTTTTCGTACAATTTTTGTTTGTTGCTGTTGTGCATTTGTTGTTGTTGTTGCGTTAATTTATAACATTAGCCGTGTGTTAGGCTGCCCAAAAATGAAGCAGAAAGAAAAACTGAAGCAGCTTACGAAATGCTCAGGCGCAGACGACGCAGGCGCAAAGTTTGTGACGAGCCACGAGTTTGGCTTCAGCATTCAGCTTCAAGTGTTTTGGCCATTGCACTATGGGATAGAGCTTTAGATATTTTTAATTTATTTACATGCATAAGAGCCTCATTGCATATTCCGCGCGTTGCTGCAAGCAGATCGATGTCGGTTCGCTTCACACAACAATTTAACGTTCAATCTGCAAGCTGAAAAGTTGATCGATTTTGGTCCCTCTTTCTTATTCGTATCTCTTACTTTTCTATCTCATTTGTTCCAACCAAAAATTTCGCATATTAGCCCATAGTCCATTGGAGCCCCTGCACCAATTAAGAGTGGAGTCGAGTCACATAGACTTGACTAAACGAGTTACCGGAAGCAATTCACCACTTAATGCACTTGAGCAAATTCAAATTTGAAAATTGTTTTTGGCCAAGTTAAATTCCGCCTTGACAACAGCAACAACAACAAGCATTTCGGGTTTCGATCTGGACATTGATTACTTGACCCACTGCATATTACGGGTACACGTAGCTGTATGCTTTGACCTGGTTTTCATTTTGGGGTGTCAGATCCAAGCAACCTTTTGTCGCCTCTGCGGGCAATCAGCACCGACAATCCAAGTGTGACGACATCGCCTCCGTCTATTTCGGTCTGCACTTGTTTCACCTTTTTTTTTTTTTGGGTTTTTTTTCAAGTGGTTGACTCAATTGAACTTTATGATTTTGTTGTGTGTTTGTTTGCCCAAAATAGTAGCAGCAGCAGCTCCAGCAGCCAAATGTCTGGTGCAGATTTGTATCTCTCAAGTGTGCGCATTGCTCAAGTTTCCTGCTCAGCTCCAAGTGGTCGGAGTTATTCGTTGTTGTTAGCCGAATGCAAATGTGGAATTTCTGTTTGTCCAAATTTGTACTTAAGATTGGCCAGTTGGCATCATTTGGTATTTTTGAGTGGGTAACAAGTATCTAGTCTCTCGGCTAGATTGAAAATCTCTTTTTCGAGAATCTTGCAATCTTATAGAAACAAGATTGAAAAACCTTGAAATGAGCTTAGAAATCTCAAAAACAAGATCTATCATCTCGCAACTTATCAACCAACCCACAGTTTTCTCTAAAGTTTCGGTTGAAAAATTTTATGATACAGCAATGAACAATTTTCAATTGCAATGCAACCCACCCCTACTGGGACTCGAATCACGACCTCATCGTTCTAAGATACATAGTTCAAGCTTTTGGCATGGCCTCTTAGCTCGCTTTGCCATCGGGCGTTACACTTAGATGCTGCCAGTTGCAAAATAAGAACTCAGCTGGCAGAAATCTCAGCTTATTATACTCCAACTGGTTGCGCCTAAAAAGTGATGCCCGAAGGCAAAGCGAGCTAAGAGGCCATGCCGTGTGTTCAGTCCCCCGAGGTACTGAGTTCAAGTCCCGGTAGCGGCGGATTAATAGTAAATATTTTTAAAGGTTTTTCAGAAAGAAGAAAATGTTAATTAGGCTGGGATGACACCTGTTTTTTTTTTACCGACAATTTTTAGGAACAATATTGTCGGGCGAATTTGACGCACACGGCAAATTCGGTGCATACTTAAATAACATACCAAAAAAATCCTGAAGTTTATTGAGAATCTAGTATTTCCAGCCGATTTTTATACTCTGTACCGAAGGTACATAGAGTATATTAAGTTTGTGCAAAAGTATGTAACAGGGAGAAGGAATCATTTCCGACCCTATAAAGTATATATATTCTTGATCAGCATCAACAGCCGAGTCGATATAGCCATGTCCGTCTGTCCGTCCGTCCGTCCGTCCGTCCGTCCGTCTGTCCGTCCGTATGAACGAAGAGATCTCAGAGATGGTAAGAGATAGAGGTTTGACATGTATGGGGCATATATTTCTTATACTTGCAGGCAGATCAAGTTTATTTTCAATTTTTGCCACGCCCCCTCCCGCCCCCGCAATTTGGAAAAAACGTCATATCTCCTACAGTTTTGAAGATAGATCGTTCGTACCTTCTAGAGATACCTTGTAAATAAAATTATTTATCGATTTGCTGAAGGAATGATAAAGATCGGATGAACGATACTCAAGTTATGAGCAAAAAACGGCCAATAAACACCCAGCACCACCCCACCCACCACCGCAGCATTCTATTGAACGTCAATCTTAGTGAGAGAGAGAGAGAGAGAGAGAGTGAAACTTAGAGATGAGCGCGTATAACTCGTGAGCAAATGCGAGCTGAGACGTTAAGGGTACAGAGTATGTTATAGTCGGGCTTGACCGACTTTCTTTCTTGTTTTTTTTTGAGTTTTTAACAAGAAACGTCACACTGGCTGTGGTTGACATCAACTACTACAACACACTGGCCGTGATCCACTAAAGACCTTATGGCCCATTGTGATACCTAATAGCGGGTGAAATAGGAGTACTGGGGGTGAGTGAGCAAAGGACTGATGAAAGAATGGGTATCCTAGGTGCTGGGTGCATTTTTATACTCTGTACCAAAGGGTATATCTCCCACACTTTTGATGATAGATTGTTCCGACCTTCTAGAGATATTTAGTAATCAAAATTATTTATCAATTTGCTGAAGGAATGATAAAGATCGGATGAACCGTACACAAGTTATGAGCAAAAAAAGTTAAGCGGCATTGCAGAGTGTGCATTGACGTGGGGCTTGGTACTGTACGGGGTATAGCTTAAACTCATTAGTTCGGTTCTTGCTCGGAAAATAACTGATATGGTTGCGGATTCGAGGTCATCTTGAAAGTAATTCCTAGTCGAAAGGTTGTATTGCAGTTGTCTGTAGGTAATGCGGGACTGACTAGCCCGAGCTTCTGCTTCGAAACTGGCTCTCTCTCTCTGGTGTCAATACTTTGTAGAAGTTGGCCTTGCCAAACGCTTCATGTGTTAAAATCGTTCAGATTGCAACTGATGTTGTGTTTGTGGGAGTACTGGGGTAGGTGGAACACACGTTTGACAAAAAAACGAAGGAGCTTTTCTACGTCTTCAAATTGATCAACGCCCCACACTTGAGCAGAATAGCACATAATTGCTCTTGAAATGGCTAAAAATAGGGCGTATTTGGTGCTGTGGTTACGTTCCTTTTTCTAAGCAGCTCTTTCCATGTCGAATTTATGGCAATTTTAGAGTCTCTGAGTTTTTCTTTAAGGTGCTTACGAAACGTCACGCATGGGGTTAGAGTCACTCCCAGGTATCGATATACGTTGACCACTTCAAGATTCGTTCCGTTTATTTTCCACGCATCTGCTGTAGCTCTGCGTCCTCCACTATCTCGAATCGGCGTACTTTAACACTTTAATGTTCTCTGAACCCTAATAAACGCCCCCTGACAGACATGACGTTATGTCGTCGACATACAGCGCGAAAAGTAGGGGGCTCAGAAGACATCCCTGTTTAACTCCCATGTTTGACTCAAACTATTCCGATAAGTTATTACCGTCCAAAACTGCTGTCTTGTTGAAATAATATAGGCTTCGTATCATGTTTATCATCTTTGTTGAGATTCCTATATGGCTAAGTTTCAAGTAGAGGCTTTGTCTGTCCACTGTGTCGAAAGCAGATTTAAAGTCAACAAAGAAGATATACTTTTTTTTTTTCTTTCCAGATAGTGCTTAGCCAAGGCAGTGAGCGTAAATATGCTGTCCACGGTAGAGTAACCTTCCCTCTTGGCTAGTGTGCTTCTAATTTTCGGGCAAGAGAACCTAGAGCTTAACTTTGAAATTGAACAATTTTGAAAAGCATTTTCATGACCACTTACTTCATAGTTGGCGCCAATAGCTAGTGAAGGTGACCGTTTGTATAAGGTTTTTTTAGGAACAACTGCATTTATATAATCGATCGAACCTTTATTGAAGCTTGTTTAAAGCATATAAATATAATGTAGTTTGATGGCTAGACAAGAATCTGCCTTGATTTATTATTGAAGCTGTCGAGCTGAAACTTCACACAGAGTTTTCTTTTTACGGCACGCTGCTAATATGTCGGAACCGCCCGGATCGGTTGACTGTATCTCATAGCTGCCAGAGGAACCTTCTGTCGGAAAATGGGTCGTAGTGCGAATAACTTTTTTGTTTCCAATATTAGCGTTCTCAAACCGTGTCATTTTTAATATTATAAGCTTCCCAACAGGTCTGCAAAGTTGGGCTCAATTCTGATGACTATATTTTATGACTTTAAATAGACCGATCGGTCGGAAAAGGGTCTTCGTGAGAATTTTTTTTTGTTTTGAATGTTTACATTCTTTTAGTCGGTCAATATTAGAGGTTTTCTTTCTTTCACGTCACGAACGATTCACGAAATAAGAATCTAGTTACTCACGATTCACGCACATAATTTTTGAATTTCGGGGAGCTCCACGAATGATCACGCACGATAAAAATGCGTCTTCTTAAAAATTGATATTTGTTTTCCTACATAGGCACATCGGCAAACGGGTTTTAAAAAAAAAATCGATTTCTTCTGTATTGGTTTTGGTCACCTCCGCCTTGTACAATTTAATTAAAATCTTTCAATTAAATATCTCTTTTTCTTATCCACTTTAATTAGACTTCTTCGAAAAGGCTTTAAACTAAAGGAAAATTTTTTTCCATTTAAAAAAACGGCAGACAAAACCAAACTAAAAAGAAACATTGACCCAGCTGTGGTTGTAGTTCTCTTGAATCTTTGATCTGTTTATATCAAATATCATACTGAGAATATGTTTTTGTACAAACCAACCTAAGCATATTCCCATTCAAAGCAACATACATAAGCAACCTTTCTAACCACATATCCGTAGGTAACTGCATTGGTTTTGTTGTTTTTTTGCCCCACAAATATTAATAGCGGCAAAGACTGCGCATAATCTACGTACATAATTCACCCAACATATTTGATATATTACCAGACGACTTTCGCTTTTGTGTACTGGAAACAAAGCAAACAGTAAAACCAGCAACACCCCAAACGGTTTCTAAGCTAAAATGCGTCCGTTAAGAGCCCAGCGATGACAAGCTGCATAAATTAAGCAACACCAAAACCAAAAACCTACAAATATTTTCATCGAAACCAACCGGCTAACCACTTGTTGGCTTCGTTCTACTAATCAGAAAACCAAAATCAAATTTCGCTTTTCGTTCGGATCTGAAAGAGAAACCCGAAACTAATCGTACCAAAAAATAAACGAAATTTATTTGGGTAACCAAACTGTTAGCTCTAGTCTTGGACTTATTTGCATGTGATTAGTTATTTTATATAGAAATTTCACAAATGAGCCGCCCGAGCAGCTTAGAAACCTAAACTTGAAAAACCAAGACAACAAAATTTATGGTCATCAAATGCGGGCCAATTGTCACTTGGGCATTCAAATGAAAGCGAAAACGATTCGATATGAGCAATTTTGTGCATGTTGTTGTTGTTGTTGTCGTTGCATAGATTTCTGTAGAAAGGTGAGGGCGTTGTACGTGAGAAGACCCTGTTGCATATCAGAAAGCGACGAAGTTGTGCGCTAAAACTGGGGCGATGTAATAAAATTATACTGTGTACCCACACTGAGTGGGAAATTATTAGCAGAAGGTATATTCGAGTCGTGAATGCCCTTCGAGTGTTTATTCTAAATATAATTAAAATTTATATTCTGTTTTGTCTTAAATTTTTATCATCCAGTGGTACTTCATTTTCATAAATCTATATAAAAATTGGCAAGGGCAAAATAGTTTAGTATCATTCTTGCCAGCCCTTCACCGCAATTTTTTAAAGCGTCATATATATTCCACAATTTTTTAGGTAGAATGCACTTTAGATATATGTATGTATATAAAATTCATCATTGTTTATCGATTCAACAAGTTAGGAAAGCACAGATGATCGATTGTCAAAAGTTTATTGATTCAACAAGTTATGAAAAAACAGATGATCGATTGTCGAGTTACAAGCAAATCAAAATTCGGAGCAGCAGCGCTATCGTCAACTATTACAACACTCGTGCCGTCATATCAAATATTAAGCTAGACAGAACTGGCACAAAACGGAGATGGGCAGCACTTTGCACAGTTCATGTGGCGCTATATTAAAAAATAATCAGATAAATACACTCTTTGACGAACTCTCTTACTATTTTTATTTGAGAATGGAATTCTAAAAAATGAAAATCTAATATCTATTCGAGCTTGGTTATTAAAAGGTGTCTAAAAAAATTGATATATCTGCCCAAACGTGTACGATACGTATCAATTATGGTCTTTTTAAACAATGCCTTCTTATTTAAAATTTTAGATAGAGATATGAAATGTGCTCCTGTAAAAACCTATGGATTTTCCATACTCGATCGAGAAGCTATTGAGAGATTCCTTCGTAAATTTCACTTTCAAAGTATGAAGATGTAGAGTGTTGTCTTTTCCATGTTGAGGCTCACTTAAGTATTATCATTAACATAAATTATCATGAACGAACAACGAAAAGTGCGCGTGCACTTCTAATTCAACGTTTGTTTTTAAGAATCGATATATACATATTGTAGCAAACCTGGGTGAATCACAACTCCGGAACTAGTCCCCTGGAACCACAGGCGATCCTTAGTGCTAAGTGTCATATTTCGAGTCATCGACACACCGATTGCAGTCGATGACTTCTTGGGCTCAGTGTCACGCATGTGTGATCGATACATATGCTACGATCGTTGACTGTAACTTCAACCTCTCTCTACCTTTTTTCACTCGAGAACAGACCACATGCGCTAGTAAAGAACTCTCTGGATGTTTCAACTAAATAATTGCTTCCCTTTCAATCGCTCGCTGTGCCTGGATAACTGCAGGATGACATAGCCCCAATCAACAAAACTCGGTTACTGCTCAGCTGACTACATCAAGGACGCAAAAGTCGCTACAGTATTATAGATTTTTTGTTGGATATTTATTTAGGTATATCGTTAGCATTTTTTATACTCCCACAATAGTTAGGGATACTACATAGATTTTCATTCCATTACAAGTACATACCTTAAAATTTTTTATCCATTTATATCAATCGATTTCTTGGTTTCTCTTAATGCTTTGGTATTATAAATTTGTTTTATTAATGCGGAATTTTAAGAATATTTTTGGACTTTTGTATACTTTTGCGTGATACTTTACAATAATTTTTACCATATTGTGGCCCTTCAGAACGTTTCACTTCAAGAAATGTTTTTTTTTTATACCCTGTATGTATTAAAAATGGCTAAAAGGGGATCATGAAGTTGTGCAAAAGTATGTAACAGGGAGAAGGAATCATTTCCGACCCTATAAAGTACATATATTCTTGATAAGCATCAACAGCCGAGTCGATATAGCCATGTCCGTCTGTCAGTCTGTCCGAACGCACAGATCTCAGAGATGGTAAGAGATAGAGATTTGACATGTATGGGACATATGCTTCTTATAGTTGCAGGCAGATCAAGTTTATTTTAAATTTTTGCCATGCCCCCCAATTTGGAAAAAACGTCATATCTCCCACAATTTCATGATAGATTGTTCGTAGATATCTAGTAATCAAAATTATTTATCGATTTGCTGAAGGAATGATAAAGATCGGATGAACGATACTCAAGTTATGAGCAAACGAGAAGCCCAAGCTAACTTCGTCTGTGCCGAAGTTTTTATACCCTTGGAAATGCTGTTTTTGAAATGTCATAGTTTAGGAATGCTTACATAAAAATCAAAAAATTTTCTATCTAAAGCCCATTTTCCGACAGATATAAATCTGATTTTGACCAAATTTCGCGAATCTTTTTGAAAACACATCAAAATAAAAAAATCGCCGAGTTTAAAAACGATAAAATTTAAAACAAAAAAGTTATTCTCACTAAGACTCATTTTCCGACCGATCGGTCCTATGGCAGCCTTTAGATATAGTCATCCGATTTCGACCAAATTTTGCCAATATATTTGAAAGCATACAGAATTAGTAATCAGTGAGTTTAAAGACGCTAACATTATAAACAAACAAAATTTCTTACTAAGAACTATTTTCGACCGATCGGTTCTATGGCAACCATAAGATATAGTCACCCGATGTCGATCAACTTTTTCAAATTAGTTTGAAAGCGTGTAATATTAAGAATCACCGACCTTAAGAACGACTTACTTAAAAACAAAAAAGTTATTTTCCCTAAGACCCATTTTCCGACCGATCGGTCCTAAGGCAGCTATAAGATATAGTCATCTGATTTTGACCAAAGTTTGCCAATCTGTTTGAAAGCATATAATATTATTAATGGACGAGTTTAGGGACACTTACATTGAAAACAAAAAAGTTTTTCGCAGTAAGACCCATTTTCCGACCGATGGTTCCTATGACAGCTATAAGATATTGTCATCCGATCTTGACCAAAATTTGCAAATCTGTCTGAAAGCCTATAATATTAATAATGGCCGAGTTTAAGAACGCCAACATTGAAAACAAAAAAGTTTTTCTCACTAAGAACCATTTTTTGAACGATGGTTCCTATGGCAGATATAAGATATAGTCATCCGATCTGGTCGGTTCCGACATATTAGCAGCGTGTAGTAAAAAGAAGACTCTGTGCAAAATTTCATCTCGATAACTTTCAAACTGAGATACTAGTGTGCGTAGAAACAGACGGACAGACAGACAGACAGACGGACGGACAAAGCTCAATCGATTCAGCTCGTCGCCCTGATCAAGAATATATATAGTTTATTGGGTCGGAAATGAATATTTCTATGCGTTGCAAACTTCTGGGCAAGATTATAATACCCTCTGCAAGGGTATAAAAACGGCCTGTTAACACATAGTTAACATCGGACCAAAATCTACCTATTCAGAAAAGATCCGATCAAAAACACCGAAGATTTGCACGAAATATTAGTATTTTAAAACAAGTAAGAAAGTCGGTCAAGCCCTAATGTAATACACTCTGCATCTGCAATAGCAGAGCTACGGCAGCGAACTTTCTTTTGGTCATAACTCGACTAATAGATAGCGCCACTACTTGATTTTCAGAACTGACATATAGATGGCGCCACTACTGTGACCATTTCAAAACTGAACAATAGATGGCGCCACTAGTGTAACCAAATCAAAACAGATCTTTGATGGAAACTAACTTTTGGTCATAACTTGAGTATAGTTCATCCGATATTTCTCATTCTTTCGGCAGATCGAACATCGAAAATCCTTTTCAAAAACAGTTAATTCCAAGTTATGAGAAGCAAGTTAACTCAATATTAACTTAGGAAAACAAAGCCACAGTGTTGTTCACACTACTTGGTACAGGGTATTCTCCAGCACTCTAACTTGTTTTTACTTAAAACGATTCAGGTGTACTTTTTAAAGTTCTTTTTCAGTGTTCTTAGACTTGCCTTCATCTTCTTGGACAATTCAGACTGTCGAAAAAGATTAATATTCAATATCCAAAAATATAGTTCCCTTTTTGATATACAAAATCGCACAAGGGTATTTTCATTTCGAAGCAACAAAGCTAATTTCCGACCACTTTTTTTTTAAAGTTAATTTACCTTTTGTTATGGGCAAGGTTCCGAAAGTGTGTTTTGGTTGCTGTTGTTGTTTGCTGCTCAAATTACCTACCAAATGATTGTTGTGGCCAACAATTATTAAGCGACTTCTCACTTAATTAGCGCATAATAGTCAAGCTCGCCAAGAATACAATGGGAAAATTATGCCCAATTAAAGTGCGTAAGAAAAACGACATTGAAAGAGTTTTTGTGTAGTATCTTATGTTCCAATTTTGTGTCTGCTGCTGTGTGACCTCATTAGGTGTTAAAATAAAGTGTTGGCAACATTTGACCCAGAGAGAACGGCTCGTTCCTATTTAAATCAAGACAATGGATTTGAAACATCAAAGCAAAGAATTAATCAAAACTTTATTTCTTTTATGAAGCCAAAAGCGCTCATAAATGTTTAACTCTGTGTGTGCTGTGGTTTGGTGAAATTTCTGGGTCAACTATTGATATTATGATCACGTAGTTTTGTTTTGCGAGAAATCGCCAGTGCCCAGAGACCCAGACCCAAGACGACAATGCGTTGGTAGCTAAATAAAAAAGATTTATGACAAAATGGCGCCGCCGCTGCATTCTTTTGGCTCGCCATCGCATCCCGTTCGTGCTCCCATTTGCCACCTGCGCGATTGCTTGCACTATTTTAGATGGTGCTGTCGGTGCGCTATGCGTTCAGGCAATGCGTGGAGCAGTTTTATTTCCCCCGAGTTTATTTTTAAAATGCGTCGCCATGCGTCGCTACGCACGCTCCCAATTCGGCTTTGGTTCTTGCACGGGGGCAAGGGTAAAAAAAAAAACACTAATATGAGTATTCGCTGTCGGGGTCCCAAACAAATTTGACGGCATATGTACAAGTTTTTCTGAATGAGCCGCCACCACCCAAAACGAACGTTGCGTTGTGCCAGAAATTCTCGCCTGGTGTACCCTTAATAGAAGACTCATTGAAGAGCCTGGGCGTTGGAATTTCTAGATGATGTACTACAACATGAAACAACGTGTATTTTTTCATTTTGTTATTATATCTAAAAATACATATGTAGATGCCGTCGACAGGCGGTGTACAGGGTGATAAAAGATGTAGGATGAGAGATAAGTTATGACAATATTTGTTCAAATCGCTCAACGATTTTGTCTTCAAAAAATTAAGAGAAAGAATTGTTAGGCTATTTCGTGACCTAAGATCTATAACATTCTATTGGAAGCTTATATACATAGAGCAACATCAAGATAAATATTTATCTTCTTATAAAATGTACTTATGGTATATAAAAACAAACTGGAAAATAAACGACTGGAACTCGTACAGTTTTTTGTCAAAAGTTTTAGGTACAAAAAATTGTTCTTACTTACGGTGTGCCAAAAAATACAAAACATTTCTGGGATTGAAGTCGAAGCAGACTTAAAGTGTCAAGCCAGAAAAGTATGGAAATGAAAAGCGCGAACTAGCTTAGACAAATCCATCTTTGAAATTCCCAACTGGATCTAGCTCGTGTGTTAGTAGAATTTTGGCCATGAATTGAGGGCTTTGGATCTATGCAGCCTAATTTGATTCAGTAAATAGACCAGGCTTAAATACCAAACTAGCAATAGCATATGAATTTTAGGGGCTTTAGCCAAGAACATTTTGTCCGGGTACTCTTATATTGTTCAAATAATGAAGGATTGAAGGATTATTAAAATGGCAGTTTGCTTTAATAAGAGTGATTTCATAAGCTGCGGGTTCTGTTTGTATCAAAAGCAGAATCAGATGATAAGCAGACGAAATAAAACTTATTGCTGTTTTTTAAGCACTGGTGGTAGCATCTAATATTGTTCAGTTATAAGTTTGGGAGCGATAGCATTAAAAACAAAAAAGTTTTTCCCACTAAGACTTTTTTTCAGAACAATCTTTTGTATGGCAGCTATACTATATAGTTGACCGATTTTGATCAAACTTGTGGAATTATGTAAAAGCTTAGAAAACTTATAAATACGAGGATAGGTCACTTTTGTTTTGAAGATAAAAAAGTTTTTTTTTGAACTAAAACTACTTTTTCGACCGATAGTTCCTATGGCAGCTATATGCCATAGTCAACCGATCCGATCGGTTGCGACAAATGTGCAGCGTCTTTGTACCAAAAGACTTTGTGCAAAGTTTGGTTAAGATAACTTTAAAACTGACGTAGGAGATAGCATTGAAATAGACGGACTGACAGACGGACATGGCTATATCAACTCAGCTCGTCATGCTGATCAGGAATATATACACTTTATGTGGTTGGAGATGCTTCCTTCTATGCGTTACAAACATCTGGACAATTTTAATCTACCCTCTACAAGGGTATAAAAACTAAGAATACATTTATGGCTTACAATTTTGTATATCGACGTAGATTCTTAAAATTATAAAAGATTTTTTTTTAGAATTAAGTCAATGGTAGCAATGTTTCTTCACCAGTGTTGCCAAATCAGTTTTTTTCCCGACATTTGTAGCTTTTTTGAAAACCGTATTGCGGGAAAAACTTTAAAACAGCGGGAATTCTAGCTTTTTTAAAAAAGATTTCGGCGTTTTTCAGCTTTATTTTTATTATGGAGTGACTTAACAAAACTTTTAAACAAATCGACAGTTCGTCACCTCTTAGTGTCAATGTAATGATATACATTTAGTAAAATGGAAGAACGACGCTGAAACTAAAGTTTTGGAGTAAAGTAATCGCTTCCAAGGACTCTGGAGGTAATCAAAGACTGGATATTAGTGAAACTGAAAATAAGAAATTAAACTAAAAATATAATCGGGGGTGTCCTGAAAATCTCTAGAGATTTTGGCCTCGGTTGGTGTGCAATTCGCTCGAGATATCCGTCGGTGTCCCAGAACTTCAAGAGATTTAATTTTCTTATTTGAAAATCTAGTTAGAACAGAAATAGTTTCAGTTGAAGTATCATCTCTAAAGACAGGGCTGCATCTTTTGCAAAAAATTTCGCTTTTTTTAGTCAATGGGTAATTTGATGTTCAAGTGATATTTATGGTTTGTGTTATATGTATTAATGATGCATTTTTAAATTTTTAATCAGATTTATATATATTCGTATCATATTCTCCAAAAATAAAATGCGAAATTTAAAAATGTGTTCGCACCACTCCTGAAGTATAACTGGCCAGCCCTTAGTCAGCTGGCTTTTACATAGATGGCGACAAAATCGGTAGATGGCGCCACTTGAGGTGGCAGCTGTTGACAGATATGAAAGACTTTGTTTGGTTTTGCGAATAATTATTAAAGCGCAAATTTCAATGTTTAAACTAATTAAAAATTTATTCATTTGATGCCACATATCCAGAAAAATAATGTTGTTTACATTTCCAAAACTAATTTTGCTTGACAAAATTGTCAACAAAACACGAGAGATTTGAAACCAACAGAAAGAGATTTCTGGGACACCGTGATTTGGTTTTGAGTTGGAATTTGGTTGGAAGAGATTTCCGTGACACCTCCGAATATGTGTAGTTACTGATACGGGTTACGTCGACATGCGAAATGCTGCGTCGATTATAAGGTCTTTCCTAGTTACCTTAAGCTAATAGGCACAACTCAGGCCTGCGACCAGGATGAGGACGAGGAACTTCATCACTCTGACGATACATTAAATATATTTTAAATATATAATTGCATAAATAATAAGAAAATCCATGCGCTTTTTTTCCATTTTTTTTGTCAAAAAATATAGCTTTTTTTTCCTCTCCGTCACGCCGAAAACGGATTTTTTTTCGCGGCAAAAGTTGGCATCACTGTTCTTCACATATGATAAATGTGCATTTACAGAAACAATACACTCAAACAAAGGAATAGAGAATTTCATAGTTAGATCAAGCAAATTCGGTGTCAAAAGTATGGTAAGAATGAAAATTCTTGTTCTAAGAGCGAATTTCTTAATTGAAGTATGTTTTCTTGATACACCATACTCTTTAACTATTGGTTCGTATCGTCACTTCACCGTCTTTAAAAAGCTAAGAACGGTGTTAGCTTCTTAGCAATTTAAGGACTAATCAATAGTTTTAAATAACCTTCGTACTCAAGTTCTTGGTTTAACAATATTTTTCTGAGTGTCGACTCTTTATCTTAGGCAGTTTCAAAAATGTTAAGTGTGTTTCATTTTATTAACTAAAATTTACATGGAAATTTTTAAGCTTGAAATTTGGATTTTGTTTTCTGAATGCGAAATTTCGAACTATGTCAGACTTATAAATTGTTTGTTCTGGATTTTGTTAAGTTTGAGTAACGAATTCTTGCATTTTTCTGAGTGCATGAAAGCCATGTTTAGTTTTGGTCACTTGGTTTCCGTATTCTGCAGCTATTTACTTCCTCAATCACTCAATCCACACACACACACACACCCTGTGATGTGTTATTTTATTTTTATTAAATCAATACACGCATTTCTTATACAATATATTTTTATCTTTGTCTTGATTTCTAATTTTCTCACATGTTTTGTGCGCTCTGTGCTGTGCTCTGCATCTCTGCATCTCTATATCTTTGTATATATATATATATATATATATATATATTCTATCTGTATTCTTTCTCCTCTATCTCTGTAAATGCCTTTGCCGCTCTCCTAGAGAATTAGTGATTTCTACGTGGCCAAAAGTCGCCAACGTTTGACTTTTTAGTAGCACGCGAATTTCTCAACGCTATCAAAGCGCAAAAATTCACAGCAAAATAAACACTCACGGTTTTACAGAAATAAATAAGCTAAATTATATGTTTTTATTTCCCATACTGTTTGTAAAAATCATAATTAGTGAGTACGCGCTGAACTAAAAAAAAGTAAAACCCAAAACATTTACATACGTGCCATGTGTGAGAGCCCTGCGTTCTAAAAACAAACAAGGCTGTACAATAATTAAAAATAATTGTGTTTTATATGAAATATGTTGCTACAATGCTGCGAGATATTTTTTGGCAAAAGCATAAACAGTTTCTCGCCTGGCGCTTTTTGTTGTGCATTGCAGTAGTGTGTGTTTTTTTAACCCTTTACTGTGACAATATGTATATAAGTTGGTTCTAAAGTGTGCTTATTTAGATGAATTCTTTTTTATGTATGTATATTGTATACACTATACTGTGTGTGGTAATTTTATGTTGACCTTAAGGTTGTTGTTTGGAATGTGCACGAGGAATTGTTATGCAAATATCAGTTGAGTGCTTAATCAGTGCCTTTTAACATTTTGTTATTGGATATGCAATACGAAACTTAAGTATAATTCATTATTCTCCCACTAACACCGTTGGTTTCACTCTAAAAATTCTACTAGCATTACTCATCTTTGTCTTTCATAATTACATTCAGTGTTCAAGTGCTTTGCTGGCCATTTAAAAAGTAAATTACAATTTTCATATTAAATTGTGAAAAATACACAATTAAATCATTTTTGAACCAATTCATTCGTTTCTGCTTAAATGTAAATACTCGTATTTACTTTAATCGCTCAAAACCTGCTGTGCTCTTAAATTGAATTGAAAATCGCCAGCAGTTTATTTTTTGCCAGCTGGCGCCTAAAATTTCACCTGT
Organism: Lordiphosa magnipectinata; assembly: GCA_037044535.1. Lineage (NCBI taxonomy): Eukaryota > Metazoa > Arthropoda > Insecta > Diptera > Drosophilidae > Lordiphosa > Lordiphosa magnipectinata. The sequence goes on from JBAMBO010000979.1 coordinate 134,474, forward strand.
CTGCGACTTCAATGCTCAAGTGCATATAGTCGGACATAATTATGGTAGAAATCTCAATGTATACAATCAATTTGCATTTGCTCTTCCTTTATTTTTTGTAAGCTTATGCAAAACAAGAAGTTGTAGCCATGTATTAATTAAGCTTTAAAATAAAAGAAATATGCTTGATTAATTCACATTCACACATTTGGTCAGTTCATTAGCCTCCAATACGGACGACTTATGCCTGCATTAGGTGAAAAAAAAAACAAATCTTGATTTATTCAGCCGCTCGGTATATATGGCAATTGGATATTTCTAAATACAGATTTTTATATTGATATCACTTTTGTGGAACGTTTATGGCTAAGGCAACGCCTTTAAGCAATTTACAAACCCACGCCTCACAAAATGTTTAAATATGTTAATTAATTAGTTCAGGTAATCGAAAAAAATGGTCCTCACCGAATATGGCTAAATTAACAAGTGGGATTTTCTAAAAATAAATTGCTGCACAAATGTATGAAACCTTTTCAACTAACCCTACTGCAAAATTTTGGTTGAGACTGGTACAAAGAGTTAAGAGAGTTTGTACATCTCCACAGAAAAAGCAAGAAAGAAAGTCGGTCAAGCCCGACTATAACATACTCTGTACCCTTAATGTCGCAGCTCGCATTTGCTCACGAGTTATAAGCGCTGATCTCTAAGTTTCTCTCACTCTCTCTCTCTCACTCAGATTGCTTCTGTTGAACGGAATGCTGTGGTTATGGGTGGGGCCGTTTTTTACTCGTAACTTGAGTATCGTTCATCCGATCTTTATCATTCCTTCAGCAAATCGATAAATAATTTTGATTACTAGATATCTTTAGAAGGTACAACAATCTGTCATCAAATCTGTGGGAGATATGACGTTTTTTCCAAATTGCGGGGGCGGGGGGGGGGGGGGGGGCGTGGCAACAATTGAAAATAAACTTGATCTGCCTGCAAGTATAAGAAATATATGTCCCATACATGTCAAACCTCTATCTCTTACCATCACTGAGATCTCTTCGTTCATACGGACGGACGGAATTCTGATCAAGAATATATATACTTTATAGGGTCCGAGATGATTCCTTCTGGCTGTTACATACTTTTGCACAAACTTAATATACTCTGTGTACCTTTGGTACAGAGTATAAAAATCCGAGATATCCGGGCTATAATCAATCCCAAACGAAGTCGGTCAAGCCCGGATTTCTCAAACCAAATACGAGAAGGATTGATTTGAGTACGGATTTGTCAGTCCAGGAACTCTTGTCTTGATCCCAACTTCAGCTCGGAAGAGCTTGACTTTAGTTGACTTTATATTCGTACTTGATTTGATCTCAAAGTCGGCTTGGTGCAAGAATACCCGAGATTAAATTGAGCTCGATACTCGAACTACATTCAATCCGAAAAAGGATAGCATCAAAAGTTACTGAGATTAACTTTAGCTTGATGTTTGAACTCATTTCGACCTTAAAAAAAAACATCCTACAAGAACTCCATGATACTTTTTTAACGGCCTTTTTCATTATCAAACCAGCCAGTTCTAGTCGGTTCGAGGTCATTAGTTTGCATACATAACAATGTAGGCTGGTCGCTATTCAAGTCTCTTCAATAGACTTGACCCTTCGACCGCAATTCAGCAGCTACCTTCTCATGGTGGAAGTGCTTTAACTGGTAGGGAATTTCAAGCATAGAAGAACTAACATAGAAGCACAATCTGCTACGTCGACGACTTTTCACTCAGATATTTGTCAGCTGTTCGCTGTCATTTTGGCTCTTTGAGTTATTTTTTGACTCTCTGAGTTTTTGTTAAACTATGTCCGTCTCCCTCTAACCACCGTGTTTTCCTACGACGACAGTCATTTTGAGTAACAGATTTTGTTGTCTCTATGAAGTATCTCCTTGTCACAATGGAGTTAACATCACTCAAAAAAGAGAGGCGTTTCAAAGTGTGCTTCTATGTTAAAATTTCTTTGTTTCAAGGCAACGGTTAGTGCAAAATGCTGAAATGCAAAAAAGCAATGCTGAAACAACAAAAACAACAACTCGGTCAGTGCAACAAAATCCAACCCCTTAGAAATGCCGTCGGCCAAACAAAAGCAAAACAAAAATACGTGCGCTCACACAACCTTCCGCCATAGACCAAGAACAGGTGAACAAGAACAACTGAACAAGTGAGCGATTTGAGTGAGTTGACTCACTTAGAAAACAAGAACAAGTGAACATGTTCAGTAAAACAAACAACCTTTTCAGATAAACTCTTTAGAGCAGTAGTGTCCAAAATGCCAGAAGCCTATCCCAAGGGATAGGAACTCATAATTCGACACAAGTATAGAGATAAAGAATACGTGTGTTCTCTTACGATGACAATTATATAGTATAGCTGCCATACAAAAGATATGTATGGATAAAAGTCTTAGTAGGAAAAACTTTTTTGTTTTCAATGCTATCGCACTCAAGCTTGTCGTTAATCAATATTATATGCTTTTTCACAATTCTACCATGTTTGATCCAAATCGGATGACTATAGCATATAGCTGCCATAGGAACTATCGGTTGAAAAAGTAGTTCTAGTGAGAAAAACTTTTTTGTTTTCAATGGTAGCATCTTTATACCTTCCAGTTGTGAATATTATCAGTTTCCTCACAGTTTTGGGGAGTTCGGTCAAAATTGGATGAACACATCGTATAGCTGCCATATAACAAACTGGGAAGCAAATGCTCAAAGTAGTGGCGCCATCAAGCTACAAGGGTATATAAACTTAGGTCGAGCCGAAGTTAGCTTTCCTCTCTTTTTATTTTCAACCTTAATTTTTATTAAAAACTTGCTAAGTGAATATTACTTTTTTCTCGTAGATTCCAAAGCTTAGAAATAATTATCATCGACTTGGACTTGATTCTTGAACAGAACAAAGAGTTCAGGCCGTCTGTTCCTATGCAAACTAGTTTTTCAGTTATAAGACAATCGAGCTTAACTTTAGTGGAAATAACAATCGGTGTTAAAAAAAAACGATGTAAAGTATTCGGTTCGGTGACGGCATGCAGTCTTGAGTATTTGTTTAATTTGTAATACAAATGGATTTTAAAATATTCTTCTTAAAATCATCTTTATTAAAAAACCGATTTGTCTAACAATTTGTCTATATCAGAAAATCTTAAAATTTACATTTTTATTTGAAAGTTTATGTGAAAGAGCTTTAAAAACTTTCTTCATTTGACTTTCGCTTGGATTTTGGTTACACTTCTGTTGGTTTACTGAAACTTCAAACTTGCAAAGCTATATTTTTGCTATTTTTCCTTCGTAACATTTTGTTTGTTAATTAATTTGAAACTTACACTTCACTTTTTGATTGCTTTGACATAATATGCCCAGAAGCTAAATCAAAGAATCAACTGGTCACTGTAAAAATAATCCTAGGCACGCAATGCTTAAGTTTGCGTTTGTGATTATAATTTCCTGTAGTCCAAAAGTGCTAAACATTAAAATATCGCATTGTTAACTCTCTAGGCGTGTTTGAAGTGAAATCGGCCATTCAACCACCAGTCACAGATTTTCTGACGTCTAGACAATGAAGATACCAAAGTACGAGTATCTTTTGCCGCAAATAGAGATACAAAAATCTGTTGGCTCTTTGCACAAATTAGCAATTTCAAAAACGTACTTGGTTTTGCTTGGCAATTAGCCAAGTTAAATACATAATGCATTTGTCTGGGGCTGCAAGTCGAGGCTCTAAGCCTGTCACTAACTGACTACATCTTAAGTTGGAGGCAGCCAAGCGTCGGCCAGTCAGCAATCATAAAATTTTAAGCCCAACCGTGACCGATAAATTGCGAAAAATTGGATAGATGGTGGAAAAAGAAAAACAAAAAAAATGATTGCACCTCGTACTGGTAGCTCCAATTTGCAGCTGATCTATGCGAGAGTTAAGCCCACGATTAGCCGTTAAACGAGATTGTATTGTCTGTTTAAGCATTTAATCTTTGGCATAGGTAATTTTTCTAATTTGGTATCTAAACTGGGTCAGCTAAACATCAAGCCGCGTCTTGCATTGACAATGCTCTAACTTTATGGCCTTTGATGCAACTGGTTGTTCCAACAAATCGTTTCAAACTCGTTTGCTGGCATTCTAAAAATAAGAGAGGGAAAAAACAAGAAAAACCAAACTAATGCGACAATAGAGCATAAGTTGCTGTTGCTGTTGTTATTGCTGGCATTCTGCAAAATGATCTATAGAATTGCCCCAATCTGTTGGGGATCTGTTGCTCAATGCAACATTGTGAGAGAACGTTTTGTTTTGGTATCCATTTCATAGCTTGGCATCTGGTTGAATACAAATTGATGGCTTATTATATTTAAGTATAGCGGTAGGCTCAGTCCCGAACCAGAGCAATCATCTATTTTGAAGATACCGCAGTTGCTCGTTTCGGTAATAAAAATCATTGAGCTATTCAAGACATCGAACTTTTAAAGAACTGAAGCACAAATCTTGCATTTGTTGGGAAAAATTGGGTTCGGTATGAAATTTAAGAAGTAAAAAAATATGGAGCCGAAGATGGGTTAGAAAAAACTGCAGGCATTGGAACAGGATGACTCTGGTATTGTAACAAGTAGGCTTTTAGATAATGCATATTTCTACAAACAAAACTAGGTATTATAGTTTCAAAAACATTGGCAAAGTTTTTACTTGCATTCAAAATTAACGCTTTAGCTTTGAGCTTCAGCTTTTCTCACTTAACTTAGCTAGCATAAGCCTTCTGGCAAAAAGCTGACTACAAATTTTGCTAGTCTTAAATTGATTAAGCTATTTTGTCGTGCCCAACTGCATATAGTGTTGTCAACAAGTAGTCCACCTCAGATATGACTGGGAGTTTCTTGAAACAGTATTGAACAAGTTTACTGTTGCTAAGCTAACGGCTTACGTGATCTTTTTAAATCTGCTACATGAGTTTGCTATTCAGAATCAATTATACAACAAACTACAAGTGATCTAGCTGTGATCTTGAGGTTTGTTAATTTAGGGCTTTGGGTGATTTCTGCCTCTGATGATCAAAGTATCTAAACTAATCTAATCTAGAATGACGTGAAACCACAAAATTGTCGATTTCTGTACCTATCTTTTCAAAAGACTCAAGGACATGATAACTTTACGTTTTAGTAGTGTGGCTTTCTAGCCTCAAAAGTATAAAGCTAATGGTAATACACAAATACAAATATTGGTCTTAAACATATTATTAAAACAACATGGATACCACAGTCGCAAAAATAAGTCTTAAAGCTGCATTTACACTTGTCATATATAAATATTTGGCTGTCAAGATTCTCTAAAGTGAAACTCTTGTCAAATAAAACCAATCCGATGATGATAAGAATTCAGAATTCTCTTAATATTTGGAGATACATATTTACCTCGTCAGATAAACTCTTTAGAGCAGGTGTCCAAAATGCCAAAAGCCTGTCCCATCGTATAGGAACTTATAATTCGACACAAGTATAGAAATAGAGAATACGTGAGTTCTATAAATAGCACGCTCGGCGGCATGCTCTCTTACGATGAACGTGTTCGTCGTTTTGTTCACCCACAAGACATTTGTTCGTTTGCTTCTTGCTCATGCTGAAATGTCAAACACACTTCGTGTTTCGCTGCTGCGCACACAAGCGCAATGCTTGATTGTGTGATTGTGCGCCGCCATCGGTATAGCCTTTATCAGTATGGAACTAATATCGCACATCCAAACATACCACTCACTTTCCACCCACATACCACTCACATATCACCCACATACCACCCACTTCCAACCAACATCAAACCCACTTCTCACCCACTTCTCACCCACATACCACCCACATCCCAACCACATCCCACCCACATCCTACCCACATCCCACCCACTTCCCACCCACTTACCACCAACATCCCACCCGCTTCTCACCCACTAGCCACTCACTAACCTCCCGCATCCCACCCACATCACACCCACTTACCACCCACTTCCCATAAACTTCCCACCCACTAACCTCCCACTCACATCACACCCACTTCCCACCCACTTACCACAAATTTCCCACCCTCTAACATACCACTCACATCACACCCACTTCCCACCCACTTCCCAACCACTTCCCACCCACTAACCACCCACTTCCCACTAACTTCCCATCCACATCCCTACCACTTCCGACCCACATCCCACCCTTTTCCCACCCACTTCCCATGTGTCGAATTATTATATGCTTACAAACCAAATTTCAAGTCAATCGGATGAAAAAAAAAATTTTTACATATAAATTTTCCACCCCTTGGGGGTGGAATTTTCCGAAACCCACTCTTATTACTTACTTTCAACACTAATGGAAACTCCTGCCCAAATTTCAGCCTTCTATCTTTTACCGTTTGCGCTCTGCGTTGATTGCCAATCAGTCAGTCAGTGAATCTGTCAGGACAAACTGTTTTATATATACAGTAGATGGGTCAGAATCTCAGCCGCTGCAATAGTTTTAGTGAGTCAGCATAGAAAAGTTGTCAATGTGTTGAGCACATTCAAACAACGAGCCCTGAAGCTCTCTGTTCTCTGCCTGGGATTGAAGGGTCGGCAGCGGCCGAGCATAAAAATTAAAGCCAAAAAGATAAGCTTTTGAAAGCTCGTTGACAATTTTCCTCTTATGTACAATCTCCGAATTTTTCTCTGCACACCAGAGAACTGCAAGGGTGTCACTTTTTGCCACCTTACTCACACCCAATAAAATTTGTGCCCCGGTGCCACTCACACCCGGCTAAGCAAAGCAAAGACACACACTTATCAAAAATTTCGTGTGTGATATGAGTGCCGGCATTATTACGCTCTCGCTCATGCAAGGTGCCGTTTTTTTTTTGTGTTTGCACTCATTCATTTTTGAGCAACGCGTGCCGGTCGCGCTTGCACTCAAAACGAATAACGGAATAATCACAAGTTACAAAAAAGGCAATGCGAAACACACAAGAATCACTCGAGTGTTTTTTCAACACCATGGTGCTTTTGGTTGATCTGTTCTTTGCGTTCAAGTTCAGTGCATCTTTGAATTTGTCTGCGGAGGGACATAATGGCGGAAGTAATTAAAAGTAATAAATAATTAAAAATTAAGTGATATGTAATGAAGCAATGAATATGTTAAATAAAATGTAAGATTAATAAGAAATCATTTGTTTCATTTTGCGACGCATTTGGAGCAGCAGGTAGCAAAAAAAACAACTCAAGCGAAGGCTTGTAATAAAGAAACCGTAATACTCCACACACTCAATACATTTTTTTTTTATTTTGAGGTTTTTCTTTTCACCCATCCTTCTTGCGACGCTAACGCGCCGGCATACGTACACACACTTGTTCAAAAAAACTACCTACTCTATGTTGATGCTTGGTACGTCACACACTTATGCATTATTGCGAGGCTGGCACTCATACTCAGTTGTCCGGCAGCAAAAAACACAAGGGTGTCAAAATCACCCTACATTTACCCGGTGCACCTTGAGTGCCGGTGGACTCTTGCAGTTCTCTGCTGCACACATGGCCGACCTCTTATCTAGATTTTATATCAGCATCAAAAGCAATGACGATTAATTTTTTTTTTGTTTCCATAACAAGCAAGCTTGCTAAGTTCGACGTAGCTTGCAAGCTTGATATAGCTTGATTAAAAAGCCATCTATAAACTCTTGATCACTAAGTAACCCACCCCGTTAGATCGTGTCTCAGTCTGGTTTCAAAAAAAAAAAAAACAGCTAGATACTCCGCACTGTCCCTAAGACAGTTGACCACAATCTAGCCATAAGTTGCTGGCCTTCGTTTCTGGTTTTGTACACTGGAGTCGACTTATTGCTTACTTTTTTATGTACATTCATACTCAACTCAACTACTTACTTTTGTCTCATTCTGCCTATGCTAATATCAAAGATTGAAATGTCATTGTTGTCAGCTTATCGTTTGAATTTATGCCTGCGGTGCTTTTAGCCATAACCACAACAGCCACAACTACAATGTGGCCAGCTTCTTGTAGCAATGCCATGCAACTCGTTATACTCGGAATGGCCAGCACCGTTTTCTATGTCTTGTGTGTGTCTGTCTTGCCTTTGTTTTTTGCTTCCATTGTCACAAAATTCTAATTTTCACTCTGATTCATTCAACCCAACAAATTCCAGCTAATGTCATAAGTCGTTTCAAACGTAAATTAAAAACGTCATCAAACATGTCCGAAGACCTGGACGAGCTATTCCTGTCGCCCATACCGTCACCCACGCCGGCTGAGCTGCAGCAATGCATCTTGTTTGGGTTCCGTCGGCGTCTCTATCCCGCCCAGATATTAGACGAGTGTCGCAATGCCTTTGGGCCCTTTGCGCCAAGTGCACAGTATGTGGCCAAATGGTATCAGCGTTTTCAAGACGGTTTCTTTAACATCGACGAGAATGATGAGGAAGAGGATGCGCTGGGACATGTGGGAGCTGGTCAGACGCCCACCACATGCAGTGACTATGATGAGGATTTGGGTGCACTGCCACTTGTCTTGCCAGATTTAGGGCAGAGTCTTAGCGATAGCGAGCACGAAGATTATGAGCATGATGAAGATGAAGATGATTATTATGTGGATAATGAGGGGCATGTGATTGGCTATTGGCAGGGCTATGGCTATTTGGGTAGCAAGAGAAGGTACATACCTAACTAAATCAAGGCTGCAAACCGTTGAAACTTTCGTCATCAAATTTCCAGTTCGGTTCGAGGTGCGGTTTCAGAGCTGCAGAATTTTAAAAGTGGTTCAATATTCTTAAATTCTCCAATCCAAATCCGTGATTATAACGTAAACGACTTTTTTCAAACATACTTTTTAATTAAAAATGGTTTTAAATAGCGCAAATAATAAACACATTTTTCTATGTAGATAAAACAAGTAAGAAAGTCTGTCAAGCCCGACTATAATATACTCTACTCCCAAAATTTGTATATATCTGATCAATTTAAGTTAGAAGCCACATAAGGTGCCATAGAAGCCCTAAAGGTGTTAAGTGCTGCCCGTCGCTGTTGCGGCCGGTGCTTCCTATCATAATTATATGTTTTCCTTATAGCTCGACTATCGTTCATCTGATCTTCACCATTCCTTTGGCGGATCGATAAATAATCTTGATTTCTAAATAGCTCTAGAAGGTACGAATCATTTATCTACAAAATTGTGAGAGATATGACGATTTTTCCAAATTGCGGGGGCGGGAAGAGGCGTGGAAAAAAATTAAAATAAACTTGATCTGCCTGCAAGTACACTCAGAGAAAAAATAGAGAATTTCACTCTTGAATCAAGAGCATTCGTTCTCAAAAGAACGGTAAGAGTGAAAATTCTTGATCCAAGAGCGAAATTCTTGAGTGAATTTTTGATCCCGACATTCCTGATTCAAGAGTTTCAGCTCTTGATACAAGTATGAATAATTTTTGATTCAAGAGTTTCAGTACTTGATCCAAGTACGAATAATTTTCAAATTAAAAAACTTAAAAAAAATATTTTCCGTCTCCCACCCAAACTTTGTTTTAAACTGTGATTGATTTTGTGATAGCCAAATATAAATTTTTGTTTTCTTACTTTTCTGGGACTTCAACTCGGTACCTCGAAATACTGAAACACAAACAGGCGACGGGCAGCTTAGCCCACTCGACTATCATCCATGAGTCAAACGAGGCAACGAAAACACAATTATAAATAAATGCAGTTGACTTTCGTACGCATCGGACAATGACAAACTGCGCATGCAACGTCCAACGCTATTCTCTCAAAGTTAAGTTGCCCTCACTCCCCTTGCCTATTAAAAACCAAATTGAGAACGTTTAGAACAAATTTATCTCGATTCCAAAAGCGAAATTCTTGAAAATTCAAGAACGACTAATTTTTTTTCAAAGCGTTCGTACTCAAATTATTCGTTCTAGATTTTTCTTAGTGTATAAGAAACATATGTACCACACATGTCAAACCTTTGTCTCTTACCATCTCTGAGGTCTGTTTATTCATACGAACAGACGGTTATGGCTATATCGACTCGGCTGTTGATGCTGATCAAGAATATATATACTTTATAGGGTCGGCAATGATTCCTTCTCCCTGTTACATAATTTTGCGCAAAGTATACCCTGTGTACCTTTGGTACAGAGTATAAAAATCAAGAACTTGTCAATCTTTAATGACACATTCAATTTCAAGAAGCTTCAAGAAGCTCAACATGCATTATAGAAGTAGTAGAAGAGTTCGGCATGCTGAGTTTTATAGAGATTGTTCAAAAAAATACATTTATTTTGCTCGTTTCGGCTGGAAACTTCCTAGATATTCGGATAAGTATATTAAAACAAAGAACAATATATCTGTGCTCCATCGAATCGATTAAGAATGAACTATTAATTATAAAAATTTAAAAGATTCGGAAAAAAAACATTCAATCTGAATGTTTACTTTTCTACAAGAATATGATTTTACAAACTGAATTTCGATAGCAAAATCTGATAACACTAGACAACAAGTCAAAAAGCTAATTTCTTTTATTCTTCTTTTCTTTTATTTGGGCTCAGATGTAATATTTTTCTGTAGTGAAGCTTATTTTTAAAGAATTTCTAAAGATAATCTTGAAATAACCTAGGCGGACTCTTAGCCTTAGTAAGCAAGCTTCCATAAAACTCAACTGAAACTAAAACTAAATAACTAAAATTAAACTGAATCACAGCTAATAAATTGACTCAATACAAATAAGTCCTAGATACTTTATAATTATAATTATAAAAAATATAATTATTTCGAATTATTTAGCTTAAGACTTCAAATTAAGCCACTACTTTGAACGTTTGCTTGCCAGTTTCTTATATGGCTGCTATACGATATATTCATCCGATTTTGAAAAAAAGCTCCCCAAAATTGTGGAAACTGATAATATTCACAACTGAAAGGTATAAAGACGCGACCATTGAAAAAAAAAAGTTTTTCTCACTAAAACTTATATTTCGACCGATAGTTCCTATGGCAGCTATATGATATAGTCATCCGATTTGGATTAAACTTGGCAGAATTGTGTGCTAGCATATAATATTGATTAGTGACAAGTTTGGGAGAGATAGCATTGAAAACAAAAAAGGTTTTCCTACTAAGACTTTTTTTCAGACTTATCTTTTGTATGGCAGCTACACTATATAGTTGGCCGATTTTCATAAAACTTGATGGAATTATGTGAAAGCATACAAAACTTAGAAATACGAGGTTTTGGCACGTTTGCGTTGAAGACAAAAAAGTTTTTCTTAACTAAAACTACTTTTTCGACCGATAGTTCCTATGGCAGCTATGTGATATAGTCATCCGGCCGGTCCCGACAAATGTGCAGCGTATATGTACCAAGAGGCTTCGTGCAAAGTTTGGTTAAGATAGCTTTAAAACTGACGGAGGAGATAGCATAGAAACAGACGGACGGACAGACGGACATGGCTATATTAACTCAGATCGTCATGCTGATCAAGAATATATATACTTTGTGTGGTCGGAGATGCTTCCTTCTAGGCGTTATAAACATCTGGACAATTTTAATATACCCTCTACAAGGGTATAAAAATACAGAAAAAATCAATCTTAACTGGTTGACAATTGGTAGTGCCTAGTTAACTATACAGACAACCTGCTGTTTTTAAGTGTTTGATTGTGGTATACTAATTAGTAAATAGCTTTGCAATTTGAGTTCAACTCTCTAAGTATGAAATTAGTTAATGCATCAGAGATCTGCAACGAACACTTTAGTTTTGAGCATACTCGCGATTTTACTCGGCTTGTTTGTGCTCGCCGCTTTGGTTTTGACACACACCTTTTTTCACACGAGTAATAATTGAACAAGCTTGGTAAAGCTGTCGGCTATATTGTCGAAAATATGCCTAAATTTCTCTCTGCTCTCTTTAGCTCTCACAAGTTGTTGTTTTTGATTGCTTGTAAGAGTTGTGTTTCTCGTGTACAAGCTGTGATCGGCCACAGCCGGCAGTATATATTTGATTTGGGCAACAAGAACTCGCGGCGACTTGTGCAAATACACGAGTTCGCGAATACAATGATCCGTAAATACACGAGTGCTTTTGCGTTATTTCTTTTGTGAATACTTCTTGAACGAGCTCAGTGGGCTATGAGCGTTAAGTTTACTTATATTGCATTTGTAGCACGGGTGAACGAGCTTACTCGTTGCAGTTCTTCTTAATGCCTAATTGGGAAATAATACCTAGCGGTAGGGTCACGAGGAGAAACGGAGAATATTTGTAGGGTATATTATAATCGGCTATCCAGCCTTAAGGAGCCTGTTACGGTCATATCTAAATTTAGGAAGAACTCTTTTTCTGAGATAAAGAAAAAATTTATCAAACAATTTCGTTCCTTAAAATATAACAAATTTAGAAATTATCTATGTATATCTTTAAAGCAGTTATCTGAAATCTTTTTAAAACCGTAGCTCTATTCAATAAAACATGAACCAACTCGAATTCAGGTTCAAGAAATCATAATTTTTAACCCTACCGATTCTTAGAGCTTGGTTTGCAGCCTTGAATAAAACCCAAACTGTTCTTAAACTAATTCTTTTTTCTTATTCTGTCTCTTTTTCTCTTAACAGTGGATTATCCATCAGCGGCTTGCCTCCTTTACCCAAATCTCTCATTGGTTTCAATAAGCTACTTGGCTCTGATTCGGGTCTGCTCAGCGATGTTGAGGCCCAACAGGAGGCGATTAACAACAACAACAACAACAACAAGGAGAACGACAGCAGCAGCATTAACCAAAAAGATTGTGATAACAGCAATACCAACCACGATCAGTCGGTGACTAAAGATAGCAATGATAATGGAAACGATAAATTAGCGCCAACGCCGGCAGCTTTAAATGAGGCACCAACGGCAGCGGCAGCGTCCAATGCAAATAAAAACGAAAGCATGAACACAACAGCAACAACAACAGCAGCGGCAACAGCTACGGCAGTGCTAACAGCAGCAGCAACAACAACGACAACAGAAACAACAACATCGACTGCAACGACATCAGTGACCAGCTCACCTGCTAAAGTAAACGCAACCGGCAGCACTTTGGATGCACAGATAGCGACGCTGCGAAAGGAAATGGTAAGTTGATTGAACTGAAATGGAATGATATGGAAAAGCGTGCGCACACAACTCTCTTTGTTGTGGGTGTGGGTATGGGTATGGGGCTGGGGAGTAAGTAATTAAAGTAATCAAATAATCACTTTTCCTAGAATCTCTGTCATAGATCTGCTTGGTGTGGTGCAGTTTTTCAGATATCAACCACACGTTTGCATTGAGTAAGGGCTAGATTTGATTTGTAGCTTCGCCAACGAGTCGTCTACGAAACACACCATGGGCTCAAGCAACGCCAAAGCAACAAAAATTAACAAATTATGTGATTGTTTTAAAATTTGCTCTCTTTTGGTTTGGTTGTTTGCTGGCTTTGATTGTTATAAAAAATTAGGTCAAGACAATAGATTAAGTCCACTAAAACTAAATGCATGTCATTTTTTGTAAAGGGAGAGTTTTTAGCTGCTTTCGGATTAGATTTTAAAAAAATACATAAAATTCAGAAAAATGTAAGAAATCTTCATTTGAATCGAAAGAACGATCTATATAATTTATAGGCTGCGCCTCAAATACACTCTCCAACATATCGGCCAGTATGTAACGAATAAATTCTTCAATATTGGCTTTCAGTGCGTCAACTGTTGCGGGATTTTCGCTGTAGACATGAGTCTTAACATAGCCCCACAAAAAAAATAATCTAAAGGCGTAATATCGCACGATCGTGATCTCACGAACGTGAAATAAACTGTTCACCGAACTCGCCTCTTAATTGGGCCATTGTTTTGCGTGCTGTGTGGCATGTGGCACCGTCTTGTTGGAACCACATGTCAGCCAAGTCCAGCTCTTCCATTTTGGGCAAAAAAAAGTTTGTAATCATCGCACGGTAGCCCTCTCCATTCATGGTAACGTTCCTGCCTACGTCATCTTTAAAAAAGTATGGTCCAATGATGCCACCGGCCCATAATCCACACCAAACAGTGTATTTTTCGAGATGCATTGGCACTTTCTTAAACGAGCATAAATTTTGTTAATAAAATGCAATAATCTGCAAGCATTGTTCGTTTGTAAGTCGATTCAAGGATAAATTATAAGCCAAACTGAACATGTTTGACAATAACATGTGACGCGAAAGCAGCTGAGCTGCCTAAAACAGTGTGACCAAAAAGAAAGTTGCTAAAAATCCCCCTTTACATATCAATTCAGAAAAAAAATTTATCCAGAATCCAGATTGAAAATCTTTTATTAAAGAAGCTTGCTATCTGAAAAAAAGGAAGATTGAAACACTTTAATTTGAGGTTAAAAATAAAAAAAAAAATTTTTTCCATTTCTCAACTAATCAACTTTCTTACAGTTTTCTGTAAAGCAAGTTTAAAATATGTATTCGGTGGAAAATGCTTAAGCAGCGCATCCACACACGAATTTGTTCGATGAATTTGGTGTGCTCGACAAAATGTTCGTCGATAGTGGAGGTGTTCGTGACATATTTTTGTGTTCGACTTTTTGTTCGCAGAGAATAATAACATTTCTATCTTGTCATCAATGGATGGGAACAAGTGCACGAACATCATTTGTCAAAAATATTTGTAGAGTGAACAAGTGCCCAAATGAACAACGAATTGTGGCTGGAATTTATTGAATGCCCCCAAAATGATGAAACAATTCTTTAAGCTTATTTGTGTCGCCATCTAAGCCATCATGCCATGTTTACTCGTTGAGATTTACAAGCAAATGATGTTCGTGAGAAATGTTTGCCTGTTTAGTGGGCAAATGAATTCTTGTTTGACAAATTTGTTCGTCGAACAAATTCGTGTGTAGATGCCCTACTTTAACTGGCTATAACTTATTCATTTATGTGACCTCTTTGAAAATCAATCAGAACTTTTAGCAAGCTTCAGGTCAGTAAGCTATGTTTATTGATAACTTTTTGAAACAAGACACACATACACCACAAAAGAGGCTGGTCGACTGCACAGCTGTTTCATGAACCAAGCAAGTCGGCAGAGGAAATCTTATGGCAGCATTTCTATAACCGCTTGGGAATTTCAACATTATATCAAAACCCGACACCAACTGACAACGATAAGTTGACAGGAGCTTTCTGTATGTGTGTGCTCCATATCGGCCATTCTGTTTTAGTGGGGGAAGTTCTCTCCTCTCAGTTAACTCAGAGGCGAATATGTTTGATTTGCCCAAATATAATCGAACTACATTTTTGTAGTTTCTAACAACTGCTTAGTGCCGACGCATATCCCAATGTGACTGTCTTAGTGACCTCTTTTTAAATCAATCATAGAACTTGAACTTGTTTGTTCATAACTTTCGTTTATCCATAAATTTATTTTGGTAGCTTTTGTTGAAGAAATCGATTTTGGGACTAAAGTTAAGAAACAAAATCTGTGATGAAAATATAACACATTAAAATAAAACAAAATATAATATCAATGCTTGCTATGGGACTCAACTCAAGACCTCTCTCTTACCTTCAGCATCACCGAGCTTTTTGCATGAGAGTTTAACAAATGATTGATTTAATTCACCATCACGCATATGGTCCGTGGCGGCCAACGTTAAGACGCCATGACGTTAGTATTCAGTGCCATAGGTCCCGAGTTCAAATCCCAATTTTTGTAATTTTTCCAGGAAGAAGAGAAGAATTCAATCTCTTTAAACATTTGACTTTTGACACTGTTTCGTGACTGTTTTGGGACTATAATATTTGTTTTAGATTGATTTTTTACTCTCAGTGTATGCTTAGCTACCTTCCCGTCAAAATGTTTATACTCTTATACATGGGTGCAAATATTGTTTCGTTAGGAATCAATCTGTCAAGTGATTTTAACATAGCCAATAGCTTTTTGTTAACTGTTTACAACCGATACGTATAAAATTACCATGACCTTGAACGAAACCGAAGATCATTTACCTACATACTATTAACACTTCCGATTAGTTACTTTTAGTTAAAAACCAAATTTTACACCTCTGTTCGAAACACCATCCCTGTATTAGAAGATTTGTGTCTATTTCGTTGAATTTCTGCTTAAAATTGTATTTAGAAAAATAAGTGGGGACACAAAACCAATGTAACTTGTATCGCATGAAAATATCTAATGAACTGTAAAGAAACTAGTTTCTCTAGGCTTTTTCTGACATATCCAAGTTCGTTTTGTTGGCTTATCCGTCACATTGTTTGCATATGAAATGAAGCTCATTGTCATATATTCTGTGTGACCTAAAGTGAAATTACTTGAACAACGGATATGATTTGAGGCTTGTACAGTGATTTATATGTAGAAATGTGCGTTGCTTTGGCCTGTCAACACTTGGATTCCGAAAGCAATTTCACATTTCAGCTACTCAGCTGTGGAAAATTCTTCACATTTTTCATATATTTTTTGGTCGCTTATATTTATGCATTTTAATTTTATTGGTAATGCATTTTGTTGGCTGCTTTCTACCATTTGATGATGAGGATGTTGAGCTCACCCTTTGTTAATCAAGTTCAATTCTTTGTGCAGCTGCATATTGCATATTTTAGCGAAAAGAAAGTGAGCTTTCAAATTCATGAATATTATTTTCCACCTTAAATAATCTCAACTCTCAACTCTGACATGGACATCACATCTAAGTTGAATTAAAAAACGAATTCAAATGAATCTTTAATTCATTAAGTCAAATTGGCAAAGCAATTATCTTAGCATTTAACCAAAAAATAAAACGAAATACGAATAGAGTTAGCGGATAGAGAGAGAGAGAGAGCGTTTCAGATGGACACTGTGGCGGCCTCATGGCTTTTAAGTTTCGGGGGGCTGACATTTTGCCACGATGCCAAACACTTTGTCAAAGTTGAAGTCGTTTGTTTGGCGCAGCCTCTGGAAATAGCCAAAATGAAATGTGTTCATTTTTTATATACATATTTTTCCATCTTTTTGGGGGATGCAAAATGTCGCTTTATGTCAGGCATATAATTGCAATCCATCAAAGATGACCAGGCAACAAATTAAAATACATTATTAATAAAAGCCGGTAGAGAGAGTAAAACGATAATTAAGATATCATTTGCATGCAGGATTAATCATATGAGACAATGATGAAGCACTTAGACAGATTCTTTTTTCCACACTTTTTTAATGGGAATTCCCAGTCACGCTTATATCAGTAGAAATGTTTTAAATATATTTCAGGCTTGGATCTGATTAAAAAATCTAGGTAAGGAGCGCTACATAAAGTAGGTACAGTCGCAGTACGAATACACAACAGATTAGCGAGGCTTGTGGATGTAAACCAGGGGTGTTCAAGCACATTCCGCAATCCAAACATCCATTGTTGTTTTGCAATTCATATGCGTGTTCTCCTCTCTTTCTTTGCGAGCGAAGGCTTTGTTGTTGGCACGTGCAGAGCAGTGTTGCCAATTTGGCCTTTTTCCGGATAGATCTATCCTATTTTTAACTGCTTCAGCCGGAAAAAATGTCAAACATCCCCTATCCGGAATTCTGTCCTTTTTTTGGTTCTCTTATCTGGAAATCTGGCATTTTTAGACTAAATTATTTATTTTATATAATTTTTGCAAACTTTTATCGATATCGTGTATAATCGTACGCATATCGAAGCGTAATTTGCAGAAGTTAAGTTGATTAAAAATGCCTAAAGAAATTTATAAGCAAAAATTCCGCGATTGCTGGCTACAGCAGCCAAATTTTAAAAACTGGTTGTGTCGCGATGAGTCGGACAGTAATTAGGCTTATTGCAAATACTCCAAATGCAGTGTAAACTCGAAAGTTGACCAAATTCGCGCGCACATGGCGACAAAAAAGCATATACAAAACACATCATGTTTTAATCAAGGAAACAAAATTAGTAGATCGATGATTCTGCAGAGAAAACCATTTGACATTACTGTACGGATTTTGTGATTGAGTTAGTCAATCAGCTAAAGAAGAGGTAAGCTATTTAATATTATATACTATTTTTGCACTACAAATAATTTTTTATATTTTAGGTTGCCGGACAATTATGCAATTTTAAAAATAATTGACGCATTTTCGGTGGATCGTCCTCTTTGATCAAAAAAGGACACAATCCTGCCGATTTTGGAGCTGTTTGAAAAAAGCAGCGACAAAAGAAGCAAAATATCTGCGCAATACGCTACCTTCCACCAATTAAAATGGGAAAATGTAGAAAATACTTTTAGTTTTTGGTCCGAGGTAAACAAATATCGAGACAGCGCAGGTAACAGCCCCTTTTCAGACCTGGTAGCTTTTGCCCTGACTGTGCTTTCGTTGCCATGGTCGAATGCGGAAGAAGAGAGGGTATTTAGCCAAGCTAATTTGGTTAAAACCAAAACTAGAAATCGGCTGCAAGTGGAGACGTTGAGTCCCATTTTGACAGTCTGGTAATTATATATATATAAATTTTTTTATTTAAATCAGTTGTACATATATGTATTTTATCTTTAGATTCGGATTGCGTCGGCATAAGTTGTTTTGCCATAACTACAATTTGCCTGATAAATATTTTTCATTAATTGGATCCATGGCGGCGTACGAGGAAAGAGATATGGCCGATGAAGATGTTATTGAAGAAGCCTTACAATTATTGAGCAAATAAATGAATATAAATAAAACTTTTTGTCCTTTTTGCCGCCTTTTTTTTTAGTTTTCCAGCCTTTTTTTCCTGTTTTTTTTTTCAATCTGTCTTTTTTTTTCAAAAAAATATTGGCATCACTGGTGCAGAGCTGCAACGACAATTTCATATGTGTCTCTCTTCTCTCTCTCCTATGTCTCCGACAGACTCAAACGTGTTCTGTCGAAAGTTTACATTACTCCTGACGAAAAAGTAGTGCACTACAATCGCTGCTTTTCGTTAGAAAGAGAGTAATCGAAAAAAAAACAGACTGCGAATATTCTGCATTTCAATTATAAAGAAAAATATACGCATTCATAATGGGAATCCGATGGTAGTTCGGCTCTAGCATACATCTTTTATTACGAGTAATGCAGGCTGTGGGTACGCCGTTTACAAAGCGGCCATTGCTAAGTAAAGCAGATTGTATGGGACTAGTTCCTTCATACTGACGGCAAATCCTTTATGTAATGGCAATTGGCGCCTCTGGGAACAATGTTGCTTATGCGTAGTCAGCGCTCGCCACGCTTGAGACAGCCACGCCCACACACAGACAAAAATCGGGTTTCTCTTTATATTTCTTGTGGTTGTTCTGGCTTGAGATGAATTTTCTGCAGTTGTATTTGTTTTAAAGCAGCCGTAAGCTCATTCTGCCGTCAAATCTGGCGAACGCGGCCAGTGAAAATTTTACATTTTTAAAATTTTTTTTTACATCAAACGGCCATGGAACAAAGATCTCAATAAAATCGATTGTAGCGCGGCTTGTGTGTGGTGCAGTGTTGCCAGAATAAGAGGACCGAAAGTTGCTAAATGTGCAGAAAATAATTGCTAAAAATAAAAAAAAGTGGCTTAAAAAGTTAGTAAAAGTCAAAACATTAAAAAAAGTACTCATTTTAGAACTAAAATCTAACAAAATTACAAAAACATTCTATTCAAAGATTTAAGACTACAATAATAATTAAATGTAGTCTGCAAACAGCCTGGAGACAGAATCTCTATTGGTTACTTTCAGTATTGAGCTAAACGTGAAGGTTGTGATTTCGCCGTAAGCAGCAAAAACAACTTCAGTGAATTTTTGGCTAGTTAAAATGGAACCTAAAAATGTTGCCTACAAATCAAAGAGGGGGCAACATGTGTTATATCTGTGTAGTCCATTTGTTCAAAATAATATTAAATAATAAAGCAAATAAAAGTTCTTAAAACCATCCTAATGCACAGACAAAAATGGATATTTATTGATGAACCATTGGATAAATTCAGTTCCAGTTAGGACTGAACAAATAATTTAAGAAATAGTTCTTTGCCGGCTTAAGGTCGTGTTTATTTTATGTGCTAAAGCTAACAACTATCCATTTAATGTTAAATTGATCTTAGAACTTTCATCTAATGCAGCTGAAAATCGTCAAAAGGATAAGAAAAGGGATTATAATATCAATTTTGTAAGCATATGATAATATCCATTCCAAATAGATATTAGGGTATCAGTTTTTTTTTCTGAGTGCTTAAAATCTCATTTAGGTTCAACATTTTGAATGATCCACAGTAGAGTCAGAACCCGTTAGTTGGGCTCAGTACTGAAATCAGCCCGGATTTGAAAGAGATGATACTAAAAACATAGCTTTCCTTACGGGATTTTTCGTAATAAATTTGAAACGTTCTTTATTAGGCTTAAAATTTAAGAGAAAGCACTTATGAACTGGAGCTGTTTACATCTAAGGCGTTGTACTAAGGGGCTGTTTAATAGATTTATGAGTCATTATTTTGCACTTCGACTCGAAAGTACCGAATAGCTAAAAATAGCTAAACATAATTTTAAAATTGCCAGATTTGTAGCTAATGGCATTTTCAAAAATTTAATAGCATTTCCATTTCCAAATAGCTAAAATGGCAACACTGCTGTGGTGGAGTGCCATCTTGTTGAAATCAATAATGCACCATACGCTTTCGACGAACAATTGGCATCAAAAAATTGGTTATCATATCGCGATAATGCTACTGATTGACAGTAACCGTTTGGCCATCTTCATCTTTGAAAAAGTACGGCCCAAACGCCTCACCAAACAGTGCCTTTTTCTTATTGAAGAGGTACTTCTTAAATCTCTTGAGGATTTTCAGTTTCATAAATACGGCAATTTTGTTTGTTTGCCGTTCCGTTCAAGTTGAAATGGGCTTCATCGGTCGCGTTCGCGTGGCGTGTACTGTTCTATGGTAAAAATCTACTTGGACTGGCGCTCCAAACGCGCTACGTATTTAGTCGATCTGGCATCGCTGTTAAAAGTTTTAGTGTTGCCAGATAGGTCCGTCGAATATGGCCAACCCTGTACATATATGCATAAATACAAAGCAGCGGAATTGAAAAAAATATTATTCGCCGGTGTTCTACAAACCTCTAACAACATAAAAGCAACCCAAAAGCAATTGTCGGTGTTCCTGAAACCTCTTTTGGTTGTTTTCAAATGTTGTGAATTTTGTAGCGACATTTGGTTTAAGAGATTTGAGTCAAATATAATAATGAGGAACAAAGCTTGAATGCTTAACTGATCAAATTGCATAAATATTATTAAAAATTTGATGGGTTCCAAGTAATAACGAGAAGGCCAAGCTAACTTCGTCTGTGCCGAAGTTTTTATACCCTTGCAAATGCTGTTTTTGAAATGTCAGAGTCTAAGAACGCTTACATAAAAATCAAAAAATTGTTTAACAAAAACCCATTTACCGACAGATAAACATCTGATTTCGACCAAATTTCGCGAATCCTTTTGAAAATAATATCAAATTAACAATCGAGGAGTTTAAGAAAGATAAAATTTAAAACAGAAAAGTTTTTTCTCACTAAGACTCATTTTCCGATCGATCGGTCCTATGGCAACCATAAGATATAGTCACCCGATGTCGATCAACTTTTTCAAATTAGTTGGAAAGCGTTTAATATTAAGAACCACCGACTTTAAGAACGATTTACTTGAAAACAAAAAGGTTTTTTCACTAAGACCCATTTTCCGACCGATCGGTTCTATGGCAGCTATATGTTATAGTCATCCGATTTTGACCAAAATTTGCAAATCTGTTTGAAAGCATATAATATTAATAACGGCCGAGTTTTAGGACGCTAACATTAAAAACAAAAAAGTTTTTCTTACTAAAACCCATTTTCCGACCGATGGTTCCTATGACAGCTATAAGATATAGTCATCCGATTTTCACCAAAATTTGCAAATTTGTTTGAAAGCATATAATATTAATACTGATGGAGTTTAAGGCCGCTAACATTGAAAACAAAAAGTTTTTCTCACTAAGACCCATTTTTTGACCGATGGTTCCTATGGCAGCTATAAGATATAGTCATCCGATCCGGTCGGTTCCGACATATTAGCAGCGTGCAGTAAAAAGAAGACTCTGTGCAAAATTTCAGCTCGGTAGCTTTAAAACTGAGAGACTAGTTTGCGTAGAAACAGACGGACAGACAGACAGACGGACAGACAGACGGACAGACAGACGGACAGACAGACGGACAGACAGACGGACAGACAGACGGACAGACAGACGGACAGACAGACGGACGGACAAAGCTCAATCGACTCAGCTCGTCGCCCTGATCAAGAATATATATAGTTTATGGGGTCGGAAATGAATATTTCTATGCGTTGCAAACTTCTGGGCAAAATTATAATACCCTTTGCAAGGGTATAAAAACGAATTTAAAATATTGTCCACCAAAACAATGCAAAAGTCAGAGGGCAGCAGAAAGCAACAATAAGCAAACCTGCCAACTTATTCCAAATGTGACAATATCATTTTCGGAGTTTTAATTTTCCTTTCAAAATTAAAAGTTTGTTCGCTTAAATGAAGTATAAATTTAACAAGAAGAACAATCTGATTTAAAAGGTTAATTCAATGAAGTATCAAATCAAACTTATCGATAAATTCTATCGGCGCGAAATTCAAACTACAAATGGAAGTCAA
Organism: Lordiphosa magnipectinata; assembly: GCA_037044535.1. Taxonomy (NCBI): domain Eukaryota; kingdom Metazoa; phylum Arthropoda; class Insecta; order Diptera; family Drosophilidae; genus Lordiphosa; species Lordiphosa magnipectinata. The sequence continues at coordinate 157,164 of JBAMBO010000979.1, forward strand.
GTTATCAGCAGTGAAATTTTTAATTGCACTTTTTATACCCTTGCAAAGGGTATTATAATTTTGCCCAGAAGTTTGCAACGCATAGAAATATTCATTTCCGACCCCATAAACTATATATATTCTTGATCAGGGGGACGAGCTGAGTCGATTGAGCTTTGTCCGTCCGTCTGTCTGTCTGTCTGTCTGTCTGTCCGTCTGTCTGTCTGTCTGTCCGTCTGTTTCTACGCAAACTAGTCTCTCAGTTTTAAAGCTATCGAGCTGAAATTTTGCACAGAGTCTTCTTTTTACTGCACGCTACGGTCGGAACCGACCGGATCGGATGACTATATCTATAGCTGCCATAGGAACCATCGGTCAAAAAATGGGTCTTAGTGAGAAAAACTTTTTTGTTTTGAATGTTAGCGTCCTTAAACTCGGCCATTATTAATATTATCTGCTTTCAAACAGATTTGCAAATTTTGGTCAAAATCGGATGACTATATCTTATAGCTGTCATAGGAACAATAGGTCGGAAAATGGGTCTTAGTAAGAAAACCTTTTTTGTTTTCAATGCTAGCGTCATAAAACTCAACGATAATTAATATTATATGCTTTCAAACAGATTTGCAAATTTTTGTCAAAATCGGATGACTATATCTTATAGCTGCCATAGGACCAATCGGTCGGAAAATGAGTTTTAGTGAGAAAAACTTTTCTGTTTTAAATTTTATCTTTCTTAAACTCCGCGATTGTTAATTTGATATGTTTTTTGTGAAATTTGGTCGAAATCAGATGTTAAACTGTCGAAAAAATTGTTAGATTTTTATGTAAATGTTCTTAAACTCTGACATTTCAAACACAGCATTGGCAAGGGTATTAAAACTTCGGCACAGACGAAGTTAGCTTGGCCTTCTCGTTACATCTGTTCTGATCTTTAAAAATTGTTGGATGTTTTAATAGGGGAACTCCGGAGGAAGAGTTAGTAATGCCATATGGAAAACAGTCGGATATCGCGGCAGAAAAGTAGCTTACGCTTCATCAGAAATCAAAAGTGGATTGCATAGTTTCTGAAACTTTGGTTTCGATTACGTCTCCCTCGCCAACGGCCTTCTCCCAATTAATGCAGCCGAGGCCATTTTTGAATTTTTATTTGTGCACTCCACTCACTTGTAAGCAACAGGGTTGTCAATACAAAATAGTTTTTTGGCGGGTCAGCGTTCTTAACTTTTTTCCGATACAATTGAGCACTAATGGCTTTAAAATAATTTATAGTTTGTAACTCAGTGCATACCACAACCACTTGCAGCATTTGGCTTAGAAACTACCAAATAAAATTCGAATCCTAACAATTTAAATTATTTTGAAGTCTACAACCCTGTCGAGGCAGCGGTTTTTGCCAGCTGTTTTGCATGCAACTACGAAGCTAACTCCGAAAAATGAAATTGTCCGACATTTGTGGAACACCGACATTTGGATTGGTTGTTTTCAAAAACAACTGACCCCAAAATCTCTAGAGATTTCTGGAACACATTAATTATTATGTATTATGTAAAATATTTCCGACACAGATTTGGTTTGTGGCGTGGTATTCTGGAGCAATTTGTATTTTAAGTTCTAAAGAGGAAATGGTTTTAATGAGGTAAAATCGAAAGATAAGCAATCCCAGTCAGAGAAATGCGAGCTTTAAAACTCAAATTCTGCCGACTTCCCTACTGCTGCCAAAACCTTGAATATATATAATATATATGCATGTTGATGTGTTTTGCTGTTGATAGACACTTTCTTTAGCGATGGGAGTATGACTTGGCGATTAGTGTAAATGAATTTGTGTGACTTCAACTATAATCAAATATTACACATATTCCTTGTTTCATAATATTTTGATAAATTTATTTTGTATCAGTTGTGTTTAAAAAAATAACTTCCATTTGGGTTTCGGTTAAACCGGTTTAATATAAAGATTATTGTTTCGGCTGGATACCCAGGATAGAAATTTTTATTTATTAAATAGAAGCGCTTATGCACCAGGGCCATCATTTTTATTTAAGTGCGTTTTCTTTAAAAAGTTAGACATGTTTTTAGTTCATAAAGAGTCGGCGGAACTTTCAATTTGTTCCGCAAATGAATCAAATTCCCTTCTTTTCCTTAATTACCCAGTTTCAGTGTATTTCTATCATTATGTGTCTAGCTTACATCCGTTGGATTAACAAATTATTCAAAACTAGTAGTAGTTGCTGTTTTTTTTCTTATTTATTTTCGTTATGCCACTTACAAGTATTTGAAAAATTTTGTGCCCAATGCGTGTCCAGTTTTCAACTGATACACCGATCACGACAACTTGGACTGGTCTGTGGGATTGTGACATGTCTGGCCAAGTCGACTTGTCTTGCTCTTGACCAAAACGTTTGCTGCCGCAGTCATCATCACCATCGTCGTCGTCGTCATCATCAACGGTGACAGTTGATTTGTAATTTTTTGCTTTTGCAGCAATTAAATAAATTAAAAATTTGTTTGCAATTGTGTAATAATTTCACATTTGTAATATCAACTGTGACTTGGATTTAATTGCAAATTCGATTGGTGTTTTTGGGTTAGCTGCTAAGCCACAAAACCTTTCACATTTTATACCAATAGCAGCGACCTTTCTGCCATAGAACCTGTTTAAAGCTGTGGCGTAGGTGTAAATATTTCAACTCTGCCGCTAGTTAGGAGCGGCCACAATTCGATTCTGTTGCTGTTGCAATAGTTTTGGCCTTTTTCGTGCTGCTCCGATTTAGACCAAACTGCTGCCACAACAGATGAAAACATTTAAACTATTATATGCAATTTGCATGCCAGTTAAAGTTGTGCAATATCAAATGTGGACTGAGTTTTGTGGGATTTTGTTTTTTTATTTTGGGTGCTGGGCGTCATTTTGGGTTGGGTTTGTTTTTGTTTGGAGCTGTTTATTTTTGGCACAATTAAATTACATTCAAGCTGCTATATGTCTTGTTACCAATTACACTCAATTTTAGCCAAAAGAGACGCCGCCGAAAAATGGTCGTGGCCGGACAACGCCAACGCCTGTCCAATGACACAGTAATCGTTGGCCATTGTTTTTGCTTAGCCAATTGTTAAAAATTGTTTCGGTGGTGGTGGCCCAAGCTAAAACATTTAAATTTACTCGTTTCCACAATTACGCCAGGTCTGTCACTGTCACCGTTGCCCGATATTTCCATGTCTTGTGTATACCCTAACAAAGAATTAATTAATTAAAATAAACTTAAAGAATTTAAAGACTGTATTTTTTTTTGCCACTTTAGCTCTACTCGATAAGATTATTACCGTTGAGCTTTCCTATATGGAATTGTTAACATGCTACATGACTACGTATTCCCTGAAATTTCTTTAATTGGCTTCAACTGGTCTGTAAGGATATTACAACTTTTCAAATGCTAAGTGTAAATTTTTTTTTTTGCAAATGCTGCGGTTCAATGATTAATGAATCAAGCTATGATCGGTTGGTGGGTGTGTGTATCTGTGAGGACTGGTATGTGAATGTGTGTTGCAATTATGTTAGTTGGCCGCTTTTGCTTTCAATTGTGTTGTGAATAAAACCAAAGGAAACCAGCTGAAACGTCTCGGTAAACCAAAGAAATTGATACGTTTTGTGTATTCCACATTTATTTGCACTCTACCATTGCCTTATTTCAATTATGAAAACTGAAAGTAAATTTGTGCTGAAGGTCAATGAGGTAGTTAATACTATTAGATCAGCTTTCAAAAATGTCAGAGAAAAATAGTTTTAAAAATATGTAGTTTATGCAAGTGGAATTGTATATAATTTATAAAATAATTTTGGATAAAATGGTCTATGACTTGCCTAAGAGAAGTCTACCTTTTTATAGTTCCAATCCCTTGTGAAACATAGAAGACACCAGAGATTAAATTGAGTCCTAAATCGATTCTACTTGATTTATAAACGGGTATTCATATTCACATAAACCCGAAATTTTTGAAACTTATTCTTCCATATATACTGCAATACATAACGTACACTTTAAACACTGCCCTTACAATATCCACATTTCCTGATAAATGGAAAGCTGCCAAGATTATTGCTATACCAAAATCTTCCAATGAGTATACAGAAAAAAAAGATCACGATATTTAGTATCAATCTGGTATTTTGCAGTATCGAATCGGCCTTCATCTGAAAAATACCCAGATGATATGTTCGAATATATCACTTTGACATTTCGAACACATCAAAGTGATATTTTTTCAGATCAACAATTTGATATTCTTTAATATCAATGATATATTATTATAGTATCAAAGCTATATATTCAAAATACCTGTAGGACATGGTTTTAGTATCAAAGAAATATTTTAAAAATATCAAAAGGGTATTATTGTAGTACCAATGCTTTATTATTATAATATCAAATCTATATTTTTATAATACATATTACAATTATTATGACAATTATCTTTCTGGAAAAATGTGGTCTTTGTCGCCGCAAGATATGTAATTAAGGCGGTCGAAGTTAAATCTACACTCTAAAAAAATTGTAAAATTAATGTATTGAGAAGAATTATTATTTCAAAACAAATCTTACCAATTAATTTTTCATACACCAATTTTTCAATTATTAGTTTTTGTATCAGCTCGTAGAGTTGGATGTCTTCCATTTTAATCTGAAAATTATAAAAAATTAGTATATTTAAACTCGCATAAGTTTTTTTGTGCATGTGTGCGAAATCTGTCGGAAGCAAAGGCTGAGCATGCTCTTTTTTGTTCTGCCCTTGAACGTCAAACAGCACACATACATGCATATGCAAACATGCGTACATACAAATGCGTATACAAATGTACGTAATGCGTATACAAATGTACGCATTTGTATGTACGCATGTTTGCATATGCATGTATGTGTGCTTTTCTGTTGTTTGGCGTTCAAGGGCAGAACAAAAAAACTCATCGCGGACACAAAATATGTATACATACAATTGTACATATTTAAACACGCACTTCTACTGCGTAGAGAGCTCAAAGTGAAAAAAACGCACAATATGTATGTATGAGTGTGTGTACTATAATAGTACAACAACAGTACAACAAAACACACACATGCAATTCACTTTATATTCACTTTTAACTTTTACATTTTTTTTGTATGCACCGCACTTTTTTTTAATTAACTCTCACACGCGCCAGCACAGATTGAATGACGAAATTCGCAAGAAGAAGCTAGAAGTTCGCTGCAGACCCGACGCCAACTTCGCAACGTTCACGAAGAAAAACCGACCAGCACTCGTTTTCGCGCTTGCGGCAGCAGAGCAATGAGCATTGTTTTTGCTTTTTTCGATATAGACTATTGCTGTCTCTCTTTGATTTGAGAAACTAAGTGCGTCTCTTTCTACTTTCAGAATTTCGATGTCTACTTTGATCTGAATCCATCCTATAACTAGGTCATTTTCCATATCACTTTGATCATTTCACATTTCAATATAATATTTTTAGTATCAATATGGTATTACAGGTTCATATTGATATTAAATAGTTTCACTTTGATATGCAAATATTGATATTACTGATATGATTTTGAAATACCTGATCTTATTTTTTTCTGTGCTCACACTCGCAAAACAAAAATTGTGAAACACTTTATAATTGATGGGAAATTATAGTTGGAGATGATGAAGCAACATCGATGGCTCTTATTACAGCAACTATCGATTGAAAGTGATGCCGTACTATGATATTGTAGGATGATGACAATAGTTTTGTGAGCTTATCAAAATAGCTGGAATTCCCGCCAGCCGCCATTTTACAAATTCTCCCGCAGTCGGCATTCAAAAAACTCAAAATCTGGGGGGAAAATAGCTAAATCGGCAACACTGGTCAGCTGCTCTGAGAGACATATGTATGCTAGAAAGAGATAACAAAAAACAAGGGCCCCTCGAAAGAGAGCAGCTGTGCTGAGTACGTCACCTTATAGTAAATTCACCTTGCTCTGGCCAGTGACTGACTGCTTTTTGCTCTCTTGTCCTCAGCTTTGGCATGCGTTCGGGTCGTGTATGTGTAATTAGCGAAATGTCTTCGGCCTATGGGGGCAACCGCTGTTATAAAACAGTGTTTTCCAAGAAGAGAGGATGGAAAATTGGGACTGCCCCTATGCATAACTTCAACAAGCATTCGGTGTGAGTTGCAGAGTGTGGCTGGAAAACGAGGTTTTAAAAGTATGATCGATTATCAGAACTGAAATTCGTTGATCGCTTCAAGACTAAAGAAGTTGAAAGGGTAAAACCTTGACTGTATTCGGGCTGGTTGGATCAAGTTTTTAGTGTTGCACAGTGTTATTTGAGCGAAGCTTTCGTCATGATTTTTCAATCAAGTCGCGACTTACACCATGAATAAAATTTAATGAAGTTTTTGCAAAACGTGTAGCTTGTCCCTAAAAACTTCTTTCTTATAAGCAAGAGCTTTTAAAAAAAATGCATAGTTTGCTCCATCGTGTAAATACGGTCTAAGTGAATGATCAGATGTGCCCAAAAATAAATATCGAATAAATATATATTTGTCTGCAAACTAGCTTAAGTTTTGTCAAAGATTTATTGATATTATAGATGACGCATGTAAAATAAAAAACGATTGTTCTTATGAGCTAACATTGGATCCCCCAAAAAAAAAAAGTTTGTATGAGCTGCGGTATCTATATATGTATGTAGTGTCTTTCGTTTTGTGCTTCTTTACCTTTTAGCGCAAAAGAGTGGGAACCTACAATTTAAGCCCGACACCTGGTAAAAGTGACTGTAAATTCTTAACAATTATAAATCAAATTGGTTTTGTTTTCATCCTTTGCCAATATCCAAATTAAACCGGTTCTCAATGAAGAGTTTCCGCTACAACTTTTTCTTTTTCCCTAGAAAGTTTTAGATCTATCAATTCCATGACCCAAAGTCATTTGGCCCTTGTAGAAAACCTCAAGCATTCCATATTAATGAGTGGGCTCGCCTCAATCGCTAAGCTAAGTTACGCTCAATTGTTACCGCCTGCCCGTCACACATCTCTAATGTGTGCAACGTTGAAGATTAAGTAATAAACTTTTGGTTAGTGCAATACAACGCATCAGTGTATATGTATGTATAAAAGCAACTACAACAATAGGAGAGAAAACAGGAGTAAGACTAATCAGCGCATGCGCAGCCATTAAACCAGCAAACTGAGCAAGATTCAACTAATTTATGTTGTTGCCCGCTTGCCTTGGTTATGGCCGCAAATTAAATTTATGATCGCAAAAAAGGCAGCGGCAACAAAAGCCAGCCGAGAGCCCACTGGGGCTGTGTTGTGAGAAGAAATGCATCAATGCATGAAATGAGTTTTTATGGCTTTCATAAAACGGCCTTGAACGCCTCGCATTCTTTCTTTCTTTTCTGGTCAGTTTTCTCTCGGTGTCTTCTCTGTGGTTTTGATTTTGTTGTTGTTTTATTCCGGCTGCTTCTCACTTGTTTCACTTTATTTGGCACAAGCGAACCGAGCTTACCCAGACCCATGTCAAGACAGGCCATTGCCTGGGCCATAAATTTATTCTACCTGCTATAAAAGATTCGCTGCGTGTAATCTGCATGCGTTTCTAATGTGTTTTTGCTTACTTAGACGAGTTGGTCACGTTGGCTGATTTGCGTAGCATTGGAGTTTAATGAACTTAAAAGCAAGATGGGGGGATGCTTAGTGCTTGGAAATGATTACGGAATAAATTAGGAAATTCTATTAGTATATTTTCATGGCAGAATGTAACCCTTTAAGGCTTGAGTGCCGGGGTTAACAACCAGCCACTCTTTACATTTTTGCATACATATGAAAATATGCTTATAAAAGTTAGCCGAAAAGCAACATTAGCAAAGACTTTTTACATTTATACTGCCTTTTAACCATGTACAACTTTGCTCGCAGAAAATGATGCAACTACTGTAAAAGGAAAAATATCTATTAATATAAAACTGTTTAATGTTGGTCAAAACTTTAGAACGTTTCAGTGGTATTCTTCTTCTGATGAAGTTTCACAAAGAAGAGCGCTGCAATCAAGCGCCCCGACGACATAATATATCCTGTGTCCATGATTTATGCACTCATCTGGTTATCGAGGCTCTCCCTGCCTTTTACCCATGCTGAAAAGAATGAAAAATCGTGTCTTGCATTACTTCCCGTTCTCCCCATATTGTTGGGATTCTCTCAATAGATAGATAGTTAGCCAAAGTAAATATATTTTAAGCATAAATTTGAGCAAAAAATAATTGAAAATTTGAATTTCAATTTTTAATTTTTTGTCACTGACAGCTGTGTAAAATTACACATCAAAATATTAATTTGTGCAAGCATCTAAAAGTGCATTTATCGATTTCGTTTTTTTGGACTCGGCTCACCTTTGGCACGGTACTCACTCGATTGATTGACTTTGGCACCAATCGAGATTTCAATTTTCTGAGGCCCAAATAGTCACTAAAAATGGGTTTCACTGATCCTTTCGATATTCCAACAAGGTCAGTAAGGTCTCGGACTGTCAATCAACGTTTTTGGATTGAGTTGATGTTGATGATCGTCCTGGCCGTGCCTCGTCTTCTACGCATTCTCCACCCTCTTTGAAATTTTTTTTACCACTCAAACTCTTGTTTTCGATAGAGCTTGCTCACCGAAGGGATACTGCAATGTTTTGCATTTGTGGTGTTCTGGGGGTATCTATGTATATCGGGGGGTGCGAAAACTATGATGCAGAAAACTATAAATATGATGAAAATCATTGGTAAAACAAAATTAACCACAAGAAAGAGATCAATAAGTCAAGAAACGGCATATTTGTCGTTGCCTTACAAAAAAAATATGTTGCTGGGGCATTCCATCATCCCTGCTCGCCAAAATACTGCTGAAGTTTATAGAAAAAAAAGGAGTTTTTTGTAAAGGTTTTCTGGGAGATCAATTTTAAACACTGAACCATTGTGATTCCCCGGCGGGTTGACTCTAGTTCATTTTGGCGGAAAAATAACTTAATAAAGAGGCTGTGCGGAGATAGATGAGAATACGTGGTTAATATTAGACATTTCCAAATCAAACAGTAGGGACGAGCAAAGTTCGGAAAGAGACTCGAGAGCCTGGAATATAGAGGTAGAGGTGTTGACAAAGAAAGAGTTTCGAGTCACCCAGCACAACCCAGTAGATGGCGTTCGTTTACCTTAGACACCAAAATATTGTTTTTACGTGTCTTTTTCTTAATCATGAATTCTTTCCACTTCCACTTGACACTTGCTTTCCTTAGGCTGTAAAGACACTTTCCATTTTTGGGGACAATTATTTGTCGCAATTTTTCTCATCTCATCTCAGCATATTCAAAATCATTGTGCGGCAAACCCAAGCAGACTCTGACTCGCTCAAGGTATTCTTAACAAGGTAGCCGCACTCGCTCTCTCGCTCTCTTTGCTAACTTCTTAAATGTCACTCTGTAAACAATCCTTGTGAGCGACGCGTCTACGCCGACGAATTTTTTGGTGTTCAGCTTCTTATTTAAGAAGCTGTGAGAGAGCGAGTGCGGCTACCTTGTTAAGTATACCTTGGACTCGCTTACAACACCGACTTTTCCCCATAGACTAAAAACTGTGACCTAAATTGTCCCAAAAAATTTAATGTGTCATTCCAGCCTAAGGTAACTAAGGAATCAATCCAAAAGAACTGTAATCAATCCTACACAGAAAAAAAATACGAGATATTCAAACTAAAATCAGTCCCAAACGATGTTAACAGTCGCTCAATCCCTGATTTTCTCAAACCAAGTACGAGAAAATTGTCTTGAGTGCAGATTCTCCAATCCCGAAATTCCTGTCTTGATCTTTAAAACCTGAGATTGACTTGAGCTCGATATTTAAACTCATTTTGACAACAAAATAAAGCATCCCACAAGAACACCATGCTACTTTTTTAACTTGCAATTTCTAGCCGGCTCGAGGTCATTAGTTTTTTGCATACAGCTGTAAAAACAGGACACAAACAACATCACATTTAAGGCTGTTCGCTTTCATAGCCCATCGATTGCAATTCAACAGCTACCTTCTCATGTTGAAAGTGCTAAAACTGGTAGAGAATTCGATGGCAACATATGTATGTGCTAAAAACACTCACCGCACAAAAAACCCGAGCGCATGCCGAAGCTGAGGAGAAGAGAGCAAAAAGCCTTTTAGTCGCTGGCTAGCCTTTGATGCTGTCATGTCGAGGCAAATTCCAATACACTCTCACTTTTTGGCCGCGCTCTCGTTGGCCAACGCTGTTCTAAGTTGACAAAAAAATGTACGTACATATGTGCGTATACGTATTTAGCCGGACTGTATTAGTGAGAGAAATTTTCTCTCAGTTTTGGAATTTGCTCTCGGTATTATTTCGCTTTGACATTGGAGTTCCGTACTTACTTCAATCTCGTGCTAGAATCATTTGATTTTTAAGTAGGAAATGAGCATCCTAAAGGACTTGTATATTCGTACTTGAAATTTCAATTCGAGGGTTTGGTTTATCCTGCGGTAAGATCAATAAGTTTGACTTATGCCCACTCTGCAGTTCTTCGCCTCAGTACTGAATTTGTCAGTGCTGACTTAGACCTGAGTAGTAGGAATTGCTCCAATTCTGCTTATTTGTCAAGATCAGCCTTGAGTTCTGCCGTCAGTTCATCTTTCAAGCGCATGTGTGCGCGCGTCCTTAGACGAGCTTGAATTAGTTTAGTTTATTAAAGACTGCCATTTATTTTTAATGTGCGGCTACAAAGAAGGAGTTTGCCTCAAAAGTCAAGGGTGTACACGTCGATGTTTTATAAGTGCTTAAAAACTCTCTCGTGCGAGTCGACTGGTGAGAGCTAGCAATCAGTGGTATCCTAGTAATAAAACTCTCATCTATTCCACTTAATCCTCTAAAATTTTGCTCGTCAGTCTCCAACCTTAATTATGAGATTAAAAACCAAGTTATTCTTTCAAAACTCTTTCCATTTCTTTAAGTCTTTACCATTTCCGGTTGCATTAATCACTTTTTCCAGCTGACGGGGGCTGACCCAACTTTAATCTGTCTTCATATATCTTTGACCAATTATAATTTTCGTATGTCATATACAAAAGGTAACTTTTGCCCACATCATCATACAAAATCAGCGAATGGAACCAATGTCAGCACTGTGCTGAGTTCAAGTCCGGGTGCGATTATATCACCCAGAGGAGGCGGCAAGTGTCCAACTTGGGATGGGATGGGATCGACGGCGGCATGCATAATTAATAACACTAGGGACGGACGCTGACATTGAGCCCAGTCCGGGACGGATTGACTCACCATTTTTTCGCGTTTCTTGTTGTTTTCCGCCCTGTCATGGGCCACTAATGATCTATGCGGGCGCCCCGGACGAACGAACGCTTCGTTGACTTGCCAGGGCCGACCAGCCGGCACCTGCAAAAATAAACTATAGAAGTTTATGGCTAAAAATAAATTGCATAAATGTAAATGCCCTTTGCAGAATGAGGAATTGCAAATGGGGAAGTGTTGTTTGTGGTACGAAATTAGCCCATGGCACTTGGGACTTGACTTTTGTGGGGAATGTATTTTCAATCTGTAGAATTTGCCCCTTCACACAGGAAGCACTTGGTGCGCGTTAAATCATTGGTGAATCCATTGTAATTTTGTGACAACGATCGGAGGCGGCGTCTAATGGAGGCTAATTAGCGCGACAACCGAAAATGTTGGCCAGGAAACATGTTGTCAGTGACTATCTGCAATTTGCGGCTGTTGTTTTCGAAACAAACTCAACTTCTTTCATGTGTTTGTGTTTATTTTTGCTGTGCAACTAAGTGTGAAATTCACTCTTAAGGCGCTCACTTTTTTCGTTGTAAGAAAAACTTAAACATGGATTTCATTTTATTTGAAGTCATTCGCTATGCTACAATAATTTTGCGAAAATTAGTGTGGTTAAGTAGTTGCCAAGAAGAAAAAGAGGAGCATGAAATTGTTTAAACAATAGTTTGAGTGGTAGCTTTGAATGCAACACTGTTTGTAGACTATCGAGCAATTTTGAGCCAGCTGCTATATTTACTTTATATTTGACAACCTCTTCAAGTGAAACCAAAAAGAGAATTTTAAATCTACTCTTTCTGTACCGACTCCGTTCAGTAAAGTGAGGCATAAAGTTGACCTCTACCTGTTTGCGATTTGCTTGGGATATTATCAAAAATTTATTTCTTTAAATGTTATTTATTGTCTGAGATTTATCAATGTTTTTTTTCCTCCCCGTTTGTTATTAGTTTTGTTTTTGGGGCTTTTGTTAAATGTCAGCAATACCGTTGATTCTTTTTCCGTTTTCAAAATTTAAAGAGCAATTTGGCCTTTGAGGTTTTTGTGAAATACGAGTATTAGTTATTTCCAATTGATATTGTTAATGAGCATTGGACCTTGCTATGCTTTGCTCTGACATATAAATAAATATGTTTGCAATTCGACAAAAGAATAGTTCAGCGAAGGTTAAGCAGCAGGCTGTGGCAATTGAAAAATGCATTTATTTAATTGCCTCACTCTCCTCCTCCAACTCCGTGGCTAATTGTAAACCAAGTCACTGAAGCCAAGTTCCGTTTTTGTTTTCATGTTTTACAGTCAGTCGGGGAATACATTTGAAAATAAAACGTCATGGCGCAATGAGCTCATAAAATATTGGATGGTGTGTCACATGCAAATGAGGTTGTTGTTTTGTTATTATTTATATAGAAATGTTATAATGTGCATATAACAGTTGTTTTTAATAAAATGTCTGATACATATTCATTGGAAAGTTTACTACATTATAGCGTAAACCTACTCAGAACTATTTAAATTTGCTTACATTGACCTCCTGAATATACTGCTCAGTGTGTACGATAAGTCATTTAGCCAGAGACTGCATCTGAGCTTGAGCCTAGATCATGTCGCCTTTTCCGTAAAGCCAATTTTTTTGAGCTAAATCAACACCTTTCGCAGGTTGATTGGTCCTTTCTCGATTCTGATGCTAGTCCAGCCGTCATAATTGACTTGTTTTACCGCTCGCTTAATTCTGCTTTTGATTTGTAAGTGCCTTGTTCCTCATTCTCGGTAGCACCGCGTAAGCCACCCTAGTTTACTCGCAGATTATCTAATCTCAAAAATGTGAAAAACAGACTACATAAAAAATATAAGAGGACTGGGCAACTGGCGGATCATTTTCGATACGTTGCCGCTCAGTCGGACTTTCTTATTCACAATTCTGAATGTTATCAAAGCTATCTGTTTAGGTGTAAAAATGAATTTAAGGAGAACCCTAAGCAATTTTTTTCATTTGTCAACTCTAAACGTAAAACTTCTCATTTTCCTCCCTCTCATTCCTTCCTCATTTCCAACTTATTTGCTGATTTTTTCAGCTCATAACCCTTACTCTATTCCGCACTCGGAAGGCATTTTTATGCCAGTTGTTAATGAAAGCACTGTGTTGGAAAATCTTAAACTTGTAAAAACTTCCTTCTCTTCCGGTCCGGACGAAGTTTCTAGCTGTGTTCTCAAGAATTGTGCAAATGCTTTATGCAAGCCTCTTTCTAAAATTTTTCAATTATCTCTACACCATACCTTTTTTCCTGATATCTGGAAGGAATCCTTCATTTTACCACTTCATAAAAATGGAATTAGAACTGATATTCAGAATTATCGTGGGATAGCAAAACTTTGTGCCATACCCAAACTTTTTGAATTGGTTATAACTTCTCAGTTGCAGCACCAGTGTTGCTCTCTTATGTCTCCATCTCAGCACGGGTTTATGAAGCGCCGGTCTACATCAACAAATCTTCTCGAGTTTACTTCCATAATCAAGCTGAAAAACCAATCAGATGTTATTTTCACAGATTTTAGCAAGGCATTTGATTCAGTTAATCACCTTTTGCTTTTAAAGAAATTATCACTTTTAGATTTTCCTAACCCTTTAGTCAACTGGATTTCAATGTACTTGGCAAACCGCACACAAAAAGTCTTATTTAACAACACTCTCTCCAAGTGTGTTTACGTCACTTCCGGAGTTTCCAAGGGAGTCACCTAGGACCGTTGCTTTTTGGATTATTCATAAACGATCTTCCTTCTGTCATGGTAAATTCTCATGTGTTGATGTATGCAGACGATGTTTAAATTTGTATGCAGCTCACAGACCCCGATTTACATTGTCTGTTGCAAAACGACATTAACCACCTTCAATCTTGGTGCATTAACAACTTGCTGTACCTTAACCACTCTAAATGTAGTGCTATGTCCTTTTGGGTAACTATTCCCTGGGCCCGCACAACCTGAAGCGTATACATGCTGCAACAGACCTTGGCGTATTATTCAGCCATAATATGAACTTTTCTGATCAGATTGGGATTATCGTTAGCAAAGCCAAAGGGGTGTTCGCATTTGTTAAACGTTGGTCTAAAGAGTTTGATGACCCATACACCACTAAGCTTCTTTACGTCTCACTTGTCCGACAAATACTTGAGTACTGCTCATGCGTATGGTCACCACAGTATGCAACATACCAGGGCCTCATTGAGTCGGTGCAGAAGCAATTTCTCCTGTTCGCCTTACGTGGACTAAACTGGGAACAATACCGTCGACTGCCATCGTATGTGGACAGACTTCGTCTATTAAGCCTACCGACTCTGCAAGATCGTAGAATCTGTCATGGAGTTATGTTCCTTCATAAACTAATAAATGGCCATATTGATTCTTGTTTTCTTTTGAGCCATATTAATTTTTCAATCCCAGCTAGATCTATACTCAGAGAAAAAATAGAGAATTTCGCTCTTGAATCAAGAGCATTCGTTCTCAAAAGTACGGTAAGAGTGAAAATTCTTGATCCAAGAGCGAAATTCTTGATTCAAGAGAGAATTTTTGATCCCGACATTCCTGATTCAAGAGTTTCAGCTCTTGATCCAAGTATGAATAATTATTGATTCAAGAGTTTCAGTACTTGATCCAAGAACGAATAATTCTCAAAATAAAAAAATTCAAAAGAATATTTGGGGTGGGGGGTGTGGTAGAGACACTACCGACCCGACCGACGTTGTCAGTCTCCCTCCCCCCTCCCCACTCACCATTATCAACCAAACCAACCCCAACCACCACCCTCCAAACTTTGTTTTAAACTGTGATTGATTTTGAGATAACCCCCCACATAGATATTTTAATTTTTTTTTTTGCTTACTCTTCTGGGACTTGAACACGGTACCTCGAAAGACTGAAACACACACAGGCGACGGGCAGCTTAACGAGCTCAGCTAACTTCCGTAAGCTAGAAGACGCGACGAAATCACACTTATAAATAAACGCAGTTGCCTTTCGTACGCATCGCACAACAACAAACTGCTCATGCGCTCTCACTCTCTGCGCTCTCATTCTCTCAACGACCAACTGCGCATGCGCCGTCACTCTCTGCGAGAGCGACTTCAACGCTACTCTCTCAAAGTTAAGTTGCCCTCACCCTCCTTGCCTATAAAAAACAAAATTGAGAACGTTTAGAACGAATTTATCTCGATTCCAAGAGCGAAATTCTTGAAAATTCAAGAGCGACTAATTTTTTTTTCAAGAGCGTTCGTACTCAAATTATTCGTTCTAGTTTTTTCTTAGTGTACACGACAGTTCCGACCAATTTTCTTATATATAAGTAGATCTAATTTCGAATCTCACGACCCGTTTCGAATTATGTGCAAGTTGGAAAATGTTTCTTATATTTTGATATACTTATCTTGCCAGAGATTGTAAATCTTTGCCTCTGCCCACCTGATGTGAGTCGGAGCACATCATAAAAATGTTCTCCTAAAAAATTTTTTTGTTATATTATTATGTTGACAGCTAAAACTGTCAACTATATTAAATAAATACAAATACAAATAAGCTGATTTTCTTATGTCGTATAGATTTTGCATTTGCCCACGCAGCATTTAGCTTTTCTACACTATGCGTTTAGATATTAAAATCCTTCACGTTACGTGCTGGATTTCTGCACGTCGCGTGTAGCTTTCTGAATTCTACATTTTGCGTGTGCGATTTAGCAGGGCGCAACACGTTTCGTTTAGCTTTGACGTTTCTACACGCGCAGTGCAACCAATTTTGTTTTCACTGT
Organism: Lordiphosa magnipectinata; assembly: GCA_037044535.1. Classification (NCBI taxonomy): domain Eukaryota; kingdom Metazoa; phylum Arthropoda; class Insecta; order Diptera; family Drosophilidae; genus Lordiphosa; species Lordiphosa magnipectinata. The sequence continues at coordinate 173,288 of JBAMBO010000979.1, forward strand.
GCATAAGAGAAATCTTCAAGATTTTAGTTATCTTTGCGAGCTTAGAGAATTTTGCATTATGAAAATTGCCGCTTTCAAGTCTGAAATACCTTATTTCTTCTCTCTGTGCATTTTTATGTGATTCTACGCTTCTTTATGACTCAATGCCAGCGCCCAATCTCAAGTTCAGTTGGTCACTGACACGGGGCTATATATTACATACATTTGCACGACTTTAGTATACCCTTTTTACTTTACGAGTAACGGGCATCAAAATAAACAGGCATGCTCTCAATTCCACTACTTTTTGAAAAGTAAAGCAATTCCTCTTCGGTTTCGTTTTCATGTTCTCAAATCCGATTGAAATTGCTCCCTTTTTACTTTTTACATTTTACAATCCATCGAAGCAAACGAGATGTCACTAGACACATAAGAGAGAAAGCACAAGACCAAACAAAATGATTGAAAATGAAACAGTCGAGTATAAGAAAGGCAGACTTTTTCGTTTTAGCTGTCACTGCCAAATTCTGGACTCATTAAACAAAAATATTCTTTCTAAATCAATTAAAGACTTAAATGCAAATTAAGTTTAGCTTACAATTTCTAAATTGATCTCAGAGTTAAGGTAAATTTACTTTATGTACATCTAGCAACTGTACGAGTGAGTAATTTTGCAATTGAGTAATATTTTTTAAAACGAAAAACTCTTTTGTTTTGGTGTTCCAAGAACGAACACGAATCATTTCAATGCTCAATTGAACCAACCTTTATCATTGTTCATCGCTTTCGTCACAATAATTTTCTGGAAGGCCTGTTAATCGAAAACTTCTTTGAATTAAATTGTAGGCATGACGGTTCAAGGCTCAGAATTCCTTACGTCATATTTCACACAAATAGAAACACTTTCTAACAGCACATGAGCATCAAAGCAAAGCCAAGGTGTTTCTAATTATATGAGATACTGTGACGAAAGTAATTTTCTGTCGTTCTGAGTACGAGTCATTAAAATCTTTGATTAATGCTCGGCCAGGCCAGTATTTCCACAGTGGACTTACTTAAGGTTTGTTATACAATCAGCTAAGCTCGACCGTAATATACTTTGTGCCTGCGAAAATGTAAGTGAACTTCACTTAACCTTGTGCCTTTCTTTGTACGAAAATTGTTAAGTATTTGCTTTTATAACTCTACTTAGTTATATTAATAACTTTCTATCTGTTGGCAGTAAGAAGGGTGTGCCAAAGTCAAAGCTATAAAATATCACTCATTATTTTTATGTGGTTATTAAACTATTTATGCATATTGGCGATAACGCTTCCAGATCCAAATGGCATGCAAAAATCACATAAAAAATTAATAAAAATTTATTACAATGTGCAAATAACTGTGCAATGGAAGCTGACAAATATAAAATAAACAACGCCATGACATGCAAAGTGGACAATCACTAGGAGAAGGAGGAGGTGCAGCAGCAGGCTGGAGGAGGGGCGGAGGACAATTGGTGTGTAATCAGCTTTGAAATCGACAGTGGCCTGGGCCCGCTGCCTAAACAAATAAACATTCGCTGAGCTGGCAATCAAAACAGAGGCGCAGGCTCAGCTGGAGCTTCAGCTCAGGAACTGAGCGAGTGAAAGTTCGACAAATGCAATCGCCCCCATCCTTACCCCCACGTTGCCTGCCTCGCCTTGCGTTGACAGTTGCACACAAATTACAAAATTAGCGCGCACATGCAACGACGCAGTCCAAGTTGATGCCATCCTCCAGCCTCCCCACCCTCCTCTCATTTACCTCTTGCGATGCGATTGTCTTTTGCGGCATTTTGCCCCAAGTTGGCAGTTTGGGTCGCGCTTGCGCTTCTGGGGCGCATTTGTGCAATTAGAAAATGGCAAACGGCAAATGGGGGCATGCAACATGCACACACAAAGCAATAGATTAACATACCCACAACATGGCACTTAATTTGCCCTGGGCTAGGCGCAGTCCAAGATCCAAGTGAAAAATCTGTTTATGTTTATGGTTGTGCATATGACAATTGCAAATGAACTAGCAGGATAGCAGGATTAGGGTAGGAAGTGTGGTGATTTTATGGGATCCCTTTTAGCAAACTGTCGACTTGGAGTACTTTCGATTTAAAATTTATTTTACACAACCTGTCTCCTTCGCCAGCTATTGGCGCATGGAAAAGCTCGGAGGTTTTATAAGCAAATTTGTTGAACTTAGACAGTCTAATTCTGGTGGGATTCCATCTCTACTGAAACTATTTTTAAGTGTAGTTTGGATTGGTGATCTCAAAAATCGATTTCAAAAATTGTTTCCATTTTTTCGGTAGGTGCACATACATTTTATGCCATATCTCAATTCATAATCGTCAGCTGGTGTCAAGCAAGATATGAATCGAAGGGTCATTAAATTGTCAATAATATCGGAGAGCATTTATTTCAAATCGGCTTAGAATTTTGAATAAAATGACCAAAAATATTTCAAAAAATATTTCAATCGATTTTTTGCTCAAAAATTCAAGAAATTTCATTTTTAATCGCCTAGGAAAATATAAAAAAATCCAAAAAAATTATTTTTATTTTTTGGACTTAAGAATCGCACTTCTACAAAGATAATCAGGTATTGATGAAGAAAATCTATGAATAAATATTGAAGCTGGATCAATTTAAGTGAAGGAACTGACAGTCAAATTTTAGTATTTAAAGCATTTAGAAAATTTTTTCTTCATTTTTTTTCGTCTTTTGGTCATAGAAGAAGTGGGCGAATAGCCAGAACAGAGAAAATATTCCAGAACAGAACAAAAGTCAAAGCAAATGAAAATTTAATTTTTAAAAAATCTCAAAAACAGCCCAAATTTGGGGCCTTATTTCATTTTATCTGTTGGGGCATTATTTCATTGGGGACTTATTGCCTGCAGCCGCTCACAGTTCCTGCACTTATTTATAGATTTTGTTCATCGATATCTTATTTTCTTCGAAGAAATGCGGTTCTTAAGTAGAAAAAATAAAAATATTTTTTTTTAATTTTCAATATTTTTCCCAAGCGTTTTGAATCGAAATTTATTGCGTATTCAAGCAAAAATCCATTTTTTGAAATAGTTTTTATTATTGTATTCAAAATACTTAACAGATTTTAAAATTATTTGAAAATATTGAAAATATTGTTTAATTGTGCGATTATTGACCATTCAATTACCTTTCGATTCATATCTTGCTTCACTCCATCTGACCATTATGATTTGAGATATGGCATAAAATGTATGGGCACCTACCGAAAAAATGGAAAATAATTAATATTTTAAAAACGTTGCCATGAAACAATTTTTGAAATCGATTTTTGAGATCACCAATCCAAACTACACTTAAAAAAAGTTTCAGTAGAAATGGGTCTTTTTACCTGTAAACTAGTGTTATTTGTCTAAAATTTGTGAACGAATTGCAACGAATCGGTTGTTAAGGTATTAACCCCAATCTTGGAAAAATTTACTGACTTTAGACCAATATTTCATATAGCTGCCATATAATCGATCTGGCCGATTTGATCCAACTTTGTTGTTTTTTACGCTATTGAACTGAATTCCAGTTTGAATACGAATTTTAAACTCCTTAAGCGACATCGAATATGGTTCGATTCGGCATACTTTTTTATATAGCTGCTATAACTAATTTGCTCCGATTTGCTCCAACTTTGCTGTGTATTAGGCTATTGAACTGAAATTCGGTTCGTTCTATTGTTTTTAGCTCCAAATACGACTTACACGACTTTCCTGTGCCAAGCCAAAATTTGTTTTTTATCTTTCTCTCATGTAATATCTTAAACTTAAGCACGAATTCAGCTGCAATAAAGCCGATTTTCTCGAAAAGGAGCAAGATGTAGCTAGAAAACCAGTGTGGATTGTTGAACTATAGAAACGCAGTGTCTTTATATTCCAATTTCGAAGCACTTTATTTTATTGCGCACTTTTAGCGAAACTTGATAAATTTACTTTTAATGGCGAAGTAAAATATAACAAAGTTATCCTGAAATGGTTTTTTACGATTGTCTTAATGTTTGTTTTAATAAATGAAATTTATTATGCTGCATATTAAATACACTTTTTCTAAAACACTTGCTTATTACATTTCAGTTTTTTTACTAGGTATCTAAATAACTTGATTTTTTTTTAAATTATTAATTTTTTTACAAACAGTGGACAATTTTGTTCTAGTGCGTTTTACCAATCTGTTCAGGTAAAAAGTAGAAGGTGACAAAAATGAATTAGTTAAGATTGCACTTCGCTTGAAAAATCCCAAATCTTTTATTTGAACATAGAGACATAAACAATTCAACAGCGTTTTGTAAAGTTTATTTTAAAGTTACGATAAAATCAAAAAAGTCAAAACAAAAGTATAGAATCCTCACATTTTTTCCAGGCTGTTTCTGCGACCTTAAGCTCTAATTACTAATTACTACACTTACTTCGACGTGATGGATCATTTCAGAAAACAAATTCGTGTTCAACACAGAATCACTACCAAAACCCTTCAATATACTGGAAAAACTCTAATTTTGTTGCCTTGTGTAATAATGTTTCAAATAAAATTTAATGAATTCAGAGTGGAAGTAAGAGCTTTATAAAATCAAATTATAGAATCGTTGCACTCAGAACTAAAATTCGTTCTACATCTACCGAAATCAAGCCTATTCGTTGACAAATGTAGAGTAATGCTGCTTTTTATTGAACCTTTAACAGCGGGTGTCATACTATGAACATTTTGTGCTCACTTTATGAACGTCTTGTGCATGGTTTAAAAACATTTTGTGCTCGCAATATAAAAGCTAAGAAAATAATGTTTTTTAATTATTTTCTTTTGTTTTGAAAATTCAAATTAATTTTAAAAAATTATATTTAATTAGTTTTCTTTCTGATTTCCTCCTTCCTTCCCTAGGGATTGAACTTAGAACCTCGCTGCTACTTAAACGCAAGAGTCGGCATCTCAACCATAACGTCTATCGAACTCACTTGAAATGTTGCGGTGAATCGCATTAAAGAAGGCAAAGCTCTGGTTGCTGAGAGCTTACCTGAGAGCTTTGCCTTGTATGTAGCGCACTAGGGCTGCAAAATCAAGAGTTCAAATCAGCGTGGACCCAAAGATTTTTTTGTTTATTGTTTTTTTTTGTTTTTAAATATTAATAATTGTTAATCTTAGAACTTTAAAGTAGGCTCTAGGTCAATAAGTTATGATTTTCATCATAACGTTTAAAACAAGACACGCACAACACCACAAAGGAGGCTGGTTGGTCGTATAGCTATTTCATAAACTTCCAACATTTCAATCATCAGCGATCTTTGGCCCAACAACAGTCACATTGTATTAATAATTATTGTAGAATGTAAAATGTTTCTCTGTTCGCACTTCGGCTATGATTTGAAAGCTTTTTAGTAGTGTATTTCCTTGAACGTCGGGCTTGTTTTGTGAACGATAATTCACGAATGATATCGTTTAAATAGGAGTCCGCTTGTGCTGGGTATTGGAAGGTCGTTTTTTTCTTAGTGTGACAACTCTGGGTTTTTGTCTATATACACAAACACATGCTCAGCTGTTGATTAAGACAGTTTAGAAACCAAGCTCGACATTTAAAAAATGTTACCAAACCGTTCGGAATTGTAAGGCATTGTAGTAAATCAAGTGATGTTGACAGGCTGCTAATTTTGCTGTTACTTAATATTAACAACGATCGGCATCGGTGGCGTAAAGCGGTGAGACTTGCGGTCGTGTGTTCGACTACTGGATCTGATAAATTTTTATGGGTTTTGTGTGAAATGTTGAGAACAAAAATCAACTTATCCCCATTTCTGTGAGATAATCGTAAGGGGTATTAATCTTTTTTAACAATCTTCAGTCTCGCATGGCGTCAAAGTGGCTTAAGTACTTAAAATTCAGTTCATTTCCTTGTCAACGCCTTTTTCTTGTTTTTCTGTGGCCATACTTTTAACATTTTGGTTTTTATTGGCAGATTTAGTTGCATTTTTACCTGCAATTACCCCAAATACAATTTCCAATTGGTTGGGATGTGTTTACTGGCAGCCAACTTTCAACACTAACAATTTTTATGGGCTTGATTTGGGGAACGCCTGAAGAAAACTCCTGGAACATTGGTTAGAAATTATTGAATGTTTTGTTTTGCTTATCAATCAGTGTGTGCGTGCGTAGTTTGGCCACAAAATGTTACATAATTTCGCACTGCGGCTAAAGTAAACAAAATATTGTAAGAAGCTGCCCAAAATGTTTATTTTATTTATGGCTTGCATGCGGCTTTTTTTGGCTACTGCATTTTGGGAGCGTGTGCAATTGAAACTTGTTTGTATGTTGTTTATTTTGTGTCAAGAGATGGCAAAGATCAGGCAGGCTTCAGGCGAAAGGGCCCAAATGGGACGCGTACTTTGTGCTTTGCATATAAATCAATGATTTGCGTGTCATTCCCATGCGTTGCCGTTTTGCGGCAATATGCAAATTTATGACACCGTTAGATAAACGGTTCTATGGCCAGTTATAAGCATGTATCGTATGAAGTGTGTATGGTAGGATACAAGGCAATTGTTGACATTTTATCTGCTTGTACGTGCCGCATTCTAAAAAGCCCAATTGAATACACAACCAGCACCTGAATTATACTCGTACTCGTACGTAGGAAAGCAAAAGCAATAAATAAAGCAAACAGCAAAAGGAACGACAAGTGCGCAAAAAATTCCAAAAACGGACAACCTGGACGGCAATGTTCTTGGCCCGGGCACGTCAACCAACGAAAATGTCGCCGACGCCGACGCGCCTGAGTATCTTTCGTATCTGTTGTATCTTTGTTGTCTGCAGTTGGCGCTGCAGTTGGCGCTTAAGTTAAAAGGCGTGACAATGCAAATGCCAAAAAAAAAAAAAAAACTTGGCGTTGTCGTTGTCGCCGCTCCCGCCGTCTTTGGTGTCAGAATCGACAACAACAAAAGTTTGCTAAATTAAGTTACAACCAAAATGGTGTTCTCACCACGATAAGCCGAACTTATATACACTCTTACAGAAGTAAACGGCTTATTGGCGTCACTGTGGCATTATGCAATTTCATAGACCCTAAATTTATTTCTTTGTTACTTTGGAAAAGTTCTTTAGCACGTACACGAAATACATTTCTGACAGTATAAAAAATCTGGAATTTGCTTAATATGAAGGCATACTTTTGACTAAAGTAGACAAAGTGGAATTTTGATTTCAAAAGTCAATAGAAATAAGCAACATTTGTCTCTGAGCTAGCTTTTTCAACCAGGTCCAGGAAAAGAAATAAAATTAAACATGAAACGAAATTTGAACTAGGTGAAAAAAATCGATAATCGGATGGATTTTTTCCCAACATTTCACCAAAAATAGCGATAATAATCGCTATAAAAATTTGACTGAATTAAAGGATTTAAAGGATTAAGAAGAAAAATCATTTGTCACAAATAAAATTCAATTTATTTTCGTTTAAACGTAAGCAAATTAAATCTCTTGAAGTAATGATTGTAGGTTAACGATTTTTTTTTAACATAACACTTGTTGTGTTATTTATACAAATAATAAAATAATATAATTATTAACTTAAGGGGGGATTCTCCATGTCGAGGCTGTTTTTTTGATCTTTTTTTTAAAAAAATTTTATTTGAAAACGCAGAGTTTTTCCAATTCTGTTTTTTTTATTTCGATACTAACAGATTAAAGTAAACAACACTTTGCATTTCGAGAATGGTGACAATTCTGCGTCGATTGCATTTTGTTTTATCAAAATCGGTTTAGTAGAACTGGAAAAAAGTGGCTTGGCAGTCCGAAAAAGTTGTTTTAACCAAAGTAACCATAAATATTCCAGATATATAATATACTTACAGATATTAGTCGCCGATGCCAGCTGCATACCGCGGACCTTATTCATCTTCAAGAAAAAACTGTTTTCAGCAGCAGCTCTCACTGCTCTGCGTGCCATTCTGCCTTCTTTAGATGCGGCCGCAGCTCTAGTTTCGCAGACTGAGCATTGTGTGGGATAGCCTTCGATAATTATCGATTAATAATCGATATCGATCTGAGGCGACAACATGTTACCATTCAAATTCAAGAACCAGCCGTTATTACTCAGCTTTATTTACTTTATTTAATTTATCTACTCAAAAATGACTCGTTTCGGCGAAGACATTGTTCGACAAAAAAGGCTATATCTTCTAAAGTATTTCGAATTTCAAAAAATCCTTTTAGGGCGATATTCTCAATTCTATCCAAGCTATAAACAAATGCAAAAAAACAATAATCGAAAAAAAATTTTGCCCATGGAGAAGGGCTCTTTAAATAGTTGCAATGTGTCGCATAAACTTACAATCAAAATATTAAAATTTTATAAACGGTTTATTCTTGTTAATAAAACACTAGAACACCATTTAGAAAGAAACATATAAAGTAGGTACAAAAGTTGCTAGTAGGCCCGCTTGCTGATCTTCTAGCCTTATCTGTAAAATTGTGCTTCAACTTTATCGGTTTTTTTTTCTTCAACTTTATTTTTAGTTTATCAGAATTTTATTTATTGGAATAAACATTTTCTAAATTTTTATTTTAGCTGAGCATCAAAATATTGTGCGCCATATTTAAACGAATTCCGTGTTCCCATTGTCGTTTATGGTGTTAGAACTGTAACAATTCAATTTTTAGTAAATATTTATAGACTTTTCTCCTTGTTTACGAGTCTTGCAAACGCTGGACTTAGTTTTCCATGAAATGTGAATAATAGTAATATTTTTTTTTTTGTTGAGAGTGTAATTCAAATATCACAGAATAAACCACAAAATGTGCCATACCCTTTGTTCAATGGCCAACAGTTGCCACTGGTAGACCGACCATGGAGTAGAAGTAGTTTTTGCTTGTTTTTTGTTTTGGGCCGGCTTATCTCTGGGGAGCTTCTTCCGCATTTGCAACGTTCTGTGGTCGCACAAAGTTCACGCTTCAACGCACAAATGTTTGATGTTGACGCCGAAAGGCACTTTGACCAAATCACAGCCACTGCCAGAATCTGGCAGCTAAAGATAGAAGATACCAAAGAATACAAGATGCACATGCATGCATAATATCCATGTATCTATGTTTGTATGTATCTGTACGTGCATAGACTTGGGGCATGCGTTGCCATTTATTGCCGTCGTACTTTTAGGGTTTCTGTTTCTACACATATGTGCACAAAATGTAGGGATTTTTTTTTTACACATTTTTAAGCCATTTCAATGCAATGCTCTTAGGGCTAATTAAATTTTCAACATTATCGATTGCATTTTATGACATTAGAGCGAAAGTTCTGGGCTTCGTTTCGAGTTAATGGCATCTGAGGTGGGGCTTAATTACACCGACTGACACAGCATCTTGGTGACTTGTTTTTTCTTAGTTTTTCTCTGCCTAAGTTAACGCGTGCCATTTCAAGTGCCACACAACAACAGGCCCAAGAACAACAGTTTAAAAACTCATCAAGGCGAGTGTGTGAGACCAGAAATAGCGGCCAAGAGGAGCGTCTTCAAATTTGTGTCGTTTCTACTTGGAAGGGATAAAACGAATTTCTTTTTGTCGAAAAGAATAATTAACTAATGCTTGCAAAACTTTAAATCATGACTGCCGTTGGAATAGTCATACATACATAGCTGTGCAAAATGTTGAAATCTTGATTATTACGCATACGCCATGTGAGCACAAAGTTCATCTGCCAGTTTCACGGACAGCAACTTTGTTATAATTGCTTTTTGGTTGCCTTTTCTTAAAATAACAGAACTTTACTTGCGGTTCTGCCTCTACCCATTTCTACTTTGTCTGTTTATTGATGCTCTGCCTGTGGTTGTCGTGAGAATATCAGGAGAGGAGGGATGGAGGCCTTTCAATTTTTCATATTCCTCCGCGAAGCCACAAAACTCTCATTTCCAAGCAAGTCTAATGTTTGTCTTCCGTAAACAGATTTAGTCGTCTAGAGGCGTTGCCTCTTTGTGTTATTTTTTTTCCAATATTTCTTTTCTATTTGACCAAATGATGGCAGCGCCTTTTGATTGCTGTCAGCAGGTTTGCTTTGATTCCTAATGCGAAATAATGCGGAAATATCTGTCTGCATATGGGAAAAATGCATTTAATGCATTCGCTGCAGTTGAGGCTGTGGGCGTGTAAATTGTGCCAGCAGCTAAAACTCAGCTAGGTGTCTATCCCATGTGGGTGGCCAGTGGAAAGAAGAAAAAAAAGCAACACTTGACTGCTACACTTGTCGATAGGAAAATGTCTAATGCCAATTAAGCTCTAATTAACATACTCTCAGGGTTGTGTGTGAGCGGGCGGTGGGATTTGTTCTCAATGTTAAAATTGTGTTAATAGCTCGCGTCTAATTTGGACCAAGCTGCCATGTTAGCAAACAAAGTCAAGTCGGCTTAAAACCTTTTAAAGTATTGTGTAATTAGAATTAGAGGTGAACATTAATTTATTAAATAAACACTTAAGTTTGGGCTAGGTAATAGCATGAAAGTTAAAGCATTTAGTATTTATTGATAAACTATCGCCTGACATGGTATGCATCATGTTGCAACCTTTTCACACTGATCCCAAATATCCTAGTTCAGTCCAGAATTACATCAGTTCTTAGCCAATCCACGTTTTCAGTTTTAGCTTCAGATATTCCGTTCTATGTTTTAAACTTTTGTTCAACAAATACAACAGCAACCGCAGCAACAACAATAACAAACAAATTTGTAAATTTCACCGATTACCTATCAAATAAAAAAACCGCTTGTTAATATCCCTTATAGTTTTTGTATAATTTAATTTAAACCAATAAGTCCAGGCGTGTCGGCGTCAGCCCGTACAAGCAGACGGCGCAGCAAGTGCAGAGTGGGTGACCGAGACTCGCTGATAAGGGTGGATTTTACTGTTGGACTGCTCCCGAGCTCAAATTTCGTATCCACCCTATTGCTGATCTTATCGTTATGTGTAAGAGTATTCGGAGAACGTTTTTCTTGGCCCAGATATCCTGAAACATGGAAGTTTATATATATTTGTATTTTATGTATTTGAAAAAGATTATTTGATTCTGGCGCCAAACCAAATAGAGCATACTTAAAGGGGTACTTATGTTAAGGCTGACACTAATAATACTAGATCGCCGAGGTGTACTCAGAAATATGCGAATAACTTCGTCAAACGGTACCCAAATTAATTGGGACAACATTTGTTCAACGGAGAACTAAATGAGAGCCCATAATAAACTTTAAGGCAAAATCGCATTAAATAAAATAGTTAAACCAGTGGTGGCCAAAGTTGAAATTTCGAAAATAAAATTAAAAATGCCACATCTGTCAGATTTAAATCTTATCAATTTCTAAGTGATTTTTTCGCCTAGACGTTGCGTTTCTAACATAGCTCCTAGCCTGCAACAATTTTTACGGAAGGTTCCTAACTCATCTCGAATCCAATACCATATCGTTCCGATACCAATCATTCCCACAACAACTCAATCCCGTCCCTATCTCGACCTAAGCAATTCTGTTTCGATACGGCACACAGTGGTTTCTGCCATAGGCCAAAAATAAAAAATGCAAAGTGCGAATTTTGGCTTCAAACATGTTGTCTCTATCTCGCAAAAGAACGAGCTTCTTAAAGGTATTGTTGATTTTGTTTCATTAGATCCGTACTCTATAAAAGTGGCTTCAAAAGAGAGACCTTGAAATATATTAATTCTTACTGTGAGAGCTTTTTGAGATTTAAGTGATATTTAAAACAAATAAAACAATATTAAATCAAACTAATATTAAAGAAACTTAAACTGAATCGTCAAAAGAAAGGGGCTAACTTTATTTTTTAATAAATTTGATGTTTTTAGTTTGTTAAGTTCTTTTATAAAAATGTATGTTTTGTCAGTACTATTTTTTTGTGTGCCATTGTCCATGTGGTATAAATTCAGCTTAAGTATTAGTGATGGTCCCCCCTGATTCCCCCAATTGGACTTATTTGATCAAATTGGCCAACCTTCTTAGATTCTAAGACTACAAATTTTAGCTGCCGGCAAGTGTGGTAAGTTGTGTATTATCCGGAAGCCTAGAGTGTGCTTGTTTTTTTTTCTGTTACTGCGGTGCAACTGTTACACTCCTGGTCACTGTTGTTGTTGTGTTTGATTCTTTTTTGAGTGTTCCATCAAAGCACTAGTCCATTCAACTAAAATCGGTATTTTATTTACTGTATTTATACACTGGGGGTTATTGCTGGCACGAGGTCAATGTTTTAACGTGCTTCATTATACAATAAGCATGTTAAAAACATTGACCTCGAGCCAGCAATAACTCCCAGTATACAAAACATGTCACTAACCACAAAAACATTACTGTATTTACTTTAAAATCTGAGATATTTGATTTGATTTTTTTTTTTTTTTGGGATTTATCAACTAATTAAATTTTTTTATTTTTTTTTTAAAGTTAAGTGAAGGCTTTTAATGCAAAAACTAACATAACAAAACAAAATAAATAAAAATTCAAACACAAATAAAAAATTTTAATATAACTTTTTTCTTAGACTTGGTAAAATTGTATGGTAGGGGTGGGAGTGTGAGACTTTATTCACGCCCATTTAATTAAATCTCATATCTAACGGTTTTATAAAGCCGTAAACAAAGTTTCAAGTCGATATATCTACTGAAAGTATTTTTGGCCGCAGTCTCCATACAAGCTGGCCCACTGTGCGGCAGTTGAATTGGAGAACATTTTGTATGCAAATTGTTGAATTTTTTATTCTAATCGGAAATAGGATCGTTTTTTTTACGGAATAAGAGCAGCACAGCGACGACTGCGACGTGAGGCGATTGACCTTTCAATACGCTCTTTTTCAAACCATCCTGGAGGCCAATTTAAAAAAATGGGAAAAACACATATTCCTGAATTTAGAACACTGTCCATAAAATCCGAGTTTCAACTAAAGTAAATCGGATGTGGACGGATTTTTGGCCATCGCGGAAAATGCGTGTCAAATTATTACACATTTTTTGCTTGAAAACTTAAGCCTTTGATAATATGTAAAAGGTCATTATACCAAGTCGTTTGGATTGGAACTCGCTCCCCCATGGCAAACCAAACGCCATTAACATTCGATTGCCAGGTGGGAGGCGGAGTGTTCAGTCCATACCTAGGTATAGTAACGTCCTTTCGTCTTTCCGACCACTGTAGCGTCTTTCAGGCAGAGGTTGTAGCCATCCAGAAGGCCACCAACCACCTAAGAGAACTCGTGGTCAAGGTTGGAAATGTATTTATCGTTTCAGACAGTCAAGCTGCATTAAAAGCTCTTGACGGTAATACGAACAATGCTAAAACACTTATTGAATGAAACGCATATATGGTGCGAGCTATTAGCTCCGTTTCTAGAAGCTGAATGTTCTATTAAGACATTGGTTTTTTCCTTTTTATATAATTTTTGTTCTACCTGCTTGGATTTCTATCTTATTGAAAGCATATGTGGCTTTTTTTTTAATTTTTAATGGTTTTTAGGTTCTAATCTATTTTTATGCGCCTCGCATTTGAGCTCCAAACGCAAGTGTCGGTCTCAAATTGCTCTGTTTAAATATCTTTGAACACTTATTGAGTGCCGCAAATCTCTGAATGAGATGGATGATGATACGTCTTATGTGGTTGCCTGGACACCGCAACATTGAAGGCAACGAAATAGCCGACAGGCTCGTTGGACTTGGCACTAAAGCCCAGCTTCTTCCAGATATTAGCACAATAGGGGTGCCTTTTGCGATATCAAATTAGAAATAAGGGAAACTACCTACAAGATGGCCACGAACCGATGGAGATCAATTCACACCTGTGAAATCTCTAGGCTAACCTGGCCCACTCTTAACTTTGAAAGAACCTTAACTCTGTTGCGTCTAGGCAGGCAGAACGTCTCCCTACTCATAGGAATGCTCACAGGACACTGTCTCATCGACAGGCACTTGGTATCAACCATAACGACTAGTGTAGAAGCTGTTGCTCAGTTAATGAAGAAGAAAGCGTTCAGCATCTTCTCTGCCACTGTCCAGCGTTCAGTAGCAGACGATTCGCAATCCTGGGTCAGCCTTTTCTACCTAACAGTTAAACCTTTACTGAAATAGAGATTGCTTTGCTACTCAAGTTTGTGCTACTTTCTAATTGGTTCAAAAAGTAAAAATTAAGTTGTTATATGGTACCACAACGGGCCCTTTGTTTTTTTGGTCTAAGTAAAGAAGCTTCACCGCTTCTACATACCATTGCAACCTAACCTAACCTTGCTTAAAAACCGAGTTTGAATAAGATCAGATGAAGACAAACATATTTGAAATTATAGTCTTTGGAGTTTTGAAGGTAGCTGCCATATGTCAATTTATATCGATAAGTATTTAGACGATGGTCACACTGGATGGATGACGCTAGCAGAGGAGAACGCAGTATCAAAAGCCGTTAGTAGATTATTGAAGTGGCAGACAGACGAGACTGATAGACGAACGAAGACGTTGTATACCTCAGTAAAATTGATATTTGTGCAAAATTTGTTTTGCTTATTAAAATGTTTCGAGTATACATGTTTTATCTCTTATGCTTTGTGATGTTTTTCCATGCATAAGTTTCTTATCTGCTTTTAAACTATAGTCCCTTTAGGATTTTAAAAGAGACAAAGTCATAACTTTAATAGAAAGTTGATATATCATTTCCACTTTGAGTGTGACACATTCATTAACTCGCTGCAAAAAATTATTTTGCAAGTCCTCCTCATACTCATTGTACTAAATCTATTCCTAGATAAGGAATTAGTAATTACTGTTGCTCCTCAAAAAGATATTTGCCCTCAAGTTAATACATATCCTATAAATGCAGTTCCTATAACTAAAAACCTTTAAAAATTGTTAACTAATTGACTATTATTGTTACAAGTTTTTGAGTTTTTTTTTATAAATTGGGACTAATTTTTGGTTAAAAATGCCTCTCGCAGCCGAATTAAATGAAAAAGTATAAACGCAAATAGAAACTTTGGCTGAATGTGGCATTAAAATATCAGAAATTGCCAAAAGATTATGTCGACATCAAAATACTATCGCGAATTATTTGAAGAATCCTCAGAAATATGCCCGAAACAACAAAAGAGAGGGAATTTCTAAAAGTTGATGCGCGCACTAAACAGCACATAAAGGCGCTAGCAACGGCTAAAAACATGAGTTGCGCTCAAATAAACGCTGAATTGAAGTTGCCAATAAGTAAGCAGAGGGTGCAACAGATTTGTCGAAAGGAGTTGCACCTCAAATATGACTCAATGCTACGGACACCAAAACTGCTACCCCGGCATAAGAAGGCCCGCTGCCTTCTATGAAAAATATAAGTTTGGAGACAACAAGTTCATGAAGGTGATTTTCAGTGATAAAAAGAAGTTTAACCTAGACGGGCCAGATGGAAATCAAAAGTACTGGCGGGACCCAAGTCATCCCAAGAAGACAAGCTATAGGCGGAACCATGGTGGTGGCTCTCTGATGGTATGGGCGGCATTCAGCTCTGCTTCAAAGTCTCCCATTTGCTTTGTGCTGGGACGGATTAATGCGGAAATGTATACGGATCTCCTTGAAGGAGAACTTATACCACTTGGCCATGGCGACGACTGGACATTTCAACAGGATAACGCTCCTATACACGTTGCAAGGCATACGATATCGTTTTTCTGTTCCAATGGTATTCCCTTATTACAGTGGCCAGCAAAAAGTCCGGACTTAAATCCAATTGAGAACCTTTGGGGCATCCTTTCAGCAATGGTTTATAAGGATGGAAGGCAATTTGAGTCCTTGAAGGAACTAAAAGCGGCCATTGTCGAGAAATGGGCAACTATTGACGTAAACACTTTACATAACTTGGTAAATTCGATGCCCCGCCGCTTGCAATTGGTTGCACAACAAAGAGGCGACTCTATTTCATATTAATAAATTCATTTATGTTCATTTAAATTCTTTATCTCCTTAATTTTTGTGATATTTAAGTTTTCTATTAATAAAAAAAAAGTATTTGAAAAACATGGTAACAAAATATTAATACAAAATCAGTCAAGTAAAATGATGCACAAATATCAATTTTACTGAGGTATATTTTAGGTCAGACAATACGTCGTGATAATGTAAATAGTAACTCTTATGTGTATATAGTAAACCCGTGTGTCTAAATAACGTTGTGAATAAGGCTCTAAAATGTGAAAAAACACCCGTCCACAAAATTTTTACTTCTTCATTAAATGTGTGATTCCTATGTTTCTGAAGAAGAGGAAACGCTACTTTCCGTATCGTTTACTCTTGTGTGGAGTGTCCGAGTGTTGCATTTGTAGCGTTACGCTTTAAAGTAAAAGACATCCCATCACTGATTCAAAGCCATTTTTTGAATAGGATTGTGCCTTTACTATCTTTTGAGCATTACTCGTGCTTATGTTATTTATGTGAAAAGGATCTTAGGGACTTTATTTAGAAAATGGTTTTCAAACACTTGTAAGGATTAGGTATTCATACTATACTATGATATACAAAAACAATATTATTATATCTTAGCAAAATTTTAAATATTCATTTTATACCCAAAGACGCCGCCGGCTTCGTTGCAGATGCTGAGCGTATTAGCAGCCCAGTTAACAGTTGGAGGGGGCGAATGAGCTAGGCTTGAGCGGATTTAGTTAATGCCATGAAGTCGGCGCAGAAAGTTGTGCTGCTTTTCTTTTACTTTTTTTTTTTTGCGCGCGCGCTCGCTCAAGATATTATGCGGCGATATTAATTGACAAATGAGATTTTTCCTTCCTACTCGACAGCGACAGGGGAACTTTCATTTTGACCACAAGCGCCTTGTTGTCAGCTTGAGTCAAGCGAAAAATACAGGCCAAGGCAATATGCATATATGGCTAGATGGTTAGATGGCTAGATGGATGGCTAGGCAGCGTCAGCGTCCCCGGCTGCTGTTTGTTGGGCTAACGTTAACGTTAACCGTTAGCTGTCTTGGTCTGGCGCTATCAAACGTGCCGCGAACTCTTGTCAAGTTACTTAATGCCATTAGTGCGGTTTCGAACGCACGGCGTCTGTTTAATGTGGCCAGGAGACAAGCTAGGTAGTAGGTAGGGGGACACCTCTCCATCCGCATCCCGATGCCATGGCATGAACTGTTAAATGTCAGGCCACGATAGCAGCCAACAGATTGATGAACGCTGTCATATCATAAGTTGGCAATGGATGGGTGAAATGCAAAACGAAAGAATGGAAAGCAAAAAGACAGTTGGGTGGAAAGTTTTCCATACCCTTTTTGCCACATCGAAGAAGGTCAGCCATATGGTCAGAAATGGGTACTAATTTATAGATAAGAGTAAACTGTACTTTCTAAAAGCTGATTGCTGCCTAGATACCAGGTACCAGAGTAACTCAAGAACGTCCCGATATATGGATGACGTAGGTGTGCCAATGGCCACGTGTAGGGCCAATTTACGAGATAATGTCGAGCTGAAGGCAAGGCACAAATGGCAAGGCAGACAGGGCCAACTGGATGCACAAAACGCTCTGCAGACTCAGTGCTTAGCTGTCGTTGGTATCATAACAGGGCACTGGGTGCTTGGGACTCACTCCAATAAGACTTTTTGCTCCCTAGTAGGGAGTCCCTACAATGACTTCTGCAAATACAGAGCAAATATTCGGCTTTGACCTCTATTTTGACGTATGGCCGGCACAATACGATGCAAAAATACCTTTCTTAAGGCACAAACAAAGATCGCAAAAATCGATCCCCAGTTTGCCTTTGTCAGAAAACGACAGTTTTCGGGCGACCACATTGAAAAGAGCTACCGAAATAACCTTTAACTACGCTCTCTGTTTTTATTTGGTTGTGAGAGAAGAGAAACACATTTTTTTGATTTTTTTCCTCTTAGATCTTTTTGGGACCGTTTGGCCAAATTCCCGAATTCAAAAGGTCTTCTTCGTATGTATGCATCGGTGTGTAAGGCTCGGCTAACGGTATGAATGCATCCCTGCAGGGAAAGTGTCTAGATTACAACCAGAAATATACCTGTCTCTTAAAACTTGCAACTGGTTGCGCTTCCTATCCAAATCAATGTATTGAAGTCGTCCATTTTACACAGGCATGTCATAGGCATGTGACAATTGTCCCCGGCAGCAGCCATTTGCAACCAGATTAATGCCAGATGGCATAGGCGAGAGAGAATTGTCCCCTGCAGCAGCCATTTTCAACCAGTTAAATACCAGTTGACCTTTGAGTGTTCCTTATGACAGTCTGTTTATGTCGCTGCTTAGTATAACTGAACATCGCAATCTGTCGGTCAACTCACTCATAACCAATTCGTTTGCAACCAGTTAAAGTTCAATTGGATTACAACTAGCTCAAATTAATATTTCAAACAAAAGCTAATATATGTTGTTGCCCAACTCACCCGAATCTAACTATTTTGCTACCAGTTATATTCTACTAGCATTCCAACTAGGAATGTTACTAGTTGACAATTTCTCAGCAGGGATGCGACGAACTATAGGCGCTCTCTCGTTCTCTTTCGCATAGACACTCTCTCTGCTTTTGTTAAACTCTGGCGCAACTCTTGAGTCTGAAAACTTTTCAAATAACATTTTCAGAGTTTGGTCTTCGAGAAGCACACTATTTAAGACCAAATATTCTGAGATTCTGATTCGATTTAATAAATACTAGTGACGCCATATCTTAAAAATCCTTTAAAACTTTTTTGTACAGGTAAAATAAAACTACATATAAGGTTGTCAAAAAAGTCTTGCGGTATTTTTATTGAATTTTCAATTGTTCATAAAATTGGTTATAATAATGCGATTTAAGTCAAATATGCGCCGTTTTGTTCGATGACGAGTTCCCAACGAGATGCCAACTTCATAATGCCCCTCTTATAGAAGCTCGCTTCCCTATTGGCAAAAAACTCGGAGAGGCAATTTTCACAGGACTCTCTTGTGGCCAACTTCCGACTACCAAGCTCGTTCGCCATGGACAGAAATAGGTGGTAATCACTTGGTGCGAGATCCGGACTATACGGTGGATGCAAAAGAACCTCCCATCCGAGCTCCCGGAGCTTCTGGCGCGTCACCAAAGATGTGTGTGGCCTGGCGTTGTCCTGATGGAAGACAATTCGGCCTGTGTTGATCAAAGATGGCCTCTTCTGCATGAGTGCTGCATTCAAGCGGTCCAGTTGTTGGCAGTACAGGTCCGAATTGAGCGTTTGGCCATAGGGGAGCAGCTCATAGTGGATGATTCCCTGCCAATCCCACCAAACACACAGAAGAACCTTCCTGGCCGTCAATCCAGGCTTGGCCACCGTCTGGGCAGCTTCACCGCTTTTCGACCACGACCGTTTGCGCTTCACGTTGTCGTAAGTGACCCACTTTTCATCGCCAGTCACCATCCGCTTCAAAAACGGGTCGATTTTGTTGCGATTCAGAAGCGATTCGCATGCATCCATACGGGCAAAAATGTTTTTTTGCGTCAAGTCGTGTGGCACCCATACATCGAGCTTCTTTTTGAATCCAAGCTTCTTCAAATGGTTTATAACGGTTTGATGACTCATGCCCAGCTCTTGGCCGATGCTACGGCTGCTACTATGCCGGTCTCTTTCGATCAATTCACCGATTTTATCGCAATTTTCGACGACAGGCCTTCCGGACCGTGGCGCATCTTCGATCACCTCTGCACCAGAACGAAAACGTTGAAACCATCGTTGTGCGGTGGAAATGGAAACTGTATCGGGTCCATAAACTGCACAAATTTTATTGGCAGCATGAGATGCATTTTTGCCTTTATCGTAGTAGTACTGTAAAATATGCCGTATTTTCTCTTTATTTTGCTCCATGTTTGCGACGCTATAACTCACGAACGACTAAAAACAAACAACAATAAATCAAACACGTGTTAGCGCGTGAAAAGAGCTTTCCAAAAAACTCTAGCGTGAACCGATGCGACGAATACAACTAGAACTACGCGCTTGCAAAGACAAGCTTGCGGAAATACCGCATTTTATTTGCAACCTTATCCCACCTTATTAACGTTCAAAGACTGAATAACTTATGAGATATGGCTCTGAACCATTTTTGAATCTAAAAAATAGAAATTGTGTTCTAAATTTCAGGGCAATTTTTCTAAAATAAAAAGACGACCACCGAACGTACGTGGGGCCCCCAGGAGGGGGTTTGGGTGTTGTAATCTCCCACCCACACCATCTCACCTCTCTCTCACATATCAATATCATCATCATCCATCATCATTTTATTTTCTTAATTTTTGGGCAAAATACCCTAAATTTGTAACAAATATTTTCTAAAATCAAAGGCGAAATTACCCTAAAAATTAGAAAAGGCAATAAGAAAATTCAACCTAAAATTTTGAAAAATAGAAAAGTTTTTTCTTAAAAATTCATTTTTAGGGCATCTTTTCTAAAAAATTTTCTAATTTTTAAGGTGATTTCGATTCTAGGGCGATTTTCTTAAATATAGAAAAATAATTTTCTGAGTGCAGCTGTATGTTAGCACTTTAAGACGCTGGATTTTCATCAATGCCTGAATAGCATTACCAGACTTATGTGTGTGTGTTTTATGAGTAGTTTTTAAACAGTAATTACTGAAATTACTAGAATGAATTTGAAGTTTTCACTTATGAACCAAACAAATCTAAAGTTTTTGCTTCGATTGCAGAGGGGGCTGCTTGGGAGTTAAATATCGGATGCTTAGAAATCTCTTAATACTTCCATATGTCAAGTTCAGCTCTAAATCAATAAACATTAGGTGATACCCTTTCTTTCAACGCTCCAAAATAGAGTCCCTATTCAATGCAAATATGACAATAGCCCGACCTATCTATATGGGTATGTGGGTGCGCCCCGGCATTAGACAGACGTCGACATCAGTTTGGTTCATTGGGTGGCGCTGTCAATCAATGCCAAAGCAAAGCCCGAGTTGGAACAGTCCAGCCCAGGCCAAGTCAAGCGTTGTGGTTGTTGGCCTGCTACGTTTATTGGTATCAGTTTGCCTTGGATTTTGAAAGTTGCCTGGCTGTAGTCAGGCTTATTTGCGTTGGTGGCCACGTCAAGAACTTGTACATGCATATTAATGTCTGACATTATGATTTACTCCCTCTCTCTCTCTCTCTCCCTCTCTTTTTAGTATGGACTGCGTCAACTAGATCTTTCATTGTTGTCACAATTGTGGGTGCTAAATGATTCCATACAAGAGTTTCGCACCATGATTGAGGAACAGGAAATGGATGAGGACGACGAGGAAGAGGAAGAGGAGGAGGATGCCAATGATATGGATGTGCATTCACCCACACCCTCGTCATACGATTCAGTCAGCTCTGAGGGCGGGGCCGAGGCTGATCTGATGATGCAGGCCAAACGTCTGGGCACCATACCAAAGGTCATAACGACGCAACCAAAACTGCTCAGTGAGCAGCATCAGCAGCAGAAGGATGCCAAGCAGAAGCCTGTGCCCAGGATGCGCAGTGCACCTCCCCCACCCCCGGCAGCTTTGTCCTGCAGTAACCTTCCAGTGACAATTACAGCGCGTAAAGCGGCGGCTCCACCACGACCCACATGATGTTACCTAACGGACTTCCTCGCCGGAGTCAGGATGGTCATGTGCAAGGCAATAGTGAGTGATGTGCCGCCACAGGCAGGAGCAGCACTTGGTCGAGACGTGGGCGTGAGAAGTTTGTCGGAGCAGGAGCGAAGTGACATGCACCATCCGTAGTTAGTTTTATCTGAACGATCTTGCTTTATATAACGGATATATGAGCGAACCTTTGCAGTTATTTGCGTCAGGCGAGTGGGTCACATATGCGAAGGAACTCGCCTGACCCAAATCTCATTGTTAGGCATTTTAAGAGCAACCTTTTAGACCATAAGTTTAGCAGTCCTTTGTGTGATCTTCAGTTTGTAAGTTTATTGTAAATTTGTTTTTCTTCTGCAAAGCCTTGGCTATGGCTTCAGTTGGGGTTCAGGCATGACGGGTTCATCATTAAAATTTTATTGTAGATTTGTTCGATTTAGTTTTTTTTTTCTTCCATTTTTGTGTTATATGATTATTTCAATAAATTCTTAATCAATCTATACCTACCTATATCTACTTGATATATAAATATTGTGTATATAACAATTTCTTTTGGCTTTGAAGTACCATTTATTGTATATCTAACTGAGAAAAGCGCGAAAAATAAATCATTTAAACGAAACCATGCTTTGTACTTGTATTTAGGTATGGGCTTCAATATGGTAAGGCAGCATTGGAGCTACTTCCTTTTGAGGTTTGCACAGAAAAAAAATATAAAATTTATAGTCAAAAGTGGGAAAGCTGCTGATGCCTTTCCTTTTCAATATTATTTCTGTCTACAAACTCAATAAAGTGAAACCGAATGTAGTTTAAAAAAGCGTTTACATAAAATGTGGAAAAACAATGTACTTTTGTGGGATGTATATTAGTTGGCAACATTGCGTTAAGGTATCCCTAAGAGTTCACAAGCAACATGAATAATTACACAAGGCTCGAATTTCCAGTTCATAGAAGGAGTGGTGTAGTTATTCTATATGATTTTCGTGTGATAAACACGAATATCTTTTTGGAAATTGCTCCAAAATGTCGGATTTATTTGGTTTTTTTGGTGGATATGCTCACTCAACGTCGCAGGCTAGTGTTATTTTCTTTGAGTATCGCACAATAGCCTGACTTATGCGCTTTTGCCTTTTGTAATTATTGAACTCGCTTGTAAAATCCCAATTCATAGCTTAAATAATTTCAGAGAAATGCCGCTTAGCCACTATTGAGACGTTTCACTCTGGTTTGAACAGCTCTAATTTGGAGCAGTCAAATGTCTAAGGCCAGCGTCAAGGTCTTTTGCAAATCTTTGACTAGTAACATGCCCAAATCACTTGTTAAAATTTCACAAACAAAATTTTAAAGCTTAATGAAATTGCGGTAACTGTCTTATCAGTACCATCGACTGAAGTCTCAGTTGATTGAGCCTTCAAACTTGTTTTGTCCAGGGACGGTAAAAAACTCTTATTAAAAGAAAGAAAAATATGATGCATAAATTTCTTAAAATTATTTTAAATATGTTCATGAAAACATTTGTTTTCCCTCCCACCACCGATATTCAAAATAAAATTTTTTAATCGGAGTTTTATTGGTATGTTACTCAGATAATAACACACTCAGAAAAAAAACCAAGAACTTTGTACTTGTATCAATAACACATGATTCAAGTACAAAATTCTTATTTCAAGTATTTTTTCAATCCCAAAATACTTGATTTACGACTGTTTTGGGATCATACTTTTGTGTTGTAATAGTAATGGTGCAAAATGTTCTTCATTGAAGTCTAATAATATAATAAATATATAAACTCAACCCGTCATACATTTTTGAAGCAAAACAAAAATTCATAAAATAGGTAAAAGTGTTCTTGGTTCAAGCCGATCAAATTGTAGAGCTATCCCAATTTGTTATTGAAAATATGCCTCTGAAATAAATCAAATAAAGCTGAAAAATTCAAAGGAAATGAATTAACCAACGACAAAGATGGTATGACTGTAGGTTAGAAATCTACCACCACTCCCAAACCAAAGGGTTTAAGATCAGTTTAAGGACAGATTTTCCGTTGCACACTTTTTGAAGCTTGCATTCTAAGGGCCGTTTTCTCATGTGCATTTTTTTGCTCAAATCGAAATCTATCTAGGTTTTGCAACTACGTGGTTTTTGTGCAACTGGTTGTCTCATGTAGGTTGATTATAAATTCGTGAACTTGCGCCACGGTCACAATGGGAGGGCTGGAATGGTATAATACTAGGTTGGCCGCACCTCTGCACTCGGCTGATTATTGTTTCTTTTATTGCGCGCCAATTTTAAAAATTAAAGCAAGAATTTTACAGAGAAGGAGAAGGTTTTTCTTTTGGAACGACTTGTTACTATGATGGGAGATTAAGCCGTATGTCGAAAGCTATGTTCGAACAGGCAAATAATTTGGGCAGATTTTCATGAAAATTGGGCTATATATGCCAAATTGTGGAACTTTCCGGTCATTTTAAATCAAATTATTTGCGTATGGAACCACAGTTTTAGTTTTAAATCCTGTAAAATCTTTAATCATGGCTATATTTATCAAAATTTAGGTAAATTATTTGGATGTGTAAACTTAGCTTAAACAATGAACTAGGGGAATCAGAATGTGCATCTGTAACTTCAGCAATGTCTGCAGGTGTTCTTGTATATTAAAGGCACATCCAATATTTTCCATTTTTAGTTTACTTACCAACAATTCAGACTTTACTGTTTTTAGCAGCAGTTGTTTTTTGTTTTCAAATATTTTTCAGTGTGACCATGTGCGCGGATAAATAAAAATACTTAATTTGCATTAGCATGTACATGGTTTTGAAACCAATGAGGATGAAACAGATTGCTACGAAATTCATCTAGATGGTTAGCATTGAATATGAGCAAAGCAAATGCAGCAAATCCACCTAGATTTGCAAAAACACCAACATGAGAAATCGGCCCTTAGTATGCTCACTCAATTTATAAACTGGACCTCGCAGCCTGAATATCGCACAATAGCCTGACGTATGCGCTGTTGATGTGTGTCCGGGGCGAGCCTCTACAGGATTTGCACAAGTTCCAATGCGGAGGAATCCTTGTGAAAAATGCTCTCTGTGATGTTTTTTGTTGGTATCGCAGTTGGGTCGACGAACTGTTTCCGTTGAGTGTAGAAATTGTATAATCCGTAGTACTGAGCATGTGCACCGAGTACAGACTTGCGCAGTTGCGTCGATGGTAACCTCGTGTTGAGGTCATTGCTTCGAGTGGGGTCGATAAGCAAGTTCGCCCAAGCAAAGTAGAGGTTGCCACTCGTCGAGGTCTTTCGTTTGCCACGCGTTGTGGACTTTCGATTGAGGTCGAGAACTTGTAGGTAGACTCAGGCTGGCATCAATGGCCATAACAAAGAGCGTCTCGAGTTGAAGCAGTTTGTTTGTGGTCGGTCAGGTATGGGGATCGTTGTGCGTGAACATCGGCGATATGATGAACGATGTGATGAAGATCCAGATTCAGCTACGTGACGTACTTTCATATGTATGCCCGATCGTCTGGCAGGCTACGTACAAGGTAAGATCTGAAGCATTGGACGGAAGCCTGAGATCGGTTACATGTAGTTGCAGAGTAGGAGGTTTAGGGCAGGCTGGGTGAAAAAGATGATGACAATTACTGTTCGATCGTACAGCGCGATGCATTTTCGCTGCCGCAGCGCAGCAGCAGCGCTGCTACTGCACGTACAGTGTAAATTACAGTCGGGCTTGACCGACTTTCTTACAGCAACCCAAAGTCGAACTGTTTTGGGTCGAATCCTTGATTTTGGTGATGATTCTCATTCTTGTGAAATACGTTTGGATTTTTGGTAATTGGAGCTTAAAGTTGCTTAAAGTGCATATTTTGACCCTTCTTAGGCACCTTTTCGTACTGCCCATAAGTATGCAATGGGTGTTGTTGAAAATTTTCATTAGAATTCTATACAAATTACTAGCCTACTGCACTGTATTTGCATTGCATACCTTTGAACAGTAGACAATTTGGTTATTTCTAGCACAAGTATTAAAAACGGTAGAATTGTTTGAGATGGTTTTTATTCTTTTTGAGCCACAATCGACCAATAGTCTCCTGTGTAAAAACAAACAAAAAACTAATAATAATACATTTGGTGTATTTGGTTCACTCCTTTCTTGATGTGCAACGCCAATCTAGCTTACTTTCAAAATTACACAGTCTACATGCTTCATACACACACATTTATTCTCCTAGACTAAGCTCACCCCATCCATGGCAAGTTTGATGCAGGGAAAATCATAAGACACCACCTGATTGCCATCCAAGGTGGTGTAGAAAATTGGACAGATTTGTATGCCCGTGAGACCCACCAGCTTGGTGTTTAACTTGAGGCACATGTCCAGCGGTGTCAGTGAGAGCATGGGCAGGCAATAGGTGGGCGGTGCCTTGGCGCTCAAGGTGAGCTTGGCTACCGACTCACCATCCAGAGTTACACCCACATCCACGGATGCACTAAGCACAGCAATTTTAAATGTCACGCAAACTGGGGAATAGAGTATACATATTACACAAGGCTCGAACAAAAAATACAGCTTAGATTTGTATTCAAAACATACGCCTCTTGGTCACATTCATCAGGTTTACCACCACACTCTGGCAGCAATTGCAGGACATGGATAGCGAACAGATGCAGGACTTTGGCTCAGCGGGAAATGAGATCAAACCCAGATCTGTGCCATTCGAGGTGGCGGCCTCCACATGAGCTGAATTGTCCACACAGCTAAGAAGTAATCCCAAAAACAGAAGGGTTTGTATGAAATTTGCGTTGGACATTTTGACACAGCCGCACCGCTCTCAGAACTACGGAAAATGGCATTGAAGCGGCCACCTTTTTGTTAACTTGGAGTTGGCACATTAAGTAATTTAATTGATTCTAATTGAAAGTGATTTAGTTTTGGGGATTTTAATTAGAAATTTGAAAAGGTTCATTTAATTTAGCAGTTTGGAGGGCGCATTAAATCAAATAGAATTTTACTGGTTTGGGTATTTTCAACAAGTGTCAAAGTACGAAAAATGATTAAGTTACATTTTCCAACCAAAATGACCATGCAAATTTTGGGTAGGCAAGACAAAGATTTTCATGCACCTTCGGTTATTCTTTCAAAATCTTTAAGAACTTGAACTCTCTTGCTCTATAGCAGATGTCGTTCTAAGTCGAAATTACAGAGTTTAGATGATTTAAGATCTTAATATTTTAAATCTCTGGTCCTTTTTGAACGCAAGAATTATAAATAATTTATTTAAGTACGCCCAATTATGCAGGGATGGCACTTACTTACTTGCTTACTAACTGGAAGTCAAAACGAGAAGGCCAAGCTAACTTCGTCTGTGCCGAAGTTTTTATACCCTTGCAAATGCTGTTTATGAAATGCCAGAATTTAAGAACACTTACATAAAAAATCAAAAAAAATCTTAACTAAAACGCTTTTTCCGACAGATAAACATCTGATTTCGACCAAATTTCGCGGAATCTTTTTGAAAACATATCAAATTAACAATCGCCGAGTCGTTTGTGTGTGGTGCGAATCTAGTTGTCCTCCCATAAATTTAATTCTTGATTTTCGGGCTTAACAGGATATAACTTTGCTTGTGGTCCTGACAAAAATTCAACAAAATTAACATAGTTAATACATATATAAGATGGTATATATATGATAAGATGGTTCCAGACAAAAACAATGTCTTGTAGCAGATGGTTTAGTAAGACAAAATTACTATAATCAAGTAAAGTTTAACTTTGAAGGCCAATTTCGACACCATTGGTGTTATATATACCGCGTGTTTGATTTTATTCAGTTGCTTTGATTTGTATTCTATATTAGTGGATTCATAAAATCAACAGTTAATGCTTAGTGTGGCCTGCATAAATTCTAGAATGGTAAAATGTCGGAAAATTGTTTTTTTTGCCAATATCTTGGAAACGGAAACTAAGATTTGACTTTGACATGCCAACTCGTATTCAGCATGGGTAGACAAGCAGGAATTAGTTAAAGATGATCGGGATACTTGTTACTGTAGAGCAGTGTAACACATGGCAACAAAATTAGGCTTTTTCCAGTATATAGAAGGGTTGGTGGTGATTCTAGATGATTTTCGTGTGCTTAACACGAATCTGTGTTCAGAAATGGTCCGTCGCGTCGAGATTTTTAGTAATTTGATCTTAAAGTTGCGAAAATGCCTATTTTGACCTTTTTTAGACGCGTTGTGTGGGGAACCTATACTTTTGTTTTGACTTTTTTTTTTTGATATTATCGTAAATTCATAAAATTCTAACTTTAAAATAAACTATCCCAAACATTTCTACCTTAATCAGTCAGTTAGTTTTTATGCTCATAATGTTGTTATATCTGGTCTTGTTTATTTCATTAGTTTTTAATCTTTCAGAATAGTAAATTTAAATCTTAGCGGTAATTTGGCCGCTTAAGACTAAAACTAAAGAATTATTGACAAAATTTTATTAAATTTTAAATTAAAACACTATGGGCTGAAACCCTAAGGAGCACACTGGCGCCCTCTGTTTCTCAGTTGAGCCACATTTGTGCGCCGTCTAGCTGTCAAGTTTGTTATTTTTCGTGCGCCCTCTATCGAATATTTGTATGACCAACCTGAAAGTATGCAGCGAATTGAAACAAAAATAAAAACTCACTTTTCAAAATTGCCTTAAAGTATGCCACAAGTTTTGCCTGCACTCAAAAAATACTTCCTATTTTTTTGGTCCTTTTAGTCCTTTTTCTAGCCCATATAGTTCTAGCCCATAGAGTTCTAGCCCTTAGAGTTCTAGCCCATATAGTTCTAGCCCATAGAGTAATATTAATTAATTAATATTATAATTATTAATATGGGCAGCTGCCATTTGATTCTCTTAGCTTGTGCTAATTTTTATACTCTGTACCGAAGGTACATAGAGTATATTAAGTTTGTGCAAAAGTATGTAACAGGGAGAAGGAATGGTTTCCGACCCTATAAAGTATATATATTCTTGATCAGCATCAACAACCGAGTCGATATAGCCATGTCCGTCTGTCCGTCCGTCCGTCTGTCCGTCTGTCCGTCCGTCCGTCCGTATGAACGAAGAGATCTCAGAGATGGTAAGAGATAGAGGTTTGACATGTATGGGACATATATTTCTTATACTTGCAGGCAGATCAAGTTTATTTTCAATTTTGGCCACGCCCCCTCGCGCCCCCGCAATTTGGTAAAAACTTCATATCTCCTACAGTTTTGGAGATAGATCGTTCGTTCCTTCTAGAGATACCTTGTAAACAAAATTATTTATCGATTTGCTGAAGGAATGATAAAGATCGGATGAACGATACTCAAGTTATGGGCAAAAAACGGCCAGTTAACACCACACCACCCCCCACACCAACAACCACAGCAACATACCCTAACCGTTCAACACAGACAATCTTAGTGCGAGAGAGAAAGAGAGAGAGAGAGAGAAACTTAGAGAGCGCACCGCGTTGTGCACGGGGTGTTAACTAGCCGTTTGACTCCTGAGCAAATGCGACGTGTAAGGATACAGAGTATGTTATAGTCGGGCTTGACCGACTTTCTTTCTTGTTTTAGAATAAATTATTATTTTTGAGCTTAGATTATTAAAAACAATATATAGATGGCATATATAGACGGTTAAATGGAAGTTGTAGACCGAGCATATCAAAGGTGTAGTTTGAAAGTTCTAAAATATTGGGAAATTTCTAAATTGTTCATTAATTTCAGATTTTTATGAAGATTTTATGGACGGCTTAAGTACACGGGTAAATAGAGAAGTGGAAACAATGGTCAAAAAAATAGCGAATTGTCTTTTTCCGAGTTTTGGTTCCAATTCTTCATGCTTAAGGGCCCGTTACTATACGAAAGACCAATCGAATGAAGTTGGTATGTTCTAATCGTTTGTTTATTTAAGTCCAAGCTACGTTTTCCTGCATTGCTTAGTCAAATTCGTTACAGTTTTCAAGACAAAGTTAAAAAATAGTACAAAATGAGGGGAAAACATGATGGTTTTAAGAGATTTTTGTAATTTTGAGTATAAAGATGTGAATTTTTTGACTTGCTACTTAAGAATGATTTGTAAGCCAAATCAAGAGCAAGGATTTCCTCTAAGACGTCAAAGCGAAATTCCAAATAGTTTACGAGATATGGAGTTGCGAATCCCAACCAGAAGCTGAAAACTTCAAAGTGCAATAAAAAGAAAACGGCAGCTAACCAGACCAAACCCGTCGACGGGTTTTGTACTACCATCATATCTTTTCAGAATTTTTTGGTCCCGACTTTCAACTTGTTAGTGTTGCAAAGTGTAATCAGGAGCGCTTGATAGTGCTCTTATAATATATAAAAATACCAAATGAAAACAAGAAAGAAAGTCGGTCAAGCCCGACTATAACATACTCTGTACCCTTAAAGTCGCAGCTCGCACTTGCTCACGAGTTATACGCGCTCATCTCTAAGTTTCACTCTCTCTCTATCTCTCTCTCTCTCTCTCTCTCTCTCTCTCTCCTTCTCTCTCTCTCTCACTCACTAAAATTGCCGTTCAATAGAATGCTGTGGTGGTGGGTGGGGTGGTGCTGGGTGTTTACTGGCCGTTTTTTGCCCATAACTTGTGTATCGTTCATCCGATCTTTAACATTCCTTTGGCAATCGATAAATAATTTTGTTTACAAGGTATCTCTAGAAGAAACGAACGATCTATCTTTAAAACTGTAGGAGATATGACGTTTTTTCCAAATTGCGGGGGCGGGAGGGGGCGTGGCAAAAATTGAAAATAAACTTGATCTGCCTGCAAGTATAAGAAATATATGCCCCATACATGTCAAACCTCTATCTCTTACCATCTCTGAGATCTCTTCGTTCATACGGACGGACGGACGGACAGACAGACAGACAGACGGACATGGCTATATCGACTCGGCTGTTGATGCTGATCAAGAATATATATACTTTATAGGGTCGGAAACGATTCCTTCTCCCTGTTACATACTTTTGCACAAACTTAATATACTCTATGTACCTTCGGTACAGAGTATAAAAAAAAAAAAATATATAAAAAAAAACTTTAAAATTTTTATTTTTATTTTGCAGAAGTAAATTGAAAAAACGAATTTGATATCGCCGTCCGAATTTTCTCAGCAAAACTATTTGGTGAACTGCAAGAAAATTTTTCTGCAAAGCAAAGTCTCACGACTTAATGAACTTGGTATTAGGAACTTTTTAGAAAATTATGAAGAACGCAACGCAACACTTTATAGCCATAGTTATAATACAGATTTGCGTTGTCCGTTTTGTTGTCCAGTTCTTTGCCGAGTCGACGAAACCTTCCTTTCAAATGGCCAAAAAGCATTTTCCACTACACATCTGGCCTTCGAGAGATGGTAATTAATCCGTTTCTGCTCCTTTGATGCTTCAATCGAGAAGGGGTATGGGTTCAACATGCTGGGACCACATCTGAAGGAAGAGAACTGGCACTTTAACTCCACCGAGGCTGAACAAAGGCAGCCTTTAGGCTCAGTGTAAAATGTCTATTAGTCACAACTTCAGAACGTTGCGGTATTTTGCGACTATGTACACTAGAGCAGACACTTGATGTATGCAAAATTGTAAGGTCATACTACAACTGGCTTATACATGATGCTGATGGTGTAAAAAAGGCATAACAAAATTAAAGATTAAAAAACATGGGTATTAGTGTCTGCGAAATGGATTCAAAGTTTATTACTCATACGTACTGTTGCCCTTTCCTACGCTTTACATTTTTAAGTAGTTGACGTAGACTTGGTTCGAAGTCATAACAATGACCATTAAACAAATTGTTTTTGATATAACCAAGACATTAAATGGTCATATATATATTTATGCGAATGCGTATATTACTGCTTAATTTATACTTTTGTTTAACAGCGAAAACTTCCACGTAAGTGCAAAACTATTACTTATGCTGCTTTTACACTTGCCATACATCTCTAAAGAGACTCTCTTACTATAGTGTAATAGCAAATCAAATATCTCAAAATTTTAGAAAATTTAGCATTCTTTGATGAAATAGAACAGGATCTATTTTATAAGAGATTCTCTTTAGAGAAGTTTGACAACCTACTGTTTAGAGAGTATCTTTACAGGGATACGGAGGAAACCACATCATTAAAACAACTTACCAACGAGGCTTGGACGCAGTTCAGGCGAACGGGTATCTTTAGAAGCGATTGCGTAAGCGAAGAGAGCGAAAAGGAAGAGTGCGAATCTCACAGAAGAAGACAGCTTGGAGAGCGAATGGAATCAGTCCGGAACTTACCCAAAATCAGCGAAATGAAGGAACGCCTTCGCCCTAGCAGTGTTCCATGTATTTGAAAAAATGTATCCAAAAATGCGATCTGGTAAGGCACATGCGCATTCACTCTGTCGACCAACCCTTCGAATATTCCCACTGCGCCAAATGCTTTAGCAGAAAAAGCAGCCTAGAGGAGCATATTCGTACTCACACCGTAAAACAACCATTCGAATGTTCCCGCTGCTCGAAAGACTTTAAACTAAAAGCACTCTGAAGAGTCACATACACAGAAAAAAAGGCGAGCTAAAATCAAGCTCAAGCAAATTGAGTTTGATGCAATCCATTTTCGAATTGAAAGTAGTTCGAGTATCGGGCTTAATTTAATCTCGGGTATTCTTGCACCAAGCCGACTTCGAGATCAAATCAAGTACGAAGGATAACAAGATAAAAGCAATCCCATGTGAGCTAAAGTGCACCGAAAAAAATAAGATCAGGTATTTCAATATCATATCAGTAATATCAATATTTGCATATCAAAGTGAAACTATTTAATATCAATATGAACCTGTAATACCACATTGATACTAAAAATATTATATTGAAATGTGAAATGATCAAAGTGATGTGAAAAATGACCTAGTGATATGATTTCAGATCAAAGTAGACATCGAAATTCTGAAAGTAGAAAGAGACACACAGAGTTTCTCAAATCAAAGAGAGACAGTAATAGTCAATCTCGAAAAAAGCAAAAACAATGCTCATTGCTGCCGCAAGCGCGAAAACGAGTGCCGGTCGTTTTTTCTTCGTGAACGTTTCGAAGTTGGCGTCGGGTTTGCAGCGAACTTCTAGCTTCTTCTTGCGAATTTCGTCATTCGATCTGTGCTGGCACTTATGAAAGGTAAGTAAAAATAAGTACGGTGCCTAAAAAAAATGAAAACGGTAAAAGTGAATAAAATGTGAATTGCATGTGTGTGTTTTGTTGTACTGTTGTTGTACTTGCAAATTAATAAATTATAAATAGGCTATTGCCTTTATTCAGTCGCTAATAGTATGTACGATTATTTTACACACTCATACACCCAGCGCCACAAAAAAAGCCGCAGTCTAAATATTCACATACTTGTATGTTTTCTTGCTTGGGGTTTCTATAAATGTTTTCCGAATTGCCCAATTATTTTTTTTACTGATTAATGGAATATTTTTAAATAAAAGTGCATAGCAAATTTTTATTTTATGAATGTTAGTTTTTTAGAAAAAGGTTTTTTTCCAGACCCATATTAATTTTGGTGACTTTTCATAATTATGACAACTTAAAGAAAAAAAATTATAATAATTATAATAGTGCATATACTCAACAAATAATGATTTTTTTTTCCAAAAGTATACTTAATTTGCTATAATCTAATATATATTTTGTATCAAATTAATGTTAATTTTTTTTTTTAAATTTAAATTAGTACTTTGTTGTACCCCCTTTTGCTTAAATTACACATTTTAACCTATTGGGCATCGAATTGTACAAAGCGCTTAAATATTCCTCAGTGATATCCTCGAACCACACTTTTTCTATCACATCCTTCAATTCTACCATGGTTTTAGGTTTCCTTTTTTTATTTTCGCAGCCATTAGGGCCCAGACATTCTCTATTGGGTTGAGGTCAGGGCTGTTTCCGGACCAATTTAGGGACTTAATACCCAATTCTTCCTTCAAAATTGTTATTTTCGTTAAGAAGAAGGTCAAAATTAATTGATTAAGTTGTTTTAATAACAAAAGCTCACTGAATTACTTACAGATCGAGCCTGATGGCAAGGTGTAGAATCATCTTGAAAAATAGGATCTTCTTCTTTCTCACTTATTGCCTCAATGCTAGGCACAACTCCACTTAAAATTATATCTTTATATTTTTCCGCGTTCACCATACCCTGAATCATTAAAATTGATTCAGTTTTATATTTAGATATGCATCCCCGTATCATAATGTATGGTGAATGCTTAACGGTTCCCACAAAGCAATTTTCCAAATATCGTTCGCCCTTTCTACGGCGCACCTTGCAAGAGCCATCGGGTCCAATGAGATTGCATTTGGACTCATCCGAAAATAGGACTCGTGACCATTCGGAATCACTCCAATTTTTGTTTTCCTTGGCCCTAATTGTCCCTAAATTGGCCCGGAAACAGCCCTGACCTTAACCCAATAGAGAATGTCTGGGCCATTATGGCTGCGGAAATAAAAAAAAAGGAAGCCTAAAACCATGGTAGAATTGAAGGATGTGATAGAAAAAGTGTGGTTCGAGGATATCACTGAGGAATATTTAAGCGCTTTGTACAATTCGATGCCCAATAGGTTAAAATGTGTAATTTAAGCAAAAGGGGGTACAACAAAGTACTAATTTAAATTTAAAAAAAAAAATTAACATTAATTTGATACAAAATATATATTAGATTATAGCAAATTAAGTATACTTTTGGAAAAAAAAATCATTATTTGTTGAGTATATGCACTATTATAATTATTATAATTTTTTTTCTTTAAGTTGTCATAATTATGAAAAGTCACCAAAATTAATATGGGTCTGGAAAAAAACCTTTTTCTAAAAAACTAACATTCATAAAATAAAAATTTGCTATGCACTTTTATTTAAAAATATTCCATTAATCAGTATAAAAAATAACTGGGCAATTCGGAAAACATTTATAGAAACCCCAAGCAAGAAAACATACAAGTATGTGAATATTTAGACTGCGGCTTTTTTTGTGGCGCTGGGTGTACATTCCTTTAACTCTCTACGCAGTAGAAGTGCGTGTTTAAATATGTACATATGTATGTATACATGTTATGTGTCCGCGATGCGTTTTTTTGTTCTGCCCTTGAACATCAAACTGTACAGAAGCACACATACATGCATATGCAAACATGCGTATATACAAATGTACATGCAAAATATGCATATATGTATGTATATGTGTGCTGTTTGACCTTCAAGGGCAGAACAAAAAAGCGCATGCTCAGCCTTTGCTTTTGGCAGATTTCGCACACATGCACAAAAAAACTTATGCGTGTTTAAGTATATTAATTTTGTACAATTTTCAGATTGAAATGGAAGACATCCAACTCTATGAGCTGATACAAAAACTAAACATTGAAAAATTCGTGTACGAAAAGTTAATTGGTAAGTTTTGTTTTGAAATAATTATTCTTCTCAATATATTAATTTTACAATTTTTCTAGAGTGTGGATTTAACTTCGACCGCCGTAATTACATTTCTTCCAGCGACAAAGAGCAGATTTTTCCAGGAAGATAATTGTCAGAATAATTGTATAATGTATTATAAAAATATTGCTTTGATATTATAAAAATAAAGCATTGGTACTACAATAATACCCTCTTGATATTTTAAAAATATTTCTTTGATACTAAAACAATGTCCTACAGGTATTTTGAAAATATAGCTTTGCTACTATAATAATATATCATTGATATTAACCAATATCAAATTGTTGATCTGAAAAATATCACGTTGATGTGTTCGAAATGTCAAAGTGATGTATTCGAACATATCATCTGGGTATTTTTCAGATGAAGGCCGATTTGAAACTACAAAATATCAGATTGATACTAAATATCGCGATCTTTTTTTTCTGTGTGGGGATCAAGATAAGAATTCCGGAATCGACAAATCCGTACTCAAATCAATCCTTCTCGTACTTGGTTTGAGAAAATCAGCCCGGTTATCTCGGATATTTTTTCTGAGTATGGCAGCTATATGGTATAGTCATCCGTTTTCTCTGTGACAGTAACAGAGTAAATTGTAAGTTTACCTAACACAAAGCAGCTATCTGGAAGAAGAGAAATCGGCCCTTAGATTTTTACTCAGCTATTATGTGTAAGTTGATGTGACAGTTAGCTCTATGTAGAATATGAGAAATCGGATTTTGGTTTATAATATTAAACATATATTTTAATGTTAAAAATAAACATTTTTTTTTTCAGAAACAGAAATCATTTCGATTTCCGAAAGTTCCCTGATAAGCATTAGCTGGTAAAGGGCATATTTAAGTCGGTATAACCGAACTTTCTTTCGTTCTTTTATAATACAGCTGATAACCCATAATTTTTGTGTATAAAAGAAGAAAGATTATTATATGATTGAATCGCTTTTTTATACTCTGTACCGAAGGTACATAGAGTATATTAAGTTTTTATACTCTGTACCGAAGGTACATAGAGTATATTAAGTTTGTGCAAAAGTATGTAACAGGGAGAAGGAATCGTTTCCGACCCTATAAAGTATATATATTCTTGATCAGCATCAACAGCCGAGTCGATATAGCCATGTCCGTCTGTCCGTCCGTCCGTCCGTCCGTCCGTCCGTCTGTCCGTCCGTATGAACGAAGAGATCTCAGAGATGGTAAGAGATAGAGGTTTGACATGTATGGGACATATATTTCTTATACTTGCAGGCAGATCAAGTTTATTTTCAATTTTTGCCACGCCCCCTCTCGCCCCCGCAATTTGGAAAAAACTTCATATCTCCTACAGTTTTGGAGATAGATCGTTCGTTCCTTCTAGAGATACCTTGCAAACAAAATTATTTATCGATTTGCTGAAGGAATGATAAATATCGGATGAGCCATACTCAAGTTATGGGCAAAAAACGGCCAGTTAACACCACCCACCCCCCACCAACAACCACAGCCACACAGGCAATCTTAGTGCGAGAGAGAAAGAGAGAGAGAGAGAGAAACTTAGAGAGCGCACCGCGTTGTGCGCGGGGTGTTAACTGGCCGTTTGACTCCTGAGCAAATGCGAGTGTAAGGGTACAGAGTATGTTATAGTCGGGCTTGACCGACATTCTTTCTTGTTTTATTGTAGACTTTGAGTGCTTTAATTTGAAATATGTAAGGCAAGTTTCTGGGTTATCCACGGTATAAACTTGCCTACATTGGTGTAAACCGCTGGTGTTGTCCAGCCGCAGTTTGTGGATCCAAAACTTACAATTCCCATTTGCACGAAGCGTTGCGCACCGAAATACGCCATTGGATAATGAAGTGGACCACCTGAGTCTCCGTTGCAGCTATCTGCTGGTCCATCACCCGCACAAAGTTGATGTTTTTCGATATTTTTTCTAAATGCATCGAAGCAATTCTTTCGATCGACAATATTTATAACTGCCTCCATGGGAACATCTGAGTAAGCTCCGCTCTGTGTTTGGCCCCAACCGGCTATAAAGAAAAATGAATCAGTTTTCACTTCTTTCTGCAGATCCTCTGGTAAAGGCAAACAGACGGGTAGAATGTAGGCTGTAAGAAAAGATTTCCATATTGCTTATCATAGAAATGTTGCACAGTATTCAAGATATCAAACATACAACCACTGATATCCACACTTCTGTTCAGTTTCAGCAGAGCTATGTCATGCTGAGAAGAATTTCGATTCCATTTCTCATGTACGATGGCTAGTTCAATTTCTACATCTTGAAAGGGCGGTGCACATATTTCATTTTCGCAGTCCACAGCACTTGATATACTATGTTCGCCCAAGCGTACTGCAATGCTGTTAAATTGATAGAATATCATAAATTCTATGTTATGAAAACCAAAATAATTTTAACTTACAGCCTCTCTTCGCTGGAATGAACACAATGTGCTGCGGTTAGCACAAAACCTGCATGGGAAGTTTTCTAAGTAAGTGAAAGCTAGAAAAGTGTGACTCAAAATACTACATACGATCCGTGATAAGCGTTCCGCCACATTCAAATTGAAGGCATTTCTCTTCTAGACATTTGGATGCACATTCCTCTTTACATTTATATTGAAGCAATGCCAACCAGGGTCTCGTACCTATAGGCAATGCACGGCCGCCCGCAACTTTCTCCCGCTCGGATTTTCCACACTTATCATTTTGCTTCTTCAACTGCTCCAGGCCAACGTTATTGACTTCATCTTTGCAGCATACATACTCTTGCTACTTACAAAATGTTCAATGGAGTTAATTGATCATAAAAACACACACGAAATTAGTTTACTTACGTTAGTTTTATGACACCTACTATTTTGCAGAAGGTGCAGTTCGTCAGTGGTTATATTTGAAATATTGTCTGTGGCTCTTTCAAGTATTTCTAATATGGGGGGGCATTCATATACAGAGATGCATTGACCTGGTTGGTCATAGATTGTGGTACAGTAGTCGGGTAAAACTGAACGATATTTCATATGAGCACATTATTCAAACGCATGAAGATGATTGCCAGCTTACCCGCTTCGCTCAGGCTGAGCATTAGGCACAAAAGCACTGGAACGATCATATCGCTCGAAAAGTTCGACACAAACTGCTCTCAAATTGAGCCGTTGCTCTAGACTTATACCGATTTTGATATTTACGATTGTTTGTTCATAGTACGCTTATCAGCCCAACGTGTACGGTTTCAGATGCATAAAAATGTTGAG
Source organism: Lordiphosa magnipectinata (assembly GCA_037044535.1). Lineage (NCBI taxonomy): Eukaryota > Metazoa > Arthropoda > Insecta > Diptera > Drosophilidae > Lordiphosa > Lordiphosa magnipectinata. The sequence continues at coordinate 211,651 of JBAMBO010000979.1, forward strand.
TCAGCGGTCAAAAATACTTTCAGTTGATCAAATTTTAACAGGGGTCGCGGCTTAATAGTGATAAATGCGGGGTCGGGAGGGGGAGTGGAAAAAATTAAAAATAAACTTGATCTGCCTGCAATTATAGGAAGGTTTTATCTCATACGAACCTCTCTTACCATCTCTAAGATTTGTGCGTTCATACGGACAGACGGTCGTGGCTATATCGACTCGGCTGTTGATGCTGAAATGATTCAGTCTCCTTGTTACATACTTTTGCTCAAACTTAATATACGCTGTGTACCTTTGGTACAGACTATAAAAATGTCGAATTGAGTGTCATTTCATATCAATTGTTTTATCGGTGAGGAGATGATCCCTTTTACCCATTTTCAATGGGTACAGGGTATAAAAATCTGAGATATCCAGGCTAAAATCCATCCCAAGCCAAGTACGAGAAGGAGCTTATCTTCCTGGTGCAAGAATACCCGAGATTAAATTAAGCTCGATACTTGAACTAAACTATCCCAAAGAACTCTACGATTTTTTCCAATGAGAATATTGTAGCTGCCCCAATGTATGCAATGGGTTCTGTTTAAAATTTTCATTGTATTCTCATTCATTTTTTTCTCAGTGCATCTATACAAAACGATAAAAAAATAAATGTACCTATACATTTCGAAATATTTAATCATAATAGAAATAGGCTATTATTTGTTTTGTCTTGTTATTCGAGCACGATTTCATCCCACAGTCGGATTGAATTTAGATGGTCTGACATTGAACCTCGATATTAAATTGAGCTCAAATTTAACTATATTCAATTCGAAAAAGGATTGCTGCAAAAATGCCAGAGATTGACTTGAGCTCGCAACTCATTTTTACCCAAAAAAAGGAACCCACTAGAACACCATGCTACTTCTTTAACGACCTTTTTATACCAGTTACTCGTAGAGTAAAATCGTCGAGCAAATGTATGTAGCAGGCAGAAGGAATCATTTCCTATCATACAAAGTATATATATTTTTGATCAGCATCAACAGCCGCGTCGATATAGCCATGTCCGTCTGTTTGTCCGTATGAACGAAGAGATCTCAGAGATTGTAGAAGACAGAGGTTTGACATGTATGGGACATATAATTCTTGTACTTGCAGGCAGATCAAGTTACATATGTTTAATTTTTGCCACGCCCTGCCACCCCGGAAATTGAGAAAAACGTAATTTCTCTCACAGGAGATAGATGTTTTGTACCTTCGAAGCATCATCAATCAATCAATCAAATTTAGTAATTTATATTTTTTATAGATCCACCAAAGGAAAGGTGAAGATCGAGTGAACGATAGTCAAGCTATAAGGAAAACAAAGAATTATGCTGGGCCGCAACGGCGATGGGCAGCACTTCATACAGAGTTTTTATTATAGTTGGGCCTGACCGACTTTCTTACTATATTTTTCTGTGCACTGTTGCTTGCTCTTAATTTGTTGCTAGATGCTTCCAAAATCTTTGGTAGTTAATTTTGAACACTGGGAGCTGAATAAAAAGCGTACAAAATATCTGAAATAGCATTTGTCCTAGTTTTTACTAGGTGGAACTTCATATTTATTATTACACTCCTTCAATGATGTTTAAGCAACCACCTCCCCACCTTTGAAAAAATCCAGTGTACGCCGCTGTCGCACAGAAGAAAATTATTTAATACAAATTCTCAACTTTTTATCACAGCTTAAATAATGCTCCGAGTATTTGCGGTCAGATAACATGCCGAAAATTTATGAGTAAGTCTTGTGGTATACAACATTAATTGCTATCGAGCAAACCAAATGCGTCCACGCTGCAAACCATCAACTTTTTATTCAGCAGTGTTTTATAAAATTCTTGAAATTTTCACATGAACGATTGCATTTTGAACTTGTTTGAAATAATTAATTTGGGTACTAGCAAGAAAGTATCGGTTACTGGATCCTATTGAAGGAAACCGTAGAAACGAAGTATACTTCGCTATAAAAGTCGGTTTCAAATCACTTATCTTTCGTCTTCTGATCTAGTTACCGATTATATTTGTGTCACTTCAAACAGTTTCATTCCGAAATGCTAGCGATTTACGATTATCTCCATAGAGAATTCTTGAACACACCCGAATCTGTTGCTTTTTTTTTCGAATCCCCCTTTAATAAAAGTGATTTTTTTCTCTGTGAAAACTCGCAATGAGAAATGTTAGAAGTAATTAACGAAGTGGATTAACGAAGAAAATAAGCAATCTGATACTACGTTTATACACACAAAATTTATCATGATTAATGCCCTTCAAAGTATGCAAACATTATTTCCTTATATAATTTTCTATAAGAACGCAAACATTGAAAGCCAGTTATGGCAGCGTCATACATAATCCACGCTGTAGATTCATCCAGAAAGTCGGACCAGTAATAGGTATACAATATAATCTTGTGTTAAGCCAAATATAAAATAAATATAATTCTAAATCATTTCTTATTAAAATCATTGCATACTTTAAAGGGCACTAAGCACAATAAAATTGGAGCGTATAAACGTAGTATGAGTTGTCATATTCGGGTTTCAGGTTTTCTGAATATGCCGCTAATTTACCAATGTATGCTGATGTCATTTCTGAGTAAATGAATTATATTCATATAAAAGAACAAACTGCAAGAACGAGGAATGTTGTCAAAATCTTTGTCCATTAAGGTATTTTAGGCCATTGGAAGAAAGACTATAAAAAGTAATGCTCCTTAATAAAATTAACTTAGAAATTTTGAAAAGTATGTATTTCATTATGAAGTTTAATAAGACCGATTTCTCTTCTTACAGATAGCTGCTATGTATTAGATATACTTACAAATTACTCTGATAATTGTTAGTTTATGTGGTAAGCTTTATGTAAGTTGTCAAATCGGCCCTAAATATAAGCATTCTTTTAAGTAGTTCTTTTTTCATATATAGATAGAACTAATTTCTTAAATAATTTTATGTAACACAAACTGTCTTAAATTCTACACATTCGAGGCAATATGCAAAGTTCGAGTATCCTGAATATATTTAGGGTCGGCGGTACAAAGAGTACATTAAGTTTGTGTAAATTTATGTAATAGAAAGAAAAAAACATCTCCGACCCTATAAAGTATATCTATTTTTGATCAGCATCAACATTTGAGTCGATATAGCCATGACCGTCTGTCCGTATGAACGCACAAATATGAGATATGATAAGAGAGGCTCGTATGGGATAAAAACTTCCAATACTTGCAGGCAGATCAAGTTTATTTTTAATTTTTGCCGCGCCCCCTTCCGACCCCGCAATTATCATTATATCATATCACGGTTTTTTTTAAATTTCATAAAGCCTTGACCCCCGTTAAAATTTGATCAACTGAAAGTATTTTTGACCGCTGACTCAACATTCTTATGCGTCTGAAACCGTACACGTTGGGCTGATAAGCGTACTATGAACAAACACTCGTAAATATCAAAATCGGTATAAATCTAGAGCAACGGCTCAATTTGAGAGCTGTTGGTGTGAAACTTTTCGAGCGATATGATCGTTCCAGTGTTTTTGTGCCTAATGCTTAGCCTGAGCGAAGCTGGTAAGCTGGCATTCATCTTCATGCGTTTGAATAATGTGCTCATATGAAATATCGTTCAGTTTTACCCGACTACTGTACCACAATCGATGACCAACCGGGTCAATGCATCTCTATATATGAATGCCCCCCTATATTAGAAATACTTGAAAGACCCACAGACAATATTTTAAATGTAACCACTGTCGAACTGCACCTTCTGCTAAATATATATACTTTATACGGTCGGAAATGTTGCCTTCTGCCTGTTACAAAAAATCGAAATAATTCGAAAAAAATATGTATTTTAAAGTAAAAAACAAGTGCATTATTTTTATTGTACGCTCATCTCTAAGTTTCTCTCTCTCAGCGTTGGTTGACGTGAATGGAGAGGGGGGTGGGGAATGCCGGTTAACCTTTTTTTGTTCATAACTTGTGTATCGTTCATCCGATGTTTATCATTTCTTCAGCCTATCGATAAATAATTTTGATTACTAGACGTCTCTAAAAGGTACGAACAATCTATCATCAAAACTGTGGGAGATATGACGTTTTTTCCAAATTGCGTGGCAAAAATTGAAAATAAACTTGATCTGCCTGCAAGTATAAGAAATATAAGTCGCATACATGTCAAACCTCTATCTCTTACCATCTCTGAAAACTCTTCGTTCATTCGGACGGACGGACAGACCAAATAAGAATATATATACTTTATAGGGTTGGACATGATTCCTTCTGGCTGTTACATACTTTTGCACAAACTTAATAAACTCTGTGTACCTTTGGTACAGTGTATAAAAAAGTTAGATGTTTAACTTGATGCGAATTGAGAGGGGCTTTTATTCGACACCCAATGTATAGACTTATACACTTTCGATGAGCACGCTTGTATGATTTCAATTGTACTGCCTTGCTCAGTGCGAGCAAGCTACCTTTTATTAAGAATTTCTCATCCCTTATTTCTAAACTTATCATAAGGATGTGAGTGTAGTCACATCCGTGAATGTAAATATAAAAATGCATTCGTGGGAGGACTACACATTGCCTCACACGATGCATATTAAGTGCAGCGGATGACCATTTCAAATGGTGTGTCTAAAAGGCAACCGTAATTAAATTTAATGTTACAAATGACATATTTTATGATGCTGAGCTATGATAGGCTGTGCGATGTGAATGTTTGTTTGTTTATTATTATTATCTAAGTGCTACAAGTACTTGGAGACTTATGTTTATGGCACTAATCACAGGTTGACATCGATTTGAAAACAATACAAAAATACACTAACTTAAACTAAGGATAAATTATATAAACAATCAATAATTACATTAGAAAATTAAAAAGAGGAATGGTTATATTTGTGCTATTGTTTAAGATGGTGTTCTAAACTTTTCTTAAATAGTGGTGGGCTTTTTATCGATTTGATATTGTTTGGTAAATGATTCCAAAGGCGAATAGCAAATGGGAAATAATTGAAGTCTGAGGTATCGAGTTCATTTTTAGGGCAGATAAGATTTTTAGTTCGTTGAGGCGCGGCAAAATTTAGTATCTCATAAAGATATGAAGGCTCTGAAGTGTTAATTATTTTGTGCAAGAAAATGAGAGCTCTCAAGCAAATCCACGAGTTTAACGGAATGTCAAAAATTTTCTCTGCAAATTCGGATATGTGATCCGATCGTTTTTTGTTGTAGACATACCTAGCTATGTTGTTGAAAGCAACATTAAGTTTAGATTTAGACTTTGCACTACAACTACCGAACACTTCCACACCGTATAAAACCGAAGGTACTATGTATGTTTTTGCAACCAGATGTTCAATATGTGTTGGTATGAAACTTTTCGTTATATTTAACTGCCGGATTGGGGAGTATGTTTCGCCAATTGCTTTGTTTATGTGATCATCCTATGATAAAATATTGTTAAATGTAAAACCTAAATTTACTGCTCGCTCAACGTAGTCTATACTGATACCATCAATCTTTAGATTTGGTAAGCAACCTGTATCAAATCTCTTTTTATATACAACAATGCACTTGGACTTTGTTGGGTTGATTTTTGGACCATTTTTCTTTGCCCAGCTCCGTATCAGCTCAAGTTCACTATTACAAACATCAATACATTCAGAAATTTTGTTTAACGGACGACTAACATACATCTGGACATCATCTGCATACATTTGAACATCATATAACATATATCGAAAAAAGTAATGGTCCAAGAGCTGATCCTTGTGGGACGCCACGACTTAGTGACAGAAAGGATGATCTTCTATTTACAGTAGCTACTGCTTGCAGTCGGTCATGCAGGTAATGTGATATCTAATGCTACATGTGGTTTGAAGTCTCGTCTCATGTTCATGTTTGAACACCCTAGTTAGTTTCTTCAAAGTCCGAGTAGTTATATTTTAATTTGGACATTTTTGTTAGTTTTATGTTATTAGATTTTCTTCGTTTATATAAATCGTGTTTCTATTTATTTATAAATAAATATATTAACAAATATTTAAATAATTGTCAACGCAAACTAAAATAGAATTGCAATGAGTCGACCTTTGGGGAATCCGTCGCTGCAACAATTCCATGATTCATTGCTAAGCAATTGCTTGTTAAGAGATTTGCTGTGATTAGTTGTAAATAAAGTTCCCGTATCCTATTTGAAATGATCTCACCAAAAGTAAAAAAAAAGCACATGAATTTTTGAAAAATGATTTAAATTATAAACTAAACTAGTTTTGAGATTGATAAACGCAAAACTAGAAATTCCATAAATTAACTAAAGACGATTTGCCAAAATAAATATCAAGGATAACCACATAAGACCAGTGTCAGATTTTGGAATATACATAATTAGCAATACCTCCCGACTCTCGGTTATGCAAGTGGGTAGGAGTAGCCAAAACAAAATGCCTCCCCCCCCCCCTGAAACAGTAAAACAAACAAAACGCCTTGGCTTCACTTTCAATATGTGACTGTGACTGGCGCGTCGAACCGAATCCGACCGGTTTGTCTTGTAGAGGCGTCTACTAAATAGAAAATTATGACTTACCCGTTCATCAATTCATATGTTGTGACTCCGACTGCGTCGTCGTCGTCGGCTTTTGATTCTATGCAGATCTCTTGGCTTTTATATAGTTAGGGTTGCGTCGCAGATACTTTAGTATCGTTTGGTAACTTCAAGGCGCATCAACATGGTTTCTGCGAAACTGGTGAGTAGTGAACGAGTCAAGGCAAGGGCGGATTCTGTAGACAGCAATTTGTTTGTGCAATTAACAAGTGAATTGACTGACTGGCAGCTGCAATCATCGTATCGATCTAAAATGTAACTTAATTTGCCTTTTTTTATAGCTACTTTTCACAGCTGTGGTGGCCGTTATGGCAGCCAACTGCTCGGCTGGACTGTTGGACTATATTTATCCCACACTTGTTACGGAATTTTATAATCAAGCACCCACCAAGGAGGGATACCGATTCAGGTATGTGTAACTATTTTATTTTCATCAATTCATATGGGAAATTGATTTGCTGTCAAATGTTTTCATAGTTTGCATTGACTTAGGTAGCGAAATAGTCCTATCAAAGTCACAGCTTTGCCAACCGATGCATAACGTGTCGGGCGATAGTCTATTGATGAGTTCTTGGCTTAATTGAATTTAGACCGTTTTGTTCTTAAGAACTTAATATTGCATGTTTATTATTAGTATTTTTAATTAAGTGTAAATCTTAAATTTAAAATGTACGAGTCAGATTTTATAATTATAATTTATTCGAAAAATATTTTATTTCAAGTTTATAAGATATTTTAATCCCAAAACGAACTTGAAATAAGACTTTAGCTCCCAGATTTCAAAAGTTGCATAACTTGATACACTTTTTCCATCATAATACAGAAATGTTTACTGAAAAACAACGAGTTCTGAAAACTATTGTATTGAACGAAATTGGACTAAGCTCGAATGTCATGGCGTCCCGTCGCACACGCGTGTTGTCAAGACTTGTAGTTTCTGTATCAAATACTATTTCAGATCTCTTTCCTTTGAAACATTTCTATCAGCCATGTTACCATTTTCACATTCGCAAAACTTTTGCGATTTCCAACCGGTTTTTGGACAAAATATGATCTCAAAATTTTTGCGAAAGCAAAATTGGGAGCATTATGTATAAGTCCCATTCTCCTGGTCTAAATTCATTTTATACATTTTCATATATTTCGCTTGAAACTCATCTAATTTTTGTTGCGCTTCTACTTGCAGTTCGGAGGAGCCCAATGGCAGCAAACGTGAGGAAATTGGTGTCATTATGAATCCCGGCACCGACAAAGAGGAGCTTGTCGTTATGGGCACCTACTCCAGTGTAGATGAGAAGACTCAAATTGAGACGGTTACCATGTACACGGCCGATAAGGATGGTTACAAATCCCGCTACATGATCAAGAATCGTAAACTGAGCCCCGGTGCTCTGAAATCTGCTGCTGGCTAAGTAGCCCATTTCCTTCCTCTTCTAGAATTTTTGTTGTACATATATAAAAGTGAAATTAAAAGTAAACAAACCACAAATTGTCATCATTTTGTTAATCTTGAAAACTGGTTATGGCTTATGGCATCTGGGCAACAAGTTCAATGGATTTCTGGCCAAGATCAAGTTGCGGCATTTCATTATCATCATCTGACCATTCTGGATAGACGACTTTGCGATTGTTGCGTAATACGATTTGACCTTTCTAAAAATGTTGGGTTGCTTATATCAAGATATTTAGACAAATTAGCGTGTTTTTTATGACAAACTTAGCAAACACGTTCCCAAACATTTTGGCCAGCTCAACATGGCCTTTATTGTTTGGCAACTTAATCGAAGGTCGTTTGGATTTTAGTAAGTCATTGGGAGGAGTCAAAGAACTCCATATAGAACTTGCTGCAATGTTAATTAGCAAATCTTGGACGGTTGCATTCAGCTTTTAGTCACGCAAATCATGTCTTATGCATATCAAAGACTCAAAGTCTCGGTGATTGATGAAAGATGCAACTACTATAAACTGTCAATAATTGTTCATTAAAATGTAATTTCTGTCTAAGATATGCTAATATTGAATTTATCAAAGAAAATTTGTCATACTAAATGTCAACTGGAATCAAAATGCTTAAATATTAATACAAAGAAAATGTGCGAACTTAATGGCAGTTAGTATTAATTTGAAGTCGTCAAACGAAACGCAATCTTATACTTTTGACAATATTAATTTGAATTTTCGAGCAACGAAAATACATGCCCATATTTTCCAATAATAACGATATCCTGCTTTAAATGACACTCTGCATAGCTTCGTTTGAAACTACACCATAAGATGATAAGAGATTGGTGCCTTCAACCGAAGCTTAAAAAATATGACTAAATAATTGTAAATTATTGCATCTGAGTAAACGCCTATATGGTGCGAGTGAATTTGTAGAGTAGCTTATCCAAGTTGATATTTGTACACTTGATCTAGATTGGACCTCCTGCATATGAAATTTTTAAGGACATGGTCTCACCCCACTATCTTATGCTTTTTGATAATGCGCCCATTTAAAACTAAAACAACTTTTTTTTGATTTTCACAATTATTTAATATACAACAAATATGAGCTTTGGGAATGCCGAGAACTACTTTCTTCCAATTTTCTGTTTTGAGGTCCAATCTTTTTTTACACTTAGGGCCGTTTTCTCATGTTGCTGTTTTTGCAAATCTAGTTAGATTTACTGCATTTGCTTTGCTCATGTTCAAGGCTAACCATCTAGGTGAAATTCGTAGCCATGAACTCCATCCTCATTGATTTCAGAACCATGTACATGCTAATGCAAATTATGTGTTTTTATGTTTGCGTTCATATGGTCACTCTGAAAAATATTTGAAAACTAAAACCAACTACTGCTAAAAACAGTTAAGTCTGAATTGAACCAAAAATTTAAAATATTGGATGTGCCTTTTGTATACAAGACACCTGCAGACATTGCTGAAGATACAGATGCGCATACTAATTCCTCTAGTTCATTGCTTAAGCTAAGTTCACACAGGTAAAAAATTTGGCCTAATTATGATTAAAATAGTCATGATTGAAAATTTTACAGGATTTAAAACTAAAACTATAGTTTCATTCGCAAAAAAATGTAATCAAACATGTCTGGAAAATTCCAACTTTCATTGAAATTAGTCCAAATTATTTGCCTGTGTGGACTTAGCTTTAGACCTGTTGCTTAATCTCCCATCATAATAACAAGTTTTTACGAAAGAAGATCCTTGTCCTCCTCTGCGAAATGCTTGCATTATTTTTTAAAATTGGCGCCCAATAGACATAACAATAAACGGGCGACTGCAGAGGTACTGCCAACCTACTGTTAGTGCCTTTCCAGTCCTGCCGGTGTGACGGTGGCGCAAATGCCCAAATTGATTATCAACCTACATGAGACAACCAATCTAGGTGGATGTCGATTTGAGCAAAAACAGGAACATAAGAAAACGGGCCTTAGAAAAAAAAACTGTACTTCAATCAAGTGCAAACGGTGTCAATAGTACGAAAAGTAAGATTTTTTCAAACCGAAACACTTGATTTAAGATTGTTTCGGTAAATATTAAGTACATTTCGAACTATTTAAAAATCTTTTTGATTATACTTATAGGTTCTAATGGTCTTAATTGAAGTCTAATAAAATCTAAAGTCAACCCCAATACAATCTTGAAACAAAACAAAAGATCACAAAATAGATACTAAATGTCTTTGATTTAAGCCCATAAAACTCTAAAGCTCTTCTTAATTTGTTCTTGAAAATATCCCTCTATATTAAGTCAAATAAGGCTGAAAAAATCAGAAGGAAATGGATTAACCAAAGACCAAGATGGACTAACTGTACGTCTGAAATCTACCCTCACTCCATAGACAAAGTGTTAAACCCAGGAGAGAATTTTAAGAAGAGATTCGATTAAAATGAATTCTCATTTTCGGTTGCACACTTTTTGGAGCTTGCATTGTAGACTTGCAACGTCCTCAATCCAAGATATATTGTTCCTAAATTTAGTTCACGTTCAAGAACGTTTGTTTTCATTTTAATAACATTATCAGTCGTTTTTCGACTCCAGAATGTTTTGTACTTAATTTAAGTGCTTAAGTACTTCAATTCTAAATACAAGCTAAGCAAAATGAAGCCAATTCGGCTATCCGACTGCCTCATTACACCAGAAAAAGAGTTCAAACATCTTGGCGTAGTCTTTGACAAGAGGCTAAGAGTTGATAAGCACTTGATAAGTGTACTAGGGCAGTATTCACATTTAGGAGCATAGCCTGAAATTCGTGGGGCATGGCACCACACATACTCGTATGGAGCTGTGGAGTGGGGAGATAGAGCAAATGCTCTCACTGTAAGGACGCAGCTGCAAAATCTGCAAATGCTGGCATGTATATGCATTACTGGAGCCATGCGAACCTGTCCGACAGAGTTAACACCACTCCACTCTACCATCTGCCTGAAGAAAAAATCAACACTGCTTTGACTAACATCAGAAGGAGTGGGTAAAAACCACATAGTAAGCTTAAGGGACTCTGAGAACTGGAGAAGGAAATCCCTATAATCCTCCAACCCATAGACGAAATGTTGGCTAAGTACCACTTTGACAGGAACTTCACGGTACACAAATCTAGATCTCACTAGAAGAAACATACAAAGTGCAACCACACAGAATTCAATGGTACACAGACGGGTCCCTGACGCCCCAAGGAACAGGATACTTGGGGTAGCAGTACCGGGAATGAAAGGATCTAAGGCAATGGGAGAATTTGCAAGTATATTTCAAGTCGAAGTATGCGCCATCTCCCGTTGTGCAGATCTTAATCTGGGAAAGAACTACCTTAATAGATAGCACAGGGGCGCTCAATGCGCTTGCAGCCACAAGTTCACCTCTAAGCTAGTCTTAGAGACAAAGAACAAATTGGACCAACTTGGCAGCAGGAACAACCTGACCCTACGATGGATACCGCGACATAACAATATCCACGGAAAAGAATTGGCCAACGAGTTGACACGCAAAGGGTGCAGCCACCGCAATGGTGGGTCCGGAACCCTACTGCGGCGTAGGCCAACACACCATAAAAAGTCTCTTTAGAATGGAAGAATACGCTTAGAACAGCCTCCTGGGTAAACACCAGGGGGATGAGTCAAGCTAAAGCATTAATAGTGAACTATAACCTCAAAAGGTTCCAAAAGTTAATCCAACAAGGAAAGAATGCCCTCAGGATTCTAACAGGGCTCTATATGGGCCACTGCAGACTGCGGAGTCACATGTACAAGTTGGGAACAACAACCTATGCAGCCAACTATGCAGATATTGTAAACAGAAGGAGGAGTCCTCAGAGTATATTCTAGCAAACTGCGGTGCTATAGCGAGGTACATATGTATACATTCATACGTATGCGTAATTTATATTACATACACATAGACCACAATACTTCCAGTCAGAGATATTCATTTGTAATATACTACAAGTTTAATGTAAACACCTATATACACTGCACAATGTATTGAGCGTTTTATTTTTCATCTTATACATATACATATGCGCCAATCTAACCAACCCGGTGCATGCTACTGCAGAAACATGTCAGCCGAATACAAACAGAAGTGTGTGCCACACAAAGCGTTGCCAATTTACCTATTTTTCCCCACCAGATATAGCTATTTTGTAAGCTAAAAAGCCGGAATCTATTCAGTTTTGCCGGAGCCTGCAATTCTAGCTAATTATTTGACATTGTTTAGCTATTTTACATTAATCTATGTTAAGTTCTAGCATTTTTAACAGTCAATAATTGGTGGGAAAAATAGCTAAATTGGCAACACTAGCCACGTGCCAAAAATTGGGCGCAAAGAAGAATCGAAACAGAAAGAGACAGAAAACACACAAGTCAGAACAATAAAAACGCGCATTTCATTTCGTTTGAGAAGTTTTGACTGAGAAGGTGTGAAGCAATGGCAGCAAATTTAATATACATTGTATGTAAGCAATGATAAATCAAAATGTCACGAATGCTAGCTAAATATGACAGTCGGGCATGCAGCAAATTTAATGCGGCACCTTCAAAAGAAGACAAATGTATTTTTTATCAAATCATTGGGAAAAAAAGATTCCAAGTGTGGCAAATAAAAAGCATTCGATGCTCAATTTTGAAAGTGAAAGACTGATTAAAGTGCATACGAGAAAGCATATTCAATCGGACTGAAGATTTATACACTAGCAATGAAGGAAGTCCATATCCAGCAAACGAGCGCCAATCTCACGTCAATTATAATCTACGTCTTACAGTCTTACAATCTTTTCTCAATCTTTTCGAATTGGTCGGCGCATAAGAAAAACAAAAACAAAGAAAACCATTTCTCTTTTCTCATGCCCAAAGAGAATCAGAGCCTACAATTGAAGTATTGTTCGGTTTTCCTCTATTCATGTTCGAGCAAAAAGAGATTTTTTTGCAGAAAACTTTGATCAAAACTCAATTGCATGCTGAGGATGTTAAAGTCTTTTAAAAGATACCACTATCTGAGTGCATAAAATAAAAGCATTGAAAATTGTTTTAAGAAAAAAATCTAAAGCCATTTTCATTTTTAGTCAACAGTTAAAAAAATACAGCCCTCGCACGATTATATTACTGAACATAATTGAAAAACAGACTATCGATTTAATTATATTATTTTGTCTCGGAAGATATCCGATTTAAAGTAGCAACAGGTTTATGTATGAATAGCGTTGTTAAGTGGTTGCGACCGCTATTAATCATAATTATTATTAGTTCTTCTGTATAGTTCAACTTAAATGCGGAAAACCTATTTCAACGCACTCTTAATAGCCCAAATCAGTGTGGAACTGATCTTGAAAATAAATAACAACATAATTACCTTTTGACTGGTTTTGGGATGATTGACAGAAACTAATTTATTACCTTGGGGGATTTTTTCCTAAGCCTAACCACAAGATCTTGGTGCTGGCCTTTAAATACATTGTTCTGTTCTAGCATTCAGATTTTGAATGGGAGCCAATGTGAGCTTTATGTTAACTTAACAGCAAGCTTACTGCCAAACAAATTCAAAATTGACGTTAGAACTTGTTGAATTCTGTTCTGGTCCAAAGAGCCAACGAAATGTAGTTTCCCAAACAAAACAAAAGCAGAGCTAGCGGCATTTCGTGTACAAACAATGCAACAAAAGGCGGTAAGGGAGGGGGCGGGTAGATGGTGAAGCTTTGCTTAGTTTATGCCTCGATGCGAGTTTTTGTGTTGGCGCGCTTTTCCTCAATGTTTGCCTGTTGCCATTGCGTTGCCCCAGGTAACTGACCAGGCACAAAAAGCCCAAACAGAGAGCGGGTTAAACAAATGACGAGCCACCACCACCAATTGACATGGGCAAGTTGGGATTAGAATTCAGTTCCCGGGCGACTTTCAACAGTGCAAGTTATGCGACACACAAAATAGTATATTTCCAAATAATTTGTGTATTTTGTGGCAATCAAAATGAACTAAACCACATCAATTGTTTGGTGAAAAATGACAACCATATTTACATTGATATTTTTGTTGTTAATTTCGGGCCAAAGTAGTGACGCGTCAGAGCAGATTGGTCAACCGCTGATACAATTAAGTCACGGTAAGCTGAGCATCCAGTTGGGGAAATTATTTGCTGTGGAGATGATATAGTGTGGTCAAAAGCTGAATGTGTTAAAGGCAGGTTGACCTTTGGCGTTGTGCGTCAGTGATTTAAGCACCTGCTTATGTAAAGAATTTGGGACAATCAATGGAAAATAATTGCCAGGAAATAATTGTGAGCCTGGCAAATCAACACAGGTTTATCCAGCTAATTGCGTTGCCAACACGCAAACAAATGGTCAAGTTTCTTTTCCCTTTTTTTTTGGGGCAATCGATAAAATGTTTGTTGTCTTTGGATGAAAAATGGGAGCTCATCATCATTGAGGCCATCATAATGGCTGGGCAATTTTCAAGCATATGCAATAGGTTCAGTTTCAACCCTTTAGCATAATCTAACGCTTGATAAACCAATGCAGGTTGCCATTACGGCAATTGATCAAACAAACTCGAAACGCCAAAACAACCAAATAAGGGACATAAACATAATGAAAACGAATAAATTCAACTAAAAAAGGACAGAATTTTCTTCAAGTACGGGCAAAGTTTGGTAGTTAGGTTGGCAACCACATTTCATGATTTGTCGATAATTTAAGAAAGGGGAGAACACAAATTATGGTGGGAACAACAAAATTTTGATGCTCTTCATTGGAAGTGGTCTTATCGACTTCGATTTGAATTAGCTAGCCTTAATTTAAAACAAAACATACCACCCAAGAGAGTGCGAGAAGCTCGCTGTAAAAGGATTCAGATTACGAAAAATCACTCATGAAGATTAGTTCGAGAAATTATCTCCACTACCGTCGAGAATATTCAGAACGCCATAAAATCTGACCATAATGTCAGTCCATTTAAACGGATTTCTCTCATTGAATTCCGCAAATTGCCACACATTAGCAATGGCAGAATATAAACATTAGGAAACATTAAAGCGTTAGATTTCTGCATGGCTTCTTGTCACGATTTTGGATACAAAAATTCGGCCAACTGGCTTCCCATAGCTATTGAGCAGTTAACATATGTAGAGCAGCATTCCAATATTGTTTTGTTGTCATAATCCGAGCTCCAAATTTGACTATATTTTTAAATGTAGCTTAAGCCTAGAAAAACTGATTGATGATGTATCTCATCCGAACCGTTTCAACCCCGGAATTCCGACTTTTTAAACTTGTGAACCGAACAAATATCAACAAAGTTGCACGGTTTCAGAACGTCCATACTTTCCAATTTGGTTCCCAAAAATTATGGACATTCTGAAACCTTGCAAATTTGTTGTTATCTGGTCAGTATTCACTGGAAATCCTCACCCAAGCTTAAAGGGGATTTCTTAAAAATTCCTGAAAGACGTTTAAAAAAAGTAACAAAAACGCCATGGTAAAGGGATCCCTGATTCCACATTTATTAAATGCTTTTCAAAAGAAAGAAGCAAAATATAAACAACATTGGATCTTATTTTGAATTCTAGACACATTAACTGCTTTTCTCTTGCGTGAAACATGAAACAAGCCAAGACTCGAACCAAAATCTTCTATTATCAAGTAAGAATGTCGGTCAATCCCGACTATAATATTCTCTGTAACTGCGGAGTGTATGCTCAGTATGTACTTTGCTGCCGCAGGAGCAGCGCTGCTGCAGCGAACTTTAGTTTGCTTATAACTTGACTATCGGTTATGTGTTCTTTATCAATGCTTTGGCCGTAAATAAGTCTAGAAGGCACGAACCATCTATCTACAAATCATACTTTCTTATCTCATTGTCTTTACTTGCTCATCTAACTCCTCCTTGCGTGTAATAAAAGATAATTTATTGTCGTTCCTAAGTAGGCCTTCTGAAAGTTAAACAGAACATTGTTAAACTATAAACTAAATAAATAGAATATATATAGTATATGAGGTCGCAGCTGCTTTCTTCTGGCTGTTACATACTTCATGTGCACAAACTTAATTTACTATGAGTACAGAGTATAGAAACCTAGAATCTCAAACTTCCCAACTTTAAGCATTGAACTATGGCGTTTTTGCCTTTTTTGGCATAAACTCCAAAAAATTATCATCAGATTTCAATTATTCAAGCTGCATTTAAATAGTCGGTTTTCAAAATTCTCTTAAGTGAAACTCTTATCAATCGGAACGTTTTCTATTTCATCAAAGAAGGCTAAATTTTCAAAATATTTTCTAGATATTTGATTTGCTAATACACTATCGTCTTTAGAGCTGTAAGACAAGTGTAAAGGCAGCTTTACCTTTTTTTTTTATTTGATATTTACACACTATTATTAGACCAAAAAACACATTTCAAACAAAGTGGCAACATTGTTTTGCTGGCGGGTTATTGTCTGTTTGTGAGCCAAATGATTTTGTAAAATTGGCCACCTGCTTAAAAAATTAGAAGCAAAATGAACAGAGATTAAGCCCGGAACGAATAACGATTAGGGTTCCGGTTACTTTTTTCGCCGATCGCTATTTTTCGGCTACGGTTATATTACGGTTTTGGGATACGCTACGGGCAACGGTTATTAACCTTATTCTGTTTCGGGTTACAGTTATTAGTATAATAAATCACTTTGACAAATCATGCAAATAAAAGCTGCCTCATTTGGAATTTCATTTATTCAGTAACTGTACTAAGTTCAAATTTCTTATACAAAAGTATAACGCTAACGAATCCAGGTTATAAAACTGCCTTCTGCAGTATGTATGTACCTATAGTTACTGCACTTACTTTAATTGATTTTCCACATTGCTCGACATTTATTTCAATAACACACGTGCAATTCCCGGAAAATGCTTGTTTTTGATCAAGGCATCGCCCATTTAAGAAATAATAGTAGTGTCTACAAGCAAACTAATCAATAAACAAAACGCGAATAAAAATTTTTCATTCCGCTCTTCCTTCCACTGTCAAGATCACAGCGCAACTTGTTACCATCGCCAAGCTGTCAAGATAACGGCGTGCCAGTAACATTTTACTCTCACAAATATACAGGGTGGTCCATCTAGTGTTTGGAATTTGAACTATTCATAATTTGACTTTAAAAAAGTCAAATGTCATTCAGAAAGCGACTAATATTTAGTAAAAACTTTGACATTTTCGAAATGGGTCGCTATTTGCTTGAAGAAAGTTGGGAAATATTAAAAACATATTTCCAAAATAGTGAGTCCTCGACACAAACTGTGTGAAATTTGAAAAAAAACATTTAACAAAAAAAAAATGTTCCGAAAACTCAATTTGTGGATCAATTCGTAAAGCGGGTTCGTGAAACTGGAATGTTGGTGGATAAACCAACCCGTGTACGTACTCGTCCGGTGCGCTCGACCGAAAACAATGCTGCGTGAACAAACAATGAACTTCAACTCGCCATTGATCTCAACAATTGGACATTTCGCGCACTTCTTTGATGCGAATTTTGCATAAAGACCTTGCCATGAAGCCATACAAAGTTCAATTGGTGCAGCAGCTAAAGCCAATTGACCATCCGAATCGCCTACTGTTCTCAAATTGGGCGGAAGATCGTTTGACCGAAGATGGTGAATTTGACCGAAAAGTCATCTTTTCGGATGAAGCACATATCCAACTCAATGGTTATGTTAATAAACAAAATTGGCGCATCTGGGGCACAGAACATCCGCATATCGTCGTCGAGAAGCCAATGCACCCACCACGTGTCACTGTTTGGTGCGGATTTTGGTCTCGAGGCATCATTGGTCCATTTTTCTTTGAAAATGAAGAAGGAGCCACCGGGACCGTGAATGGTGAATGTTAAGTGATTGGTTCTTCGAGAAAATTGAAGCGGAAGACTTGGACGATATTTGGTTTCAACAAGACGGCGCTACGTGCCACACAGCGCACGCCACAAGCGATCTTCTGCGCTCTATCTTCGAAAATCGAATAATCAGCAAATATGGAGATGTAAATTGGCCGCCAAAAAGCTGTGATCTGACACCGTTAGAGTATTATCTTTGTGGAGCGGGCAAGGACAAATGTTATGCAATCAATTCTGAAACAATTGATGAGTTGAAGAACGAGATTCGAGCTGCTATTGCTGACATACGTGCCGAAACAATTCGGGTCTTGTTCAGTGACTCTTGATCAGTTACTCTTGCTTAGTGAATTTGGTTCGGTAGGTAACACCTACTCTGGGGCCCTAATGAGGTGCTCTGTCAACTCTTGCATATATTTGCAGCAGTTGTTTACCAATACTGATTTGTCAGAGTCATAGCTTAGTCGTTAATAAACTCAAGAGTAGGGTAAGTCCCGAAATAAATCCAAATATGTCTACAAAGTTTTTTGCCCTCATCCCCAGGCCAATTTCCTTGGTTACCACCTGAAAGTTCAAAAAACTCCTTAAATAACAAGGCGTCAACTAGGAAATAAACAATCACAAAGTAATCAACTTGAAAAACGCCTCAATGTATGTTACAATTTCCACCCAATAACAATTTCAGATGATGCCTTAAATGATGATTACCCGGACATCAAGGATGAAATACATTTGGAAGATTTCTTTTGGACTGGCTCTGGGGATGGACCACCCGACTTTTTGAAAAAAGTGCACACAGGCATAAGTAAGGGCAAAGATGTGATTGTAAAGACCGAAACTGTGGTGGCCACTGTCTATGTGGATGGCAATAATGTGAGTGGGTAATGGATGGAAAAACACCCGAATAATAAATAAAACGTTCCCATTATTTTTAGGAAATCGACATACCCATTTGCTTGGACTGCAGGCCTGATGATGGCGGTGGCAACTGGGAGTTGGGTGCACCGGGAATGCCGCCGCTTAACTACTCCGCCACAGATCGACGCTATTGGCTGCTGACTGTAATGTCGGGTTTCTATGCACCCAAAGATAATCCAATGCTTGAGGAGAGACTGGCGCGTCTATATCGCTTGGCGTTTACCAGGTATGTTGGTATTACCTAAAAACCTAGATAAAGTCTGACAAGCTCTTTCACAGACAACAAACACGTCACCTGGGCATAAATGGGGCACAGCAAATTGAAGGAGTCTCAGTGGGTGCACCACGTGAGCGTCGTCAAACCACATCCAGGCCAACAACAACCACCCCACTGCCTAACGATGATGTGGAAATATTGGATATGGTAGTCGATGGTGTCAAAACTGGGGGTAAAACTGAATGGACAAGTGACTCAGAAGAGAAGGAGGAAACCAGCACCGAAACCATAGACTATGGTGCATATGTTACTCTTATCCCCTGGGAGCTTATACAGCAGAACGGCAAGTCGGAGAAGTTGCAGGAAATGCGCGAGGCTCTGTTGAGTCAACCTCAACCCCCACCCCAACCCCTGTACAGAAACGAACGCGTTAGGGTTGTCATACACAACCTCACGCAAATCAGTGAGGCGGATGTGCAAAAGTGGAACACCAGCGGTGACGAGGATGAAGGAAGGGGAACCGATGCAAATGTCAATCTAAAATTGTAGGTAATACTCCAGCACATTTTAGAACTCTAAATAACGCTTTGTGATATCTTACAATAGCCACGAACGACCCATAGCCAACCAGACGGAACTTATCTATACAGTGCTGGTGAATGGTCGTCCCGTTTTGGCCACCACTGCAGCTAAAGACATGGAACTGGTTACCGAAGCTGAGGCGGTCAATGCTCTGGGCAATTCTATTTATATGAAATCGGAACGTAAGTCTTTAAGAGTTCACTCTGTTATCCAGGATTTACCTGATTGAGCAAGTCTCTATAACTTCTGAAACCCAGCTAGATGTATTTTTTTGAAAATAACTCTTTAAAATCTGCTGCTATTTGACCAAGTTTCTTTGCCTTTATATTCAGAAAATGTGACTTTTTTATGTTATATTTGAAAATGTCATTTCAAATATGATTTTAGCTTAATAAAATAGAAACAGTGTATACTTTAATTCATATGAAGCAATCCCAGCAGCTATCGATTTAAAGTTGAAATCGCCTAAACAAAAAGATGAGGGAATTCAGAACAGCTCGGTTTGGTCACAGTCGCTCGGTTTTGCGTTTCTATTGCATGTTATAGAAGTTTAAATAAAAACTATAAATAAATTGAAGGGTAAACTAAAAAAAACAAGAAAGAAAGTTGGTCAAGCCCGACTATAACATACTCTGCACCCTTAATGTCGCAGCTCGCATTTGGTCACGAGACAAACGATCAGTTAACACACAACGCAGTGCGCTATCTAAGTCTCTCTCTCTCTCTCTCTCTCTCTCTCTCACTAAGATTGCTTCTGCTGAACGCAATGCTGGGTGGGGTGGGTGGGGGGTGTTAACTGACCGTTTTTTGCTCATAACTTGAGTATCGTTCATCCGATCTTCATCATTCCTTCAGCGAATCGATAAATAATTTTGAGTACTAGATATCTCTAGAAAATACGAACCATCTATCATCAAAACTGTAGGAGATATGACGTTTTTTCCAAATTGCAGGGGCGCGAGGGGGCGTGGCAAAAATTGAAAATAAATTTGATCTGCCTGCAAGTATAAGAAATATATGTCCCATACATGTCAAACCTCTATCTCTTACCATCTCTGAGATCTCTTCGTTCATACGGACGGACAGACAGACAGACAGACGGACATGGCTTTATCGACTCGGCTGTTGATGCTGATCAAGAATATATATACTTTATAGGGTCGGAAATGATTCCTTCTCCCTGTTACATACTTTTGCACAAACTTAATATACTCTATGTACCTTCGGTACAGAGTATAAAAATAAACTAAAGCCAAGATTATAGTCTTGAAACGAGACGAAACGGTGTCTGAATTCGACAGAGACGAGATGGTCTTAACCAAAGATTATATTCTCAATTTAAATCTTAATCCAAAAATATTGAATTAAGATCGTTTATACTCGACTTTAAGATGAAACAATCTCATTTTTTAATATGAAAAAAAGATAACAATATATCAATCATTTTTTATTTTTAGGTGATGGTTGGGGGATGGGTGGTGTGATTGGTGTGGGGGATGTTGTGTGTGTGTTTGTTTCAGTTATTAACATTTTCTTCTTTCTGAAAAACTTATACAAATTGGTAATTATTAATCCGCCGATACTGGGACTTGAGCTCAGTACCTTCTGCGCACTGAAACACTAACACCACCGCTTTTCCACCGAGCGTCAACTGTTAGGTCCAACCAGTTGAAGCCTGTGTTCTTATACTGCAGTAGCAGTATAAGAGCAGAGATTTTTGCAGCCTGTGTTCTTATACTGCAACTGGCTGCGCTTAACAATTGACCCCCTACGGCAGAATCGACTAATCGGCCGTGCCAATGTGTTATTAAACGAATATGTCGATGGGTTGCATTGCAACCGAAAATTGTTTTTTTTTTGTTTTTTTTAAGCAGAATAAATCTATATATATCAAAACGAGAAGGCAAAGCTAACTTCGGTCGTGCCGAAGTTTTTATACCCTTGCAAGTTCTTGTCTTCATCACGCTCCCGCTCAACTTGACAAGATGCTAGATTTTCTTCGCGATTAAACGGCCAGTTAACTAGCATATCGAGTTGATATCCGAGACGCATTTTGCTCTATCACGGGACGCCTGCCGTCGTTGCTCCTGGGACATTGAAAACACTCGTGGCATTTAAATTGATTTTATTGATCACAATATTCGTTTCAACCATTTAAGCACATACCATTTAAGTTACCGAATAAGTTCATTTCAGTCTCGTAGCTCAAACTCGACTGCCACATATACATTTATTTTACTAGAAAAGTTCCTATGTAAAATTGACTCTTCGACGGATCGTTCCTATGGCAGCTACAAGAAGTAGTCATCCGATCCGGCCGGTTCCGACATATAAGCAGCGTTCAGTCAAAAGAAGGCTCTGTGCAAAATTTCAGATCGATAGCTACAAAACTGAGGGACTAGTTTTCGTAGAAACAGACAGACGGACGGACAAAGTTTAATCGACTCAGCTCGGCGCCCTAATCAAGAATATATATAGAATATGGGCTCGGAAATGAATATTTCTATGCGTTGCAAGCTCCTGGGCAAAATTATAATACCCTTTGCAAAGGTATAAAAATTTTTAACTGAAGCTTTACAGAAAACTGTAGGATGGTTGGTTGATAAGTTGCGAGATGATAAATCTTGTTTTTAAGATTTCTAAGCTCATTTCAAGGTTTTTCAAACTTGTTTTTATAAGAATGCAAGGTTCTTGAAAACGAGATTTTCAATCTAGATTTTAGATTGATTTGTTTTCTCAGTGTAGGTGGTGATTCTATATGATTTTCGAGTGCTGAACTCGAATCTGAGAATCAGAAATGGTCCATCAAGTCGAGGTTTAGCATTTTGAGCTTAAAGTGTCGAAAAAATGCCTATTTTAACCCTTTTTATACGCGTTTTGTGTGAAACTTATCCTTCTGTTTTGACTTTCATTGATATGATTGGAAAGTACTACTCCATAACTTTGAAATAAACTATCCCAAACAAATCTACGATTTTTTTTAGAGATATTAATTTTACATATCTGAAAAAACAAACTTGATCTGGCTACGGTATAACCTATGTATTTGCAAAAATTTTTGTCTCTATCTCTTATAGTCTCTGAGATCGACGCGTTCATACAGACAGACGGACGGACACAGCTATATCGACTCTGCTGTTGATGTTGATCAAGAATTTATATACTTTATAGGGTCGGAAATGTTTCCTTCTCCCCAAAGATATCAGAAAACAAATTGACTAATAAATATAATTTTAATTAAGGGCCAATTTCACATCTTCAACATATACTAACAAATAACAGCGTAAATTGAAAGTTTATCTGACACATAGCAACTATCTGGAGGAAGAGAAATCGGCCCTTAATTCCTTATTAACTTTTAGTGCTAGAATGAAAAAAGGATAAAAGACTATACCAAATACTTAACTCTTTTAGCCTACATTCGGGAACCTACGGCCACGGCTCTGGCCCCGGTACCACGCAGTGGTCAGGCTGGTTTTTTTAATTCGGTCAAAAACAATGTGGCTCTGGTCATCATCAGCTCAGTGGCCATACTCTTGTTGATGCTTCTTCTACTGGCTGTATTACTCTTAGGACATACACGTGCTCGTCAACGAGAGCTCAGCGAGGTTAACAGGTAGCAGAGAAGATTCCTTGATTGCTCACTCCATCCTAACTTCTTGCTTTCTTTTTTATTTAGAAACTTTTCGCGCAATGAATTGTTGTCCGAGGCTCAATCTATGCGTCCCAGCACTAGCGCAGGCCTGGATGGTGGTCAGAGTACGGCACGCTCACGTGAAGTGGGTGTACAGAACTTTGGCTATGAGCGTGAACCACGCATCAGTTTCCCACCTGCACCACCGCCGGACACACGTTCGCGTCGCGATTCCATTTCATCGACAGACAACACTTCTGACTCCTCTGTGTACTGTCCTATTAATCCGCCCAGTGCCGATGTGCAGCGTATACTTGATGACAAAGCCGCACGTTTGTTTGAGGGACATAAGCGGCGACATCATCATCATCAGTATGATCGAGCCGAAGGTCTGGAGGATACCATTTACACCACGGTGGTATCAGAAAAGAAGGGCGACAAGTCTAGGCAGAAATCAAAGCGTCGCTACTTGAATGAAAATCGAGTGGGCTCACTGGAGACCAGCCCCGTGCAAGGCTCCCTGCATGCGGGACACTCGTCGGCGGAGGAAGGCAGTGCCGGCTCACCCGCTACCCTGCGTCGCAGCTACGAGAACTTTCAGCGTAATGAGGCCTACAATCCCCACAACAATTATCATCGAAATAAATTGCTCCAGCAGCAGGCAGCCTCACCACAAGCTATTAACCAGGAAATCATACGTAACCTACAGCCCTCCGATAGATCCTCCGACACTGCCAGCGTGGGTTCATTTTTGTCAATGGCTTCGGTTCGTGCCTTTCCCAAGAGCACTTTGCCCGAACCTTTGAATCGTGTTTTAGATCCCGTGTTTGTCACGTACTACGACAATGTAAATGCGGTGACGGCGCACAACTCCAGCAGATCCCTGAAGTCTCACAAATCACTGGGCAGTAAAGATAGCACCGTAGTCACTATAGCCAGTTTCCCCAGCCCCAAAGCACCACCTGCTGTGAGGAATGTGCGCTCAGCCTCGCACAGTGACAATCCAGATCCAGGTGTTGTGGGGCCTGTTGTCTGGGAGCGACACAAAAAACGACTGGGCAGTGCAGACAACCAGGGTGAGAAGGGTGGAGGTGATCATGATGATGATGATGATGGTGATGTGCAATTTGGGGCGAAAACTCGTTACTAAGGCAGCTGTAGTCGTTGTTATTGTTATTATTAGTTCTCACTCCGAACCAACCTCAACTCATTTCAACTCAACTCAATCTTCCGCAGAGGCCCTGAACTATGCAGACTTTAATCCCAGTCCCTTGCACGATCCCTCGGCCATACGTAACCACTATGAGGGCCTGCTGGAGGGTGCGATGCAAATGTATGCCAGTCAGGATGATCTACCCATGCCGTTGCCCACACGCGACTTCACAAACAACAGACGCACCACAAAGCGTGAGCATCGCGGTTCCTCCGCGGGATTACCAAGGTATATACATATATACGCCTCGCTCTCCTTTAATTTATTAATTTATTTTCTACGTTTTTTTTTGTAGCTTCCATCCCAAGATCAGTGGTACCACAACAACTGAACGTCCGGCCACAGCTCAGCCGGAAAAGACCACCAAGTCTGCGCAATCCACACTGCCGCCCTCGCCCAACAGCGCCTGGGGTGGCGGCAGTGTGCATGGCTCTCATTCGCCACTTACTCGACCCTTAAGCGCTGGGCCCTTTCATCGGCCAGAAACTATACTGGAGATATCGAGGGGAGCTGCAAATACTCCTGGACGCCGGCAGGACTCACAGGCAGCCAACGCAGCTCCACTTATCGAGGCCATACAAACCGAACTACGCAAGTTCAAGCAGCAGCAGCTGGATTAGACTATGGAAAGGGATATGATAATTTGAAACTTCATATGACACAAGACTATGTATAAGACATCATTTTTCAATTAATCTCGAATTAAATTTTGGCAAAACTCAAAAATTTGATGGAATGCAATGTAAACGGGTTAATAGGAGGTGTTGATCTAATTGTATAAAAAAATTCCAAAATTTGCAAATTTTTTTTAAGACCTAAGACTGTTATGAGGATTTGATAGACGGCAATAGTAGACGGGTAAATAAATGAGGTGTAGAGCAAACGGTCAAAGAAATCTCGAAGTTTTCAAAATTCTCATTTGTGTAAAGTTAATTAAGATAGTTTTCATAAACTGATCGCAAAGATTTGATAGATAGCAATGGTATACCTGATTGTAGATTGAACGGCACAAAAAATCGCGAAATTTGACAAATTTTATGAGTTCCGAGAATCCTTCGATCAACATGTAAAAAAAGTCGCAAAATTTTCAAAATTGTGGAATGAGTTAGACGAGAGAGAGTTGAAGACGGGTAAATTGGCGAATGTAGATCAAGCGGTCCAAAAAGTCAGGAAATATGCAAAATTGTATGATAAGTTCAGATTATCATAAAGGTTTAAAAGTTGGCAATTAAAGACAAGTAAATAGAAGCTATAGGTCAATCGGTTTAATTGAGAAAGTATTATATAAAATAGTAAAACTATTGTCATCTCTAACTGCACAAAATTGTTTCCTTGTGATCCAAAATGAATGCCAAAGCATCATCGGCGAAAGATCGCTAAGTGTTCTTGATTGGGTGTGACATTATATTTGGAATTATTTTTGCGATTTCTTAACTTAAGAACTGCTGCAAGGTCAACTTGTTCTTTTTTACGAGCTTGTAGAAAGAATCGCACGCTATCTCCCTCAGATATTGATAAGTCACAGCAGCTTGTTTCCTCCTACCTCTAATACCCTTAAGCTTACGCGTAAATGACATTCGGGGAAGACACACTGCAATTGTGTGCTTCTCAATGGTTATGAATTGATTTTGCTTAAGCCAGTCAGGATGTCTACGTTCAAATTGTTGCATTATTCGGTTAATGAAAATGAGGGAAAATGAGGTTGAGTCCAAAAAAAAGAAATTTAGCAAGAAATACGAAAAAGGGCACATTGAGACAAAGTGAAACGGAAGTGGAATTGATGGCTCTACAAGATGCAAAAAGTCAAAGCGCTAAGAAATCCAAACAAAATTTGGTAGGGCTTTGGAAAGTTGCATTTTCTACACAAATTCTTATTTGTGAGATGAATCACGAATATTCTCAGCTACACGGACACCACGATTGATACAGATCAAAGGTACTAACACATAGTCAGTGATTGGAAAGGTACTGGATTATCTTACCTAAGTAAGGTACAAGGCAAACGTTAAAAAATATACCAAGGTAAGGTAAAAGATATCAGGAATTTCCAGTACCTAGGTAAAGGTAAAGGTACAATAAAGGTGCTTTTAAATTTAAAAGCATAGTTCATCCATTTTTATTAGTAATGACTATTAAAAACATAAAAAGTCATAAGTTGGATGCATTATTTGTAACTGTTCCACATTTTTGGCTAACTCCTAAGTCCGAATTTGCTATAAACTTTAGCAAATACAGTAGAAAAAACCTCATGTGTGTGGGAAAACGCTTATATCCGAGCACGAGAGAATGATGATGGATGTATCGACTATTTCGTGCAAAAAAAGTTCGATCATATGTACATAAATATGTGTGTTTGTTTGTAAGTATTCAAATTTTTGATACCATATGTATATGGTATTGTGCAGCTACTCAACTTCAAATGCTTGTGTAAATTTCCAGTAGATTTTTAATCAAACTTAATAGTTTTGTTTACACAAAGTTGACATTTGCCATTCTGGTTGAAAAATGCTCCATACAAGATCAGCGGAAAATCTTTATTTCCTTCATTATTTAGTAACTGATCAGTCATTGTTAACAATAATAAAGTTTAAATTTTACGAGACAATGCTGAGAATGCAAGAGCCCCAAATTAATTGTGATCCGAAAATCAATACAACAATTGATATCAACAATTACGAAAAGTACCTAGTACCCTACCTATTGACAAGGTAAATGAAAATGAAGACCTAGGTAAGGTAAAAGGCACTCGAATTTGTAAATACCGAGGTAACGTAATAGATACACAAAATTTGTATCTAGGTATGATGTACCTATATGTATTTGTACCTAGGTACTTCCAAACACTGCACATAGTACATACCATAATGAGTAGATTTCATCAAAAATATTTGACAAAACTTTCTGTTTTTATTAATTTTTGGCAGTTGTAAATCGCAGCACAAAAACACACACTAACATTAAACTGTCATTCGTTAGCGTAACCAGAGTTTAGCAGCTGCTCAGTTAACAAAGCTCTGTTAAATCAAAATTCGTGATGTGTAACATTGTAGACTGATGTATTTGTGAACTAATGAGAAAAAAATGTTATGTTTAGAACAGTTTTAGAAAATTAATTAAAACTTATAAATGGCAAAATCGTGCTCCGCTAAGCTACCCCAACATCAGGTCGTCCACCGAAATATACGAATACGTTATATGTTACATAAGAGATAGAGGTTTGACATGTGTGGGACACATGTTTCATATACTTGCAGACAGAAGAAGTATATTTTTAATTTTGCAGCCCCCGCATTTCGGAAAAAAAGTCATATCTCCCATAGTTTTGTAGATAGATGGTTCATACCTGCCAGAGATATTTAGTAATCAAGATTACTTGTCGATTCGCCAAAGGAATGGTAAAGATCGGATAAGCGATAGTCGAGTTATAAGGAAAACAAAAACTTTTGCTGGGACGCGATGGGCAGCACTTAATACACTTTATGGCTTCTTTGCCACATTGTGTGGCTTCACACTTAAATTGATCAGATATTTACAAACTTGGTGGGGTACAGAGTTTATTACACAGTTCGACAAAATCCAACTTTTTTTAAAAACCCGGCATAAGACCCTAAAATTATGATAAAAAGGAGCTCTGTAAGCATCACCTCAAATCCAGTTTTACGAATAAAGCCTCGGTTTGCGTTTTATGGGTACTTTTGTACTTGCAACACACAGACACAACAATTTTATCTTAGATTTTAAGGGCTTAAGTCAAAAATCTAGAAAATTCAGTAAATGTGGACAGGGTCATTGGGTACGCAATATAAAAAATTCACTTCAATCAAACAATTGGTTAAGGTACCTCCAGAAGGAGTTAAGCATTAATTCGTGAATATCTTTAAAAGCGCACGGTAGATTTTTATTAAAATCGTTTTTTATAATGGTATATATATAATTATAGTCGGGCTTGACAGACTTTCCTACTTGTTTAGCATTTGTTTTTTTCACACAACTGGTTTGTTCGCCTGTTGGGAATCGACACTTACTTTAAGACAGGCCCAACTCAAAAAATACGATTTTTGACTTAATGATAAATATTCGCTACGTACAAATACCTAGGTACATACCTAGATACATATTTTGTGTACCTTTTACCTTACCTTTGTCCCAATTTTCATTTACCTTGTCAAAAAGTTAGGTATAAGGTACCTTAATATGAATGAGAATTTAGTTTTAAATGATAGCCTGGGTGGGAAACTAATCTTATTCATTCTTTCAATTTGGTTGTCGATGTGAGCTAATAACTGTATTGATTCTTAAGACGCTTTAAGTCAAGGAAATATAAAAAGCTGTCGGCGCAACTAGCATGGAAATAAGGTACTTAAACTATCTTTTGAATGGTTTCAAAATGCGATTGCTATTCAGAGTTGATTGTAAATGACAGCATTTTATTTAACAAACAAACCAATTTATATTCTAGGACCCTAGCACCAATGAACTTTGCTATCAGCTTATTTTACTATTTAAGAAGTTTCAAAAACTTGTCGCTTTTCTCCTATGTATCGAGGTCAAGACCAAGATTAAATACGTAGACCGAGATTAAATATGTAGGTAAAGCCGTTTGGGAAGTTAACGCGAATGTGGAACTTAATGATTAATGTTAATATTTAAATATGTATTTTGTAAATTAGGTCGAAAATTCATATAATAAAAATTCTAGCCTAAAGGCCTATACTCAGATAAGATAAAAATTTAGTTTGGCACGAAACTTTACATAAATAGAAACAATTTTGAGCAGTTTGAAATCTGATTGCTTTTGAACGGCAGTCCTATTTATATGAAATATAGTGCCGGACTAAAATTTGATCTCATCTGAGTATAGGCCTTTAATAGTCGGAAGACAAAACAAAAAAATTTATTTTTGTGACTTAAAACTAAAAAAAGTATATGTTCCAGTAGAAATTTTGGGAATCTCTAAACACAGATTTGTTCTACTGATTCCTGAGAATCTTTTGTTCTTTTTCCGTACACTTTTGTAGGAAGTTTCGGTTGGGTAGTTCACGTCGCGAACATTATCGGATATTTGGTGAGGAAAAAACCATGCCTTAAAAGGCATTTAAAAATAACCTTGTTTTGTTTAATTTTTTTTTTTCAATAGGATTTGTTTATTTATTAAGTATTCCCACTACTAAATTGTTACAATTTACTGTTACTTATTTAAATAACTTATATTGTAGTGTAAGTGTAATTTCATTTGTTAAGCTTTTGCTGTGGTACATGTTTGTTTATCGTGTAGTTCTAGTTGTAAGGATTTCAACTTCTAGATTTTCTAATTGTGTGATTTTTGTTGCTTATATGATAGAATTTCATAATTGTCTATTACTTAGTATACATTTGTAGTGCTGTAGCAGGTGGGCATATTAGGGGTGGATCCTTCGATTAGCAAGGTCAGTGGGGTGGATCCTTTGAAGTCTTCTTCTTGCCCTGATCCCGTATATTCTCCTTCTTCGCAGGAGACGTCTGGGAAGGCTGTTTGGGTGGCACGCTTATCAAGGTATCAATGAGGGTGTCGCCAACCATAGGGACACCGCATTCTCGCTCAATGTCCCGTGTACGAATGTACCACTCAGCCCCTGTGATTCTTTTGAGAAATTTGGCCTGAAAACCCCTGATTTTTGCCAGGTGGGTTTTTGCAGCAATGCCATATACCTTGATATATGACCTTGTATAAGAGAACTTTGTTTTTTAGTGACAGTTTGTTGTTGGCGTTGAGGAGCCAAGTCATTCTCATCGCCTTGCTACGTAGTCTGCCAGCTACATCGGCCGCATGCTGTTTGAATGTGAGTCGCTTATCCAAGGTCACTTCACGGTACTTATGGAGCGTCTTGTGTGGAAGGACTTCTACGTGCAAGAAGACACCAGGACTTATGGCTCTTATGAGTGTGTGCGTGACACAGGCACACTTCTCAGGATTAATAGATATGTTCCAACGACACGCCCAGTTTTCGAACCTCTTGAGATACTCTTGCAAAGTATCAGTTGGCCTGTAAATACACGGGTCTCTTGCCATTATAGCAGGTATCATTAGCAAACGTGGCTATAAGGGTTCCTGCGGGTCTTCTATTGGTATATCACCAGGTGTGGGCATATCCGAGGTAAAAAGACTGTATAAGGTTGGGCCCAGCACGCTGCCTTGAGGTACTCCTGCTCGAATCCTCTTCTTCTGGGATGCAAGGCCATCCTGGACCACTCTGAAGGTCCTGTCAAAGAGGAATGATTTGACCATTAAGAAGATTTGTGGATTGAGCGTTCCCTTGATCTTAGTGAGTAGGCCGTCGTGCCAGATGCGGTCAAATGCCTGTTGGATATCCAAGTACGCTGCCACAACGTACTCCTTCGCGTGGAATCCTTCGGACGAAGAACGAAGTTGCCATGTCTCAGTCGAAATCCAAATTTAAACTTTGTAATCTTCTTGACTGCGGGAGTCTCCAAGATTCTCCGCAGAAGGCATCTTTCCAGTAATTAGCCCATAGGATTCCAGCTCCTCTGGTGGCTTTCCTGGTATGTGCAGCATAATAATATTTGCGTTTTTCCAGGCGCTGGGGAAATAGCTGAGGCGGAGCGCTGCATTGAAGATGAGTAGCAAGAATAATATTGCCTTACGAGGTAGCAGCTTTATTTTTCCGTTGTCCATCTCATCTTCACCGGGGAACCTTTTTTGTACCTTTACCTAGGTACTTGAAATTTCGGATACCTTTTACTTTACCTAGGAATATTTTTTGACATTTAACTTATACCTTACCTAGGTAAGAAAAATTAGTACCTTTCCAATAACTGTCTATAATGTGTAAAATTTTCATATTGATATCTCTTATACTTTTCAGGTTAGATGAGAATATGTCGAAATTTCATTTTATAGGTTCATTTTTATGTTAATGAAAGAGCGTCCCATCTCAGTTAACGTACTGTCGTTATTGCGCAAAGATCCTTCGGCTTTTTGTTATAACATACATTTTTCGATTTTTTTTAATGGGCATTTGAAATTTATAATATTTTACTAGATTAACTCGAAAGAACCAAAAGTCTAGTCCAAACATTGCACATTGGGCTGAACTGCCTTTTTTTTGGCATAAACTCTAAAAATAAAGATAGAAAGTTGAAACTTCAAATATTTGCTGTTTATATTATAAGTTAATTTCGAATTTATTTTTTTGCCGATGTGACCAGGCCACCCCCGCCACCTACATACACACATCTCCTCCGTCAGTTTCAGAGCTATCTTTACTCAACTTTGTACAAAGTTTATAGGTACTTATACGCTGTACATTCGTTGGATCAGGCCGGATCGGAAGACTATAGCATATAGCCGCGATAGGTCTTAGTGAGAAAAACTTTTTTGTTTTCAATGCAAACGTCCCGAAAAATTCGTATTTATTAGTTTTCCATGCTTTTTCATAATTCTAGCAAGTTTTATGAAAATCGGACAACTGTAGCTGCCATATAAAAGATAGGTCTAAGAAATAGTCTTAATAAGAAACACTTTTTTGTTGTTAATGCTATCGCTCCGAAACTCCATATTATTAATATTATATGCTTCCTCATAATTCTGCTAAGATTGGTCCAAATCGGTTGACTGTAGCATATGGCTGCCACAGGAACAATCGGTCGAATGAATGAAATTGTGGAATGAAAATCATTTAAAATCATCGAGCTGCAAGGGTATATAAGCTTTGGTTGAGCCGAAGTGAACGTGCCTGTATTTTTTATGTCATTAAGCTTTTAGAAACGAAATCGTATTTTTACTTAAGGGCGGTATCCACGGGTCGCCAAAAAATTTCTTGTGAAAAGGTTGATATTCCGCATATTCTTAACAGAGTCTGCTAAGCCTATGTTAATACCACGATAACACAATTTACTCTGTCGATAAACGTTTCAAAGAAACCGTGCGCTGCTCTGGCGCTGTTAAATATGCCCGCGAACTTATAAACAACAACACCTTGCAGGATTATGAATATAACATATTTAATGTGCTATTTTAATATATTTTTATTATTAAATGAAATTAGTAATAAATTAATTGTTATCATTATGACAGTTCGATGTAGTCCCGAGCAGCGGCACTTAATGAACACCTCGCACTTGGCTGCCATGGCAAAGATTTCGTTCATATTGATTGGAAAGTAATTCGCGCATTTTTGGCGATATGCCTCCGTAAAGTTGGTCAGGTCATGATAATCTTCTGGATGTACTGCTGTAGCATGTGTGACTTGGCGGCTCCGCTGAACTCGAAAATGGTATTGGGCAGCGGTCCCTGGGTGGTCACATAGCATTTGGCCACGTAGTCGGGGCCCTGTCAGGGAAACGTTAGGAAATGGGATTGATTTATAAAGTTGAAGTTTGGTTCGCCCATTTGTTACCTTGATAAAATTGGCATTGATGTAGGGCACATCCTCATTGCCCGATCCGCTTTTGCTCGGTCACCTTCAGGGGGTCATTTTAGGCTGCACTATCCGCTATACTACCGCTTGCCAGCAGTTCGCTGTCCACTGAACTGGGAGCGGGCATTTGGTTTGTGGCCGTTTTACTGTCGCGATCATTGAGCACCGGCGGCTGTTCAATGATTTTCCTTTTGGTCTGGTAGCTGTGATCGAAGACATAGTTGAGGCGAATCATATCGAACTGATTGAGGGGACTGGAGTGTGAAGTGTTTGAATGCTGGCCAAATAGATTTTAAGCTCCTCGCTTGTGGTTTGTGGTGACAGGAGACGCCACATGATGTTGCAGACCGTGCTCCGGTCCGCCGGTGTTCTCTGGCGGGCTTATCCGCCAAGTCCCGCATTTCGCTCCTCACTTTCATGGCGTTTATTAAATTCAGCTTGCCCGCCATAGAAAGTGCCATTAGGCGACGCTTTCTGCAGGAATCTTTTTTTTCATTTTTCATTTTCAATTTGGCCATTCAATTTCGCAGCACAAATTAGAATAAAAACCTATTTTGTTCACGTCACGGCAAAAAAGAGGCGTTAACAGCACTTAAAGCACTTAACAGCACTTGAACAAGACGTAGTGTAAAGACGTAGTAAACGTAAGAATTTCTCGCGATTGGTAGAAACCGAATTTAAAACGGCCACACACAAAAATTCCTTAGCAGTTTTTTTTATATGGAGTTTTTCATTTCGCGGCCGTTTTCGTAGCCATGGACAGCGCCCTTTAGGGAAGACATTTATTTAACGGAAATAATATTAAGATTATGTAAATATTAAAAAATAATTTTGGACTTTTTGCCAAAAAAAATGGGAATTCCGCCCAATGTGCATTGGTTGAAGGACCTGTTTTCGAGAAATCACGAAAAAACCTATACACAAAGTAACTTTAGAAAAGTGTTAAAATCTTCAGATTTCGTTGGTTGTTTGAAAAAAAGTTTCTTAAAATTAATAAATTAAATAAACGAATAAGTTACCTCATTAATCTTTCATACACAAATTTTCAATACCGTGCCGGGACACTTAACTCCCACTGGCATCTCCTCCCATCTTCTGTTCTCCCTTTACTCCCTTCATCCTCCTTCTACCAGCTCCCCTTCTTCGCTTCGTTTTCTAAGATGAGAATATCTTAGTTTTGGATTGTCGATTTGATTGAATTGTTATAGTTATTGCTTATTGAATCCATGTACCATCCCCACCCAATTAATCTGGGTGAAGATAGCTAAAAACACGGATAATACACAGCAAGGCCACATTCTGACGATCTTAATAGAACCGCTTATACTATTCAACAGTCATCCTGGATATTCAACAAGCTTTTGATTGCATATCTGCAGGTGCAATAGTCAATGGATTAAAAAGCCAGCACAGCAGTTTTTCTTTATTTATCGATCCACTAAAGGTTTGTTAAAGTTCGGATGAATGGTATTGAAGTTATAAGCAGAAGAAAGTTCGCTGCGGCAGCCCTATAAATGAAGTTCCCTGTACCAAAACAAACTTCAAGACGTTTTGCATATGCAGTTGTTGAACGTAATTTATTTTTGGAATGTGCTCTTTAAGTATCATAAATGTATTTACATAAATTTTTGTGAAGTTTTACAACATTTGTTATTATAAGACTTTCACTGAAGCCGAGACTAAGTAGCTTCAATGAAAGCCTTAACCAGCCCATTTTATGTAGTATTTTGTTCGTTTTTATAAGGTGACACACATATTTGTTATATACCCATTACATTGTGCATTAGAAGTTGATCTTATTCAATTAAATCAAATATAATATTATAGAATCGTGTTGACAAAATTGTGTAGTTATCGTGGTCGTAGGCTTTTTGCGGTTTCAAGCGTCTTTAGTTGAGTTCCTTTTGTCCCTTGCTGGCGGCTGGATAATCCTTGGCATCAACACTACGCTTGCCCAGTCGTGGACCAAACCATAGGCCAGACGAAGCGCTGGGTCCGGTGCGCTTGTCCAAGGCCTGTTGCAGGGCCATCAGGTGGGCCCACTTCCGCAATTCGGCATCACTGCGACCTATGCGCGGAAAAACAATCAGACCAGCGCGTTTTTGATACTCTGCGTCATGCCAAATCCACAAAAAAAAAATTAGCCCTAATCGTCTCCACTCAACGCCTACTCACCCTCATAATCCTCCTGGGAGCCATCACCATAAATGCCCTCAAATGCGGCCGCATCGTTGGCCTCGCGAAGACTGTTGACCAGGCTGGGATCGCCGCGTCCCACTCGTGGGAAAGCATAAAGTCCCATGTTGGCTCCACGACGATTCTTGGTGTCATGGTCCAGTCCTGTGCATACATACAATGGAAACCATGTAAGTCAACCGGGATTAATGCAATTCACAAAAAGACGGGGCAGGATTAATATTTAGATAAAAACGTGGGCGAAAATGTAATGGAAAATTCATGCAAATGCCTGAGGCGTTCTACCCAATTAACGCTTGGTTTTTGTGACAATTTAAAATAATAAAACGCTTGACAAATATGCACTTTGAGCATTCGAGATGAGGAAACATGTGAAATTATTTTGAAAAATTTTAAAAAGTTGTAAACGTAGAGCCAGTTTTACCTTTATCTTTCGAACGTCCTGCAAAATATTGATACATATTAATAATATTTGCTTAAATAAATGCCAACTGAAAATGCAAAAGAAAACACAGCAATATACAAATGGCTGTGACGCTCAAATGTATGCTATAGAAATTAGCATAACACAGCCCATCTGTTGGATTCTATTTGTCGTGATGTGCACCATAAGAAATATTTGAATGTATGCAAATAATAAAAAATATATGCTTAAACTTTCTCCATTCCCTAATTGGCATATTCTACCTCAAGATTCTCTTGTTCTGTTTGAACTTAAGCTTAAGTGGTTTTAAAAACACACACAAATTGACATTTACTCTGGAGCTTAGCTGGGATGGAGACAAATAGAAGTAATCTGTCGTCTGACTATCAAAGCATCTTAGTTGTTCTGTGGTCTTGGTAACACACAGTGAAATCAAATCAAATCAAGAATTATTAGCGGAGATTTAAAAACGTACTAACATAAGTCAGTATTACACTGAGAGAAAAAACATATGGCAGAGGAAAATAAGGGACGAAGTGGACTTCGCGAAAGCTAAAATAAACTGGGAATTTAATGTACAGGGACTATTCCGGAAACTTATGGAACCATGTAATTTTTTTTAGTCTATAGCTGTGCATATATAACTAATTCGTATCAGTGATCATTCCACCAAGTTGGAAAACGATGAGACCCAGGGGCATACTTCTTTTTACTTTAATACTTCTAGCCAATCATTGATTACAATAAAGAAACGATATAAATAGTTTGTATAAATGAGAAATCACCCATGTTTAAATAGTTTAAATAATAAACTTTGTACCGACATTTTTAATATAAATAGTGTATCAGTATTAGTTCGGTTGGGGGGTTCATGAAGGTTTAAAGCCGCCGGTTCGGTTCGTAACAAGGATTTTGGAGCTTAACGAGTCGTAGTGATGGTTCGGTAGAGTCGCTCAATATCTTATCAGGCCTATCAATATACTTTATACTACATTATAAGTCTTAATCTTAATATAAATGTTCTTGTCATATAAAACAACTTAGAAGCCGAATTCCGTTCCACAAACGGTTACTTTCATATTGTAGCATACATGCACTTAATATATTTTTCTATACCTTTCAGAATGGCAGAGTTAATAGCTAGGGGTTTCATTTGAAATTTATATTTGTTCTAAACCTAAACAAATTTTTGCGAAGCCGACAACTGATAATCATTACTCTTAGAGTAAAAATGGTATGTAACAGGTAGAAGGAAACATTTGCGATCTTAACTCTGTTAAACCTGTGTATGCACCGGGTGTACTGATGTACTTTGTAAAAAAATCATAAATTTATTGAATTGTCTCTTGAGTCATCCTCTTTCCCTGTGTTGTGGAAGGAATCTTTTTTCATTCCTCTCCATAAAAGAGGTAATAAGTCTGATGTTGAGAATTATAGGGGTGTTTCCAAGTTGTCTGCAATTCTTAAAGCTTTTGAGAGAATTATGACATCTCAACTGCAACATTTATGTAGTTCGATTATTTCACCCTTTCAACCAGTAACTTATTAGAGCTTACATCATTAGTGATCAAAGGGTTCTTATTGAGGATGCAAACTGACGTCAATTATACTGACTTTAGTAATTCTTTTGATTGTGTTAATCACTCCTTGTTGCTTCATAAGCTGAGATTAATTGGTTTTCCAACTAACCTTCTTGGTTCTCAATATATATTCTTGATCAGCATCAACAGCCGAGTCTATATAGCCAAGTCCGTCAGTCTGTCTGATTGAACACCTATATCTCAGAGACTAGAACAGCTAGAGCAACCAAATTTGAAATGTAGACTCATATTGTCTGCACGCAAATCAAGTTTATTTCAAATTTTTGCCACGCCCACCCCCACAATAAAAAATTTGGAATAACTCCCACAATTTTTAAGATTCGCTGTATATCGAAGTCGGTTAGAGCCGACTTTAACTTACGCTCTCGTTCTATATATTTTTAGTCCACTTTTTTGTAGGCTTAGGCCACCAAAAGTTAGGTTTTCTGAGGGAATTCTTTTGGATTTTCGGCCCTGTTCAGAATTCCAAATCGGTTTTCGTGTAAACATTTGAATAAAGAATTTAAATTTAGCAATGCTAAGTTCGTTTGTTCTTCGATTGGGCTTTGGTTTGTGAACTAATGTTGGAAAAACCAACGATTATACTAAAAGCGACATGATTCAAAACAGGTCAGATTACTTATGTTTAGAACGCGGATTTTGCATTTTTTAGTTGAGCTTTAACCTAGTAGAACAGGATGAATGTGTTTCTAACCCATTAAAGGCTGCCCATAGATCGGCTCGTACGATTTTAATGAAAGTTTGAAATGTGTGCCTGAAAGACCATAGAAGTTGATAGAAAAAAGAGACAAAATTATACCTGCGCGTACTCCTGAGAAATAACATGGGCATTTCAATAACCGACAGGCAAAAATGTGACTATCTTACTTTCGCTTTTAAAAATACCGCTGCTGTGTTGGCGCGCAAGTGCAAAGGAGCGATACGGTGCCCATGGTCGGCATTCGCGCAAAATGTCTATCAAAGGAAAACCTATTCGAATCAGCTATAAGTATTGGTGTTTGACGTGGACAGAAGGCTACTTGCACTAGTTCATTCCATACGCTGGAGCATCGGAACAGAAGGACCCAGGATACGGGCTGGGAGAAAGGGTTGTCCTATCACTTTTGTCGCATCTGGAGGACCGAGCCCAAGCACACTGTTACGTTTGATTTTTTTACAAGTCGCAAACTAATGAATCGTTTGTCAAACGATGAATTTTTCATGCTCCATTGATGAATTTAACGGAACGTCTGACTTTTGTTACGATAGGAACAATTCTTCGGCTCCACAGATGTTTATATACCCTTGTAGCTTGTATAAGTAATATAAGTTAAGGAATTAAATGATTTTCGTCGAGCATTCTTAGCTGAGTTATTTCCCAAACTCAGCAATAAGATGGCGCCTCTACTTTGACCATTTGTTTGCCAGTTTGTTATATGGCAGCTATACGATATATTCAACCGATTTTGACCAAACTCCCCAAAATTAAGTGGAAACTGATAATATTCACTAGTGGAAGGTATAAAGACGATATCATTGAGAACAAAAAAGTTTTTCTCACTAGAACTACTTTTCGACCGAAAGTTCCTATGGCAGCTATATGCTATAGTCATCCGATTTGGATCATACTTGGCAAAATTGAGTGGTAGCATATATTATTGATCAGTAACAAGT
The DNA here is from genome assembly GCA_037044535.1 of Lordiphosa magnipectinata. Taxonomy (NCBI): domain Eukaryota; kingdom Metazoa; phylum Arthropoda; class Insecta; order Diptera; family Drosophilidae; genus Lordiphosa; species Lordiphosa magnipectinata. The sequence continues at coordinate 250,475 of JBAMBO010000979.1, forward strand.
TTGGGAGCGATAGCATTAAAAACGAAACCGTTTTTCATACTAAGTAACTTTTTCAGAACAATCTTTTGTATGGCAGCTATACCATATAATTGTCCGATTTCAATAAGACTTGGTTAAATTATGTAAGAGCATAGAAAACTAATAAATACGAGGTTTGGGGACGTTTGCTTTAAAGACAAAAAAGTTTTTCTCATTAAAACAACTTTTTCGACCGATCGTTCCTATGGCAGCTATATGCTATAGTCATCCGATCCGGCCGGTTCCGACAAATGTGCAGCGTATTTGTGCCAAAAGGCTTCGTGCAAAGTTTGGTTAAGATAGCTTTAAAACTGACGGTGGAGATATCATAGAAACAGACGGACAGACAGACGGTCATAGCTATATCAACTCAGATCGTCATGCTGATCAAGAATAGATATACTTTGTATACCTTCTATGCGTTACAAACATCTGGACAATTTTAATATACCCTCTACAAGGGTATAAAAAACATGAAACTATGATCTCTAGATTTCGAACGCAGTCAGAATGTAGATTTAAAAAGTTATTAAATGAAACCTTATTCACCTCAATAGACCTGTTTATTCGACAGATGTGTCAATTTTTTTAAAATATCGTTAATATTGATTTATTTTACAACAAAATATCCATATCGAAATCATACTTTTTCAATTTCTGTCAACCCTAGTTTGGATCATTATCGGTTTTATATATATCTTTCTACAAGCGCTATACAAATCGATGAACTAAAGCGAACCGAACCGAACCGTTTTGTTTTGTAGTTTTTGGCTCCGATTTTTCTAGTTTTTATATAAGCAAATAACCCAAAATTTGTGGCTCAAGTATTTTCCACGATTTCCATTTTTATTCAACTCACCTGCATCACTGAATTTGGCCAACAGAACAAATAGCAAAATAACATAGGCTACATTATCAAGACCCAACAGCGACTTCATGTTTAGTTCGTTAATAGTCTGTACTGTCCCAACACACAAAAACACAGCCTTTGGACAAATTATTAATTTTAAGCTGGTGCACAAAAATTAGTTCCTTTGTTTCTATTTCTGTTTTTGCCGCCAGATGATTACTTTTGCACGTTCACTGATATTATGCTGGCTACTGGACTGAGTTCACGTCCTTTTATATGCATACAGCAGGCAGCAGACAGCAAGGAGGGGCGGGCAGGAAGAACCAAGCAATAGGGAGCTGGCTGAGAACAAAAAAAACCAATACAGTCAAATATGTTGCTGGCAACAGGTGTCCCAGTGGGCCCAGGCAACATGTTGCTGTACACTTGTTGCTTACGCTTTGAAATTCGTTTTTATTGCTCTCACGCTTACACATTTACTTATTTAGTGAAAATTCCAATCTATAGCCAGCCGGATATCATGCGTCCTGTAACAGTGGACTTGCCACGATCCCCACCAGCTGCTGCACTGCTTTGGCCCACCTTGATGGCAGGTTTCAGAGGTGCTGGGGCGGTGGGAGGTTTTGATTCCTTTTCGTCACCCGATTTTTTATCCTTATCATCGCCAGGTTTCATCGAAGCATCGGGCTTAGCTTCACCTGGCTTAGTCTCAGAAGGCTTGGAATCGCCTGGCTTGCCATTGGATCCCTTTTTATCGTCTGGCTTCTGGTCTTGTCCACTCTTTTTGTCATCGGGCTTAGCCGCCTGACTGGCCCCACTGCTAGTCTCATTGGCCGCCTTGGTGGCTCCCGCGGTGGCTGCTGCTGCTGCAGTGGTTGTGGTCTTGGCATCTGGCTTAGCATCTGCGGGCGCAGAAGGTGCTGCACTCTTGGCTGCTCCCCCTGTTGAGGGCGGTTTGGCGGCCTCACTCTTGGCAGCCTCCTCCTTTTTGATGACAGCTTCGGGTTTTGGACCAGATTCTGCTGGCTTGGGGGCTGCAGGTTTGGTATCTGCAGGTGGTTTGGCAGGTGGAGCAGGAGCATTGGGCTTGCCACTGGCATCCGTTGTGGGGGGTTTGGGAGCTCCTGCAGCTGGAGGCGGTTTTTGGTCACCAGGCTTGCCAGGAGGAGCTGCTGCTGCTGGTTTAGTTTCGGGTTTCTTGTCATTGCCGTTAATGGACTTCTTATCCTGATTCTTGTCATCGGTTGGTTTCTGTTCATTAGGTTTCTTCACAGATTTCTTATCGTCTCCTGGTTTATTGTCATCCTTCTTCCCCTCAACTCCCTTCGTTTCATCCACATTCTTAACTGAGGCACGCATGGCAGCCAACATTGAAGTTGCACCTCCTGGACCTGCACTAGAAGTTGATTTTTTGGACTGTGGGATAAAATAAAAGATGGGCTTAGCTCTGAGAAAGTTATCTTAACTTTCTTAATGCTTACACCGCTGCCATCCAGTTTCTTTTCATCTTCGCCTGTTGGCGCCTCATCATCGCCCAATGACACCTCATCGGCAGCCAATTTTTTCCTCATGAACTTGACATAGGCCACTCTCGTGGCACGCGTCACATCACCCAATTTGGGATTGAATTCTGACAAATTGAAAGATAAGTTTTATATACGAAAGAGGATCTGTTATAAGCCACTTACCAATCAATTGACTCTGGTTAATTTGTAGACCCTCATTGGCCTGCTCTATGATTTTACGTCTCAGACTGCGTTGACTATGACGCTGCATGGAGGAACGTTTCGAGCCAATGGGATCTACTGTGAAGGTATTCTTCCGGGCTATGGCATTCCAATCTTTGTCACTGTATTTAAAAATAAATTAATATAGTTCTTCACTTAATACAAACAAGCCCGGCTGGTCGTTGTCAGCCCTTTCAAAGGCAATAGGTTCGTGGAGTAGCTGCTTTTATTCATCAATTAAAATAGTTTTAAGTTGACAAAAACCTTCATCCTAAGTTAAGCCGTGAATGACCCAATACCCCTTAAAAGTTACTTTTTGAATCAAGACTGCAAGCCTATGAAATTTCTTAGAAGTTTCGGTTCGGAGGCTACAGAAACGGCTGAACGAAAAGATTTGACTTAAACCTTGATTCATAGTATCTAAAATTTTATGATGAATTGTAAAGCATGCATCAATTAGGTGAATAACAGCTTCCTTAAGTCCAGTTAGAAGAAGATCTAGTAAGCTAGAATCAACTACATTCGGTAAGATGTCGTGGGCAATGCCGGATGTGGACATACCTAAACTCTAGTTCCCAAAGCGGCTAACGGAGTCTTACAACCGAGAAATAGAAAGCTTTTGTAATAGAACTTTGTGAAAAGCTGTCAATGTGTTTAACTCATTAAACCTCTAAAATTGCCGAATTTTACTCCATGAGGGGTGTTTTTTTATACCCTTGTAGAGGGTATTTAAGTTAATAAGCTGATTTTTGGTTAATAACACTAGGCAACAATGTCTAGTTTATTGAAGGGTTGGTAGGCTTGGAAGGGTTAGTTCGAATTAATCGAAATCCAGACGTGATGGACCAATTTCGAAAACAAATTCGTGTTCAGCACAAGAAAAACAAATAGAATCACCACCAACTCTTTAATATACTGAAAAAGCCAACAAAATTTGGCCTTGTGTAATGCTAACTTTATGTATAACATGGGAGCTGGAGCAAAACCAAAAACCGAATTTTCAAATTTTGAAAAATGTTTCGATTAAAAATATTCTAAAATCAAATCCAAAAAATTTCCGCGGTTTCGTGCTTTGCGGTCAATATTTGATTACTCTGAACCAATATTTGAATCAAAAACTTGGGTTCAACGTTTCTTAAAAGCGTAATGCCTAAAAACATTTCATATTTCCAGACCGAAACGTCTCCAGAATATCAAAGACGTAGAGCGTAAGTTAAAGTCGACCTTGGGCTTGGGACTCCAATAGCCTTCCCTTATGTTAAATAACAGAGCACTAACATTATTGTTAACTTATTAACATTATGTTAATGTCCCCAAATATATAACGAAAGTTGTGGTCCTTAAGGAAAAAGGCGAAAAGTAGGCAACATATTTTTTATGAACGCCCTGTCTACCTTTGGTATACCAGCAAAGTACGTTCGACTTTGCATGATGACGTTGAGAAGCACTCAAAGCTCCGTCAAAAGAGCCTCTCCGAACCATTTGATACCAAGAAAGGATTTAGGCAGGGTGATACCCCATCGTGAGACTTCTTTAATCCACTGATGGAGTATATAATGCGCCAGTGCTCAAATGACAACAGATCGGGCTCATTTCTTTATAAAGATCTAATGCTACTCGCATACGCCGATGATATTGACACTATCGGCAAAAACGAACGGGCGGTAAGCAGGGCGTTTTCAGAGATTGAGAAGCAGTCTAAACTGATGGGCTTGGCGGTAAACGAGGACAAGAAGAAGGACAAGACGAAGTACCGTCTTGGACAATTTGTTACTATGGGGAAGTACAACTTTGAGGTTGTAGAGGATTTTGTCTGCCTCGGCACGATGATTTCCGGCGACAACCACATCAGCCTGGAGATCCTAAAAGAATTACTCTTGGAAAACGATGCTACTACGGGCTCAGTAGGGAGTTCAAGAGCAGAGCCTTTTCTCGAAGAACAAAAATAGCGCTAAACAAGTCGCTCATCATCCCAGTCCTGCAATACGGCGCAAACTCATGGACAATTCCAGCAGCGGATGAGGAGGCTCTATGGACCTTTAAAAGTTGGCGATGGATACCGCATTCAAATGAATCACGAACTGTATGAGCTCTATAGAAACAGCGGCTGCGCTGGTTAGGACATGTAATCCGGATGGATGAAGAAGCTCCAGTAAAAAGACGTACAAAGCGAAGGCGGCTGACTTTGGAGGACAAGGCAGGAGGGGTCGCCCACCACTAAGATGGGACGATCAAGTGCGGAACGACATTTCCAACCTTGGTGTGAACAACTGGTGCCAGCTCGCACAATGCAGAAGCGAGTGGAGGGCATTCATAGCAGAGGCCAAGACCGTCAAGCGGTTGTGATGTTGTGTGTGTGTGCAACATCAGGCCAATAAAGAAAAAAGAAGACCGATGCCATATACACACTCAGAAACAAGAAAGAAAGTCGGTCAAGCCCGACTATAACATACTCTGTACCCTTACACTCGCTTTTGCTCAGGAGGCAAACGGCCAGTGAACACCCCGCGCACAACGCGGTGCGCTCTCTAAGTTTCTGTCTCTCTCTCTCTTTCTCTCACGCACTAAGATTGTCTGTGTTGAACGGTTAGGGTATGTTGCTGTGGTTGTTGGTGGGGGGGTGGGTGGTGTTAACTGGCCGTTTTTTGCCCATAACTTGAGTATGGTTCATCCGATCTTTATCATTCCTTCAGCAAATCGATAAATAATTTTATTTGCAAGGTATCTCTAGAAGGAACAAACGATCTATCTCCAAAACTGTAGGAGATATGAAGTTTTTTCCAAATTGCGGAGGCGGGAGGGGGCGTGGCAAAAATTGAAAATAAACTTGATCTGCCTGCAAGTATAAGAAATATATGTCCCATACATGTCAAACCTCTATCTCTTACCATCTCTGAGATCTCTTCGTTCATACGGACGGACGGACGGACGGACGGACGGACGGACGGACGGACGGACGGACGGACGGACGGACGGACGGACGGACGGACAGACGGACATGGCTATATCGACTCGGCTGTTGATGCTGATCAAGAATATATATACTTTATAGGGTCGGAAACGATTCCTTCTCCCTGTTACATACTTTTGCACAAACTTAATATACTCTATGTACCTTCGGTACAGAGTATAAAAAGTGGAACGAATAAGTTAAGTATGAAAGCTCATGAAAAAAACTCGATTCGTTCTATTGTAAAGAAGCTGATTCTTGGAATCGAGCTAAATTCGTAATTAATTTGGTTTTTATAGACGAGGGGCGGAAGAATACGTAACTCAGCGGAGAAACAATCGTAGTTGGATCAATAAATTGGGGATAAAATAAAAATAATGTTGGGATCAAAAAATTTGTTCTTGGTTCAAGAGGTTTAATTCTTATCGAATATTCTTAATTGAAATATGAGTGTATGACAAATGGTGATATTCGTATAGCCAGGGCAGCAAGTCGTTTCATTTTTTTTTCGGAGCTCCGATTCACGGTGTTCGAACCAAACTTTTCCAATGGTTAATGTTTAAAATTTTAAGGTTCGAGATTTTTAGGGGGATTTCAAAAGAAAATCAATGAATGTGGTAAAAAGTATGTCGAATTTTGTCATATTTGGAAAAGTCAGTTTAACTTGGGCTTGAGTCGATGATTTAGAAAATCTGAAGGCTAAAATATTATTTATAATTAATCGTTTTAAACTTTGAAAGATATTGGCGAGCGTCCACATTTGGGCAATTTCTTTCTAAGTCGTCACTCTCTGAAAGCGACAAAGGAGTCATGATTAATCTTCAACATATCACAAATATATTGTTGCATAACAATTTTCATGGTACAAAATGCCAACTTAATTAGCTTTTCATATCTCCTAAGATATTACCTATAGAACAAATATTGGAAGAAGTGCAAAAAGCTCGCAAGAAAGAAAGAATACGTAGCAAAATCAAGATGGTGAGAGTACTAAAGCGTATCAGTTCGCTGTGGATCAGTTTAAAGAGATTTATTTATTAATTGTTGGGGACATAGAGCACAGCCACCAATCCTGGTCTATTGTGCCCCCCTACTTAGTTTACAACTCATCTAGCAGCCCGATTTCCTGTACAAATGACTCGATTTCCGTGGGTTCTAGGTTACTGATTAGCTTATTCTCTTCCTTTCTAAGAAGCACTTTTTTGTTGTGTTGGCCTATGCCGCAGTAGGGTTCTGGCCCTATCATTGCGGTGGCTGCACACTTCGCTTGCGTGCCAATTCTTCGGCCAATTCGTTTCCGGGGATATTGTTGTTCCTGCTACCTAGTAGGGCCAATATGTTATTTGTCTCTAAGACTAGCTTAGAGCTGAACTTTTTGCTGCTAAGTGCTTTAAGCGCTGCTTGGCTATCCAAAAGGATAGCTATTTCTCTATTATGGTAGTTCTTTCCCATATTAAGATCTACACAACGGGAGATGGCGCATACTTCGGCTTGCAAATTCTCCCATTGCCTGAGACCTTTTCGTTCCCAGTCCTGCTACTCCAAATCCAGTTCCTTGGGGCGTCAAGGACCCGTCTGTATATCACAGAATTGTGTGTGGTCGCATTTTAAGAGATACTTAAAAACTACCTAACTGCTTTTGCCATATCTCAATCTAGGTTAATGAAAGTAAAAAAGTTTCCCGTTAATTTAACCGGAAAGTACTTTAACCTGGCTTCCAAAACTACAGCAAAATTCTGTTAAATAACAGAACACTAACATTAATGTTAACTTATTAACATTATGTTAGAAGACAGCGCATGCTGTCCCCAAATATATAACGAAAGTTGTGGTCCTTAAGGAAAAAGGGTGTGAATTTTTGGTAGCTCTTCCCCCACTTGCCTATACAGAACCGCCGGGCTTGCCCACATACGCCTTACCCCTTTTGCGTCTTCTTTCTGCCAATGACCTTGGCCAGTGAGGAGAAGATATCACGTCCACTCTCGCTCTCACTCATTTCCTGTTTCAAATTTTCCACAAAACCAATCTGGAAGTCCTTGAGTATGCGACGTTCCATTTCCTTACCCTTGGAGGAGCGGGCAGCTGTAATCAAAAGCCGATAAAATAAGAGACAAAAACAACTCGTTGTGCTTTTACCCTGTGTCTTCTTCTCTATATCCGGCACATCCCAACTGTTTTTGGTGAAAATCTCCAACAGCTCGAAACGCAGCGAGCTAATATCCTGACGCACCTCAATGATGTCATCCTCGGTGATGCCATAATCGTCCCGCTTTCTTTGCTCAGCCGTCACATACCGCCGCACCAGCAGTTTCATCACTTTGTCATGCAGTACCTGAGCCCGGTCCATGGATTTACGCTAAGAAGGGAGTAAGAGGAATGCTTGAATCTTGACGCACAACAAACAGCAGGAGCTTAATTGAAAATGATTTGGCAAATGATTTGTATTGATTGCTTGGACGAGTGATGGGGTAGGGTCGGCCACCTACCATAAAGCTTTTGGTTCGAGAGGGCCGCTTGCGTCCCAGTGTTTTTCGCAACATTTTCATATTTGGACAGAGATTGAATGGTGGTGGTATGGTACCGCCATCTTCAAAGTAACTCATCCACAACTGAGAGCGGGCAAACTTCCATTCGGTGTCGGCACGTTCCGATATAATTTGATACGAGTTGGACATCATGGCAATCAGCATGTTGAGCAACACAATGATGTTGATTACCGAATAGGAGCCGAACATTAGTAGAGCCCAAAATCGGGTAAAACTCTTAATGCCAGCCAGATCGAAGGAAACCAAATCCACCAAACCAAAGGAGGCCCAGAACAGAGACTGCGAGGTTTCAAATAAACTGGAAAGAGGGAAAAACTATTTATAGATACGGAACAGCTGAACAATAGGAAGCAAACCCGAACCCACTTGGAGAAACGTCGCCATATGGTACAAGCCTTTTCCTGATCATCAAAATCCGCCACATCCGGATGCAAATGATAGCATTTGTTCTTCTCCAATTCCGCATAATACCACAGCAACTGATTGAGTCCACAGCCAAAGGCGAACAGAACCAGCGTGTAGATAAAGAAGAACTTTATAATATCAATAATCATGCGTCCCAATGAGACCTGCAGTGGACCCAAATGCGGATTGATGGAGAAAATGTGGACCAGTTTCAAATATGAAAAGACCATGCCAGCCGCAAAAGCTCCCTCCGAAAGTAGCATGGGATCAAAGGGATGCCAATGCTCGCGCGGAAAATAGGGATCAATGTTTCGGAACCAAAGATCGCGCTTTAAATTAAAGAAAATTGCAAATTATCTTTAGATCAGCCAGCTTTCCCATTTCCCCACTCACATGGACTATCACCCAAGCAGTGGCTCTGCACAATATCCAAGTCACATAAAACATGTTCGATATATAATCCACAATATTCCATAGATCCATTATATACTCGAATAGACCATCCGAATACAACGACTTGAGCTCCTCTAATATCAAGGCCCCAATATACATAATAATCGCCAGTTCAATGGGTCCTGGTAGAGAGCCACGTTCGTGTTTGCGCCAATCCTCCAACATGGTCAGCATCCAGGGAAAAGCCAACAGTTCAAAGGTGATTTGTACCACTCGCAGTGAGGCTGCGCCCAACAGCACTGAGAATTGGAGCAGAGCGTTAAAGAGATTTCAATTGGGTTGTCCCAAAACTCACTCAAAAAGAACATGTAGGAGCAGGAGTGCGTTATAAACTTAACAAAAGGCTTGCGCATAAAATTGGCACCTTCCGAATCTGGAGCCAGAATATACTTCAAACTGTAGATGGGGAAACTGCAGCCCAGTTTTAACACATCCAAGAGCTGCTGAGAGGCTTGCTTTCGCCGGAAGCCCGGAAGACCATCATACCAAATGGCAGCCAACAATTGTTGCACATTCGGATGGGCCACAAACTGAAAAGAATCGAAAAATCAAAACTAGAAGAACAAGCGGGATTTGTGTGTGTGCTGAAGCTGTGATACCCTAGCAAGTGCTTGGTCTGAACCATATTTTTGAATAAAACAAAATGGCTAAGGGGGAGGGGGTGTTAACAGGTCTTTTTTGCTCATAACTTGAGTATCGTTTATCCGATCTTTATCAGTCCTTCAGCAAATCAATAAATAATATTGATTACGGCGGGGCGTGGCAAAAACTTAAAATAAACTTGATCCGCCTGCAAGTATAAAAAGTATATGTCTCAAACCTCTATCTCTTACTATCTATGAGATCTCTTCGTTCATACGGACGGACAGACGGTTAGACGGACATTGATATATCGACTCGGCTCTTGATGCTGATCAAAAATATATATACTTTATAGGGTCAGAAATGATTCCTTCATCCTGTTACATACAGACTATAAAAATTTGAAAGGATTTTTAAGAGATGACGTCACTGGTATTAAACTGAATTGGACAGTGTTGCATCCAACTTTGTTTTGAAGCCTCATCATTGGGCTTTCTTTTTCAGTATGCATCATTTCGCTGAAGTGTAAAAAACATACTTTTTGTGTGCTCCGAATATGTCAACTTTCGTGCCAACAAAACACAATTTGCGGGAAAGTTTACATTTCATTACGATAACACCAACTGCAAAAAATCACTCGGGCCGCCCGGCCAGACCTCAAAATCGTCGCCAAAGCCGAATATTCACGGTCATGCTCTGTATTTGGAGGGACCGATTCGGCGTGTGTCTCGTACTACGAGCTGCTACAACCGTTTAAAACCATCACAGGGCAACTTTCCCAAATTCAATTTATGCGTTTGAGCCGAGCATTGAAGCAAAAACGGCCAGAACACCGTCAAAAGCACGACAAGGTAATTTTGCAACATGACACCGCTCCACCGCATACCTTGAAACGCTGAAATGGACCGTCGCGGCGGCCGCTCGACGTGCCGTATAGCCCAGACATTGCCCCTTCCGACTACTATTTGTTCTCGTCAATGACGCATGCCCTTGAGGATCAGCACTTTCGCTCGGAGTTCGTCACACAACTACAAAATTGGATCGATTCGTGGATCGCATCAAAAAACGCACCGTTTTTACTAGATGATATCCGTAAATTGCTAGAAAGATGGGGACTTTGTAAAAAAGCGTGAAACTTGAAAAAAAAAAGATCCTTTAAAACATGTTTGTGCAGTTGATGGAGATTCCAAGTGTATGGAGCGTAGACTTCTACACAGAAAAAAAATCCGAGATATTCGGGCAAAAATCAAACCCAAACGATGTCGGTCAAGCCCGGACCGGGTACGGATTTTTCAATCCCGAAATTCTTGTCTTGATCCCGTTTCTAGCTCGGGAGTGCATGACTTTAGCCTGAAATCGGATTATTGCAACAACACACGGATTCGATTTTGTTGTTATTCGAGCTCGATTTGTCATCCTGGTCATCCGTGGTATTTATGCGGTTCATATTGTCTTAATCATGGTTATATAGTAATGTGTGGGGATTTGCGGTCTTGAAAAGCAGTTTCTTGAGTTTCTGCGGTTTTATTACCATGGAGATCCCTTAGCTGGGGACTGTACTTATGCATTGATCCTGGCATGATTTTTCACTTGATTGGCATTAACCTTTTTCACTATTACTTTTTTTGATCCTCTTTAATATTATTTCGCGATTTAATAAGTCGCTCGTCACGGTAAATAGGTTTAAATAACTTGAGAACCACACATTCTGTGGCAGCTTAAAACCAAGAGCTGTGGCTCACGAGCCGTGAGCGGTTTGATGGCTCACGGCTCACCAGCTGTACCTCACAGCTCAGAGCCGAGTGTTCTGGCTCACGAGCCGAGAGCCGTTTGATGGCCCCGGCTCACGAGCTGTAGCTTACAGCTCAGAGCCAAGAGCCGAGTGTCGAGAGCTGAGAGCGGGAGCTGGCTCCCGAGAGCTACGAGCAAAGAGCGATTCCGAACCCTGGTCTAAGCTACAACTTTGTTCTGTATTTCTTGTTTAAATTTGTAACGGGTTCTAAGATGAAGTTAAAAAACTGTAAAAGAGTTTGTAATTTGGATTATGAATATGAAATTTTTTTGATATGCTACTAAGAAATGTTTTGTAGACCAAGCCAAGAGCTGTTGCACTTTGGCAAAGATTTAAAAGCAAAATTAAAAATAGTTTACGAGATATGGAATCGTAAATCCTACTCTGAAGCTAAAAAGTTCAAAGTGCAATTAAAAGAAAACTGCAGCTAATCGTACCAAACCCAGTCAGAGCTTTTACACTACCATCACACACTTTCAGCATTTTTTGGTCGCGTCGCAATCAACTTTGTGTCACAGGGCTATCAATCCAGAAAGTTTTAGCCGGCTCGAGGCATTACAGGCCCTGTCAAAAATATGTACATTTGTCAGAATGTACAATGTATATTGTACAGATTTGTGTCAAGCTATTATGCGAGCGTTCATAATCAAGATTAAACCCGCTGAAAATCACTATTAACATTTAAACTCGTCCAAACTTGTTTTGAAACAGTTCTGAATTGGGAAAGTATCTAACTCCATATTTTGTAGCTACAATAAAGCGTGACAATGTAGCGTGAATAATTGTAGGGATTGAAAATATTCTGAGATATTGAGATATGTTTCGAAAAAAAAGTCTAACACTCACTGTATTAAAATATCCAATCCCATATTACCTGCCTACACACCAAATCAGTATCATTATAAGAAGAAAAACTTGAATAGCCCAAATATTGTGAGTTTTTAATGAATATTTCTAATTTTTAAGAGGTTTGCTTGTATCAGCGTATTAAACGGCTAGTAAAATAGGTTAACTCGCAACTAATTTTAGGCTGATGACGACAGAAATTTAAAAAAAACCGTACAAACTTCCAGGCCTTGCAAGCACATAAAAAGTTCAACTTGTCTAGCTGATACTATGTGGTTACATACGGTCTTCTGCTTGTAGCGAATAGCCAGCTTCAAACGCTCCAATGTCTGCCGCTGTCCTGGACACCAGATTTCATGTGACGGTTCGTGATTAAAGTTCAGCATCACCTCCAGCTCCATGGAGGTACGTGCATGGTCCAACAGCGAGGTGACAAAATCCTGCACCAGTTGACGCATTTCCTGTCGAGAGTAAACAAAGAAGCAAAAGTTCGTTTACATTTGACAGCTGTCGTTGCTCCTCCATACCGTATATTCTGCACGAAATTCGGACTCCATGGCCTGTAGGCGCTTTAGTTCCCAGGACAATTGAAAGGCGGTGAGTACCGGGTCACGCGAGCTGAGCGCTATTAGCGAGCTGGCCGAAAGAGCACGATATGCATTTATACGGGACTGTGAGTGACGCAAAGAGTCGGAGGTCTGGGAGGTAACGCACTCATCGCAGCCGCACCTGCAAGCACAACACGTACCTTTAGCAAGGGAACGGACACCAACATTTGGGTAAGCCAGCAAACGTGCCAATTGACCCAACTGGCGGCTTACACTTCACTCACTTGACGTCGTGCGGCATGGGCAGGGTGGCACCACGATCCAGCAGTATTTTGAGTATCTCGTAATTGTTGCGATGTGCAGCCAAAATCAGTGGCGTTATGTCCGTGGTAAAGGTTGACTTGGCACGGTCCACCGCCTCCCAGCTCTGTCAATAGCAAACGGACTTAGGTTGGTTGTACTTAACTCGACTTTGTTACGAAACTCACATAGGGTTGACCCTCCTTGTGATGGGTCTCCTCCCACTGCAGCAACTCCTCTACCGCCTCGACATACTCCTCGGATATGGCATGGAGCAAAGCATCACCGACTTCAATGTTATGCTCCAGCAGTATTACGATCAGATCAAAGTTCTCATTCTCAATGGCCGAAATGAGGGCCGAGCGATTCATGGGATCTGTGCAGTTGATGTTAAATTTGTCTGTTCCTATGTATTCCTGGAGAATCCTTTAAGAACCAAAGACAATTATGCTTAAGCCATTTGACTGTGCAGTAGCTCTTACGTCTTTACGCCTGGAAGATCGCCACGCTCGCAGGATAAAATGAAATTCTTCTCAATATCGCTAAGTATGTACTCCTCGGCCATCATTAAATCATAGTCCAGGCGGGATCCGGCCGCCTTTTCGGCATCGCTCTCGTTGGTCATGTTCGGACTTTTTTAATTATTTTGGATAAAAAAAACCACCGTCATAAATTTTCACATTTCGTTCACACTTCACCGAATATCCTTGCTCAAGGATTTAACCCTTTGATATCATGCACTGTATCCTTTAGTCGTTTCCGGCGTTGACGATGTTGAGGCACCAATTGGCCGTGGTAAACTGTCTGATTTTTGCCAGCTAAGACTTGGTATATGCCACTAATTACATTAGCGCTGGCCACAAAACTCGGTCAATGTGTAGGCAAAAAGCCAAGTCAATGGGAACGACAGGTCGCCGTACGCCTAATCACCAACAATTGACTCTCGTTCTGGGAGCATAGCAAGCAAGGTATTTGTCAAGCATAGGCAGACAGTCGGCACACACAAAACAAATTATGTTCGATTTGAGAAGCCCTAGGAGCAGTACCCACCCGTTTACTAAAATGTGATGTCTGCAAATCTTGGTTGATGTCTCTTAAATTAACAGAAAGTCGATAATTTTAAAGAAATGACGAAAGCTTAGTCATTGCTGCTTAAGTAACTTTTATATAATTAAGCCCTGCATGAACGGAGTCAAATTGCCCTTTGATAGATGTTTAAAAAACTAAGGTTCAAGTAAAACAAGTCTGAAATTGTTTTTGGTTTAGTTGGTCAGCTCAAATTCCCAGTGACTCCAAACAGATCAAGCTCAAATAAATCAAGCTAGAAACAGATCAAGCTCAAATAGATTAAAACAAGTCAGAAAATGAGTCGAACTTAAAATCTTCAGTGAAAAATCGGAACCGAAAGACTTTAAGAAAAACGGAGTGGCAAGACATTGCCAAGAGCATGGTGTGAATAACTGAAGCCTGCTCGAGCAATTAAGCGGTTCAGATATTAATATGGGGCCCAAGAAGAAGAATGCTTCATATAGAAGAAGAAATGTGTCTTTATTGGTTCCCTACCATTTTGGCGCATCTTCACTGAATCCGCTCTAACAGTTCGTATATGCCACCATTTTACTATAATTACTCAGTTTTTGGACTATTTTATAACAAAATAACAGTTAACCCAAATCAACATGGTTTTATGTCAGGTCGCTCGACCACATCTAATTTAGCGGTCTTCAGTAATTATTGCATCAATTTCTTTGACAAAAGCTGTCAAGTTGATGTTATTTACAGGGCTGCAAACCCAACAAAAATTTTCGGAACCTCCGGTTCGAAGCAAAATTTATCAACGGTTAAGATTCGGAAATTTGTGGTTCGAGGAGAGGAACCTTGGTTCGTTGCACGCTTTACCCAATATATTCAAAATTACAATACAATAAAAATACATCTGTAAGACTGAAAGATGTAGATGAATATGGAATTCCTTCATTGCTAGTGTATAAATCTTCAGTCCGATTGATTATGCTTTCTCGTATGCACTTTAATTAGTCTTTCACTCACAAAATTGAGCATCGATTGGTGTTTATTCGCCACACTTGGAACTTTTTTCACAATGATTTGATCAAAAATACATTTGACTTCTTTTGAAGGTGCCGCATTACATTTTCCTATGCCCGTCGGTCATATTTAGTTTATATTTGTGACATTCTGATTTATCAGTTCTTACATTGTATGTAAATATCGTAAATATTAAATTTGTGGTCATTGCTTCACACCTTCTCAGTCAAAACTTCTCAAACTAAATGAAATGCGCGTTTTTATTGTTATAGCTGTGTTTTCTGTCTCTTTCTGTTTCGATTCTTCTGTGCGCCCAATTTTTGGCGCGTGGCTAGTGTTGTCAATTTATTTATTTTTTCCACAAAATATCGACTGTTAAAAATGCTTAAACTTAGCAGAGATTAATTTAAAATAGCTAAACATTGTCAAATTATTAGCTAAAATTGCAGGCTCTGGCAAAACTGAATAGTTTTCGGTTTTCGAGCTTACAAAATAGCTATATCTGGTGGGAAAAAAAAGCTACATTGGCAACGCTGCGTGTGGCACACACTTCTGTTTGTATTCGGCTGACATGCTTCTGCAGTAACATGCACCGGGTTGGTTAGATTGGCGCATATGTATATGTATAAGATGAAAAATAAAAAGTTCAATACATTGTGCAGTGTTCATGGGTGTTTACATTGAATTTGTTTTACCTCTGGCTGGAAGTATTGTGGTCTATGTGTACTATAAATTACGCATACTAATGAATGTATACGTATGTACATAGGTACGCAAAAAAGTTCAGGGTTTGGTTCACAGTAAAAAAAAGCCGGAATTCCGGGCTCTGACCGGTTCGGTTCAAAACCGGCTTGCAGCCCTGGTTATTTATACAGCTTTTTCCAAGGCCGCCTTTTTAACTGATTTTTTTTTATTATTTATTTTTTTTCTAAATTTTCTAATCACCTGCCTGTTTATTAATTACGTCACCAATCTTGAGCACACTGAGGTCACTCTCCAAATGTCTTGTGCACATATACCAGGGTGCTCCCGATAGTCTGCGCAGACACCTTGACTGAAGGACACAGAGATTTCTCAGATGGGATTTCGCAGCTATTCCATATACTTGGATCCCATATCTCCAGGCAGGTGCTATAAGAGCTTTGTATATATACACCTTATTTCGGAGTGACAGCTTGTTTCTGCTAGAGAGAAGCCATCCCACTTTCTTTACTCTGCCATATATTGCCCTTACAGGCGCGTTGATATGGGTTGCGAATGTAAGGCGCTTGTCCACATATATTCCCAAGTATTTTTGTCCAGGTAAGTGACGCAATAGCTGATTGTTGAAGAATACGACTGGACATTCATCATGAGTCATCAAGTTACACTGACACATTTAGCTAAGTTAAGCTCAATCTTCCATCGTTTCGCCCATCTGCTGAGTCGATACAAATACTGTTGAACGACATCAGGGGCATGATAGATACACGAGTCTCTCGCCCTAATAGCTGTATCGTCAGCAAATGTTGCAACGAGACTTCAATGGGTATTGTTCTTCTGGTAGGCATATCACAAGTGGAGAGAGAGAGTAGAGGGTTGGTCCAAGGACACTTCCTTGAGGCACACCAGCGCGTATTACCCTCGCGCTGGAAACAGCCCCTTCCAATACTACCGAGAAGGTTCTGTACGATAGAAAGCTTCTCACAAGGGTGTATAGTTGAGGCAGTAAGATGGACCGCCGGACTTACAAAGTCAAAATAAACAACTCGCTTTCTACTCCATATGTGGCTACTTCAGGACTTCCACAGGGGAGTGCCCTTGGTTCTTAACTTTTCATTATTATACTCTGTACCGAAGGTACATAGAGTATATTAAGTTTGTGCAAAAGTATGTAACAGGGAGAAGGAATCGTTTCCGACCCTATAAAGTATATATATTCTTGATCAGCATCAACAGCCGATTCGATATAGCCATGTCCGTCTGTCCGTCTGTCTGTCTGTCTGTCTGTCCGTCCGTCCGTATGAACGAAGAGATCTCAGAGATGGTAAGAGATAGAGGTTTGACATGTATGGGGCATATATTTCTTATACTTGCAGGCAGATCAAGTTTATTTTCAATTTTTGCCACGCCCCCTCCTGCCCCCGCAATTTGGAAAAAACGTCATATCTCCTACAGTTTTTAAGATATATCGTTCGTACCTTCTAGAGATAACTTGTACACAAAATTATTTATCGATTTGCTGAAGGAATGATAAAGATCGGATGAACGATACTCAAGTTATGAGCAAAAAACGGCCAGTAAACACCCACCACCCCCCCACCCATCACCACAGCATTCTATTGAACGGCAATCTTAGTGAGAGAGAGAGAGAGAGTGAAACTTAAAGAAGTTTAGTTTGAAATTAGTAGAGTTCGCACACTTTGTAAGGAACTCCGTACTCACACTATATAAAATCTTTTGCTTATAGAAAAATTTAAAAAAAAACGAGATGGAACTCAACCTACAAAATGTGCTAACGTTTACTAACTTTTTAAGATTTTTGCATTCAGATACTACGTTTATACACACAAAATTTATCTTAATTAATGCCCTTCAAAGTATGCAAACTTTACTTAATAAAAATATCTGAATCGAACGTAGTTCAAAATATATATAGGAGAATAATTGGTACATAGAACTAAATCTATTAACAAAAAGTTAACAAGAACTACTCTTACTATAGAGGACTTCGACAGCACGGGAAACGCCTGGGATAACAACATAACACTCAGCACAGGTCCTGAGGGTGATCTGTCGTCTTGGTGGGGAACAAGCAGAGTGCAAATATTGGTCCCAAGGAGACACTCAAGCCAAATTGATGAGGTGGCCCGCGGGACGCTACCATGGACCCAGAGGTCAAAGGGATGTCATCTGTTGAGGCGTCTTCTGAGCCTGTTTGAGTCAATTCAGAGGCAAGGTTATTAGAGTGGGCCACCTGCTGGTATGCATATTGATTTGGGCGCTTAGTGGCAAAATATCCAAATCGCTACATAAAGTTGTATGCCTCACATACCAAGGAGCATCCGCGATGCACTGGAGTACTCGGATTATAGAAGATTCAAATTTCTTGACTGTAGTGCGGGATCCCCCAGGTCCATGAAGGCATGATAATAGACTTGTAATCAAGGATTTTGGATCGCAACGAAAGTCCGCTACTAGGCTTGAGAAGCCAATCGAGAAATTCTAAATGCGAGTTTTCAAAATTCAACTTTAAATGACTCAACGTCTGATTGCGAAGAAGGGAAGTTTATGAAAGCAAAAGACAACAATAAACAAATGTCAAATATAAAATCTGTAAATGATGTTATAGATTCCTTCGAAAATTTTCTACGGGAACATACATCGAAAAATGTTATAAAATTTTGGGAAAGGTCAAAAAACAAGGACTTGGAAAATATTGCCTTAACTATACTGGCTGTTCCAGCAACTTAGGTATCAGTTGAACGAGCCTTTTCAACATTTAAGTCGGATCTTTCTAATCTAAGAGCTAGTATAGATGAACATCTCCTAGAAGATATCACTTTTATTAACTTAAACTAAGCTGTTCTCAAATGTTGTGTCAGCTTATGAATTTGATAATGAAAATTACATTATTGTAATAAAGAATATTATTTTAAAAAACAAGTATTAAAAAATCGACACTATTCTTTTAGTTCAAGCGGACCAAGGTTCGAACCAAAACCTTGGGTTCACGGGTTCCAGGAACCGGTCCGCGAACCGAACCTCAGACTTTACAACGAGTTCGAACCCCCGGACCGAACCTTCTGCAAAATTTGAGAGGTTTGCAGCCTTGGTTCAGACAATAGGATTGTACATTTGAAATTTGGTTGCTCTAGATCTTCTATTCTCTGATATCTAGGTATTCATAACGACTTACGGTCAGGCGGACATGGCTATATCTACTCGGCTGTTGATGCTGATCAGGAATATATATACTTTATATGGTCGGAAATGTTTCCATCTGCCTGTTACATACATTTGCACAACTTAAGTAACCCTTTTTACTCTACAAGTATACAGGTATAAAATACATATGCTAGTTTGCTTTACTCATGCAGCAGCATTTATTCGCAATCAATTATCCTCGCAGCAGCCATTCTTGGCCAGCTGCTTTGCAATGCGGGCGGATTTAAATCTATCATTTTTGACTTGGAATGATTCTCCTCCTGAATGCGTTGAATGCGTTTGAGCATGTCATAATTAATACGCTCGCTCACCACCGAGTCTTGCCTGGAGAAGACAGAGAGAGAGAGAGAGAGAGAGTTAGATGGAAAGGTTAGTTCTACTGAAGGAAACTCCATTTAGTTATACTCACTTATAGTCTGGATGGCTTAGAACCTGTTCACGCATCCAAGTGGCTGTGGTAACCAATTCACCAGCTGCACGCTTTTGGATAAAGCACAGATACTGCTCAATAGTGCAATGTGTATCGGTGTCCACCTTCATGGATTGCAGATAGCTACGAATAAGGGGCACCAGACCAGGAAATACATTTGCCTGGAAGAAAGGGGGGAATAATACAAACAATTTTGTAAATGATACAAGAAATTCAAGGTAGTGCAAACACTTGCTCTATTTCCCATGCGCATAACTTTGTGAGTCAGTCATTTGACAAATAAACCTTAGGTTGGGAATTTGAATTTCTTAGTTTTAGTTTGATTAAATTTAATTATTGCTATAATTTCAATTTATTTTCATTTTGGTTACCGTAGCACACATTTTAATAAATGTCAAAAACTACAAATTTGTGAGTCTGTGACGTCACAATGGAATTTTTGTTTTGACAAGCGACGCATTGCACTACCTTCTATTTTTTTGTCTCATGCTCCCCACTCACCTTGCCATTGAAAATCTCACTGATGGTTAGCAGTTGAAACAGTTCGTTCTCCTCATCATCCGTATTCGTGTGATCGCTATCCAATCCATTGGTGGAGCTGCTTGTACCATTGGTTGTACCATTTATACCACCATGTCCATTCAGCTTGGTAAGCTTAGGCTCCTGATCCTCCTCCTTCTCTATGGTGCCATTACCATTGACCTTACCATTCGTCTGACTGGCCTGAGCAGCACGCTGTTCGGTAGTGTTTGAGGATTTGCGGAACCAGAATTTCTCCTTGCGACAGGCATCACGCTTCTGGGCCGTCTGCATATTCTCATCCACCTTACTGATTGGCGTAAGGAAATTCAACTGATACGAGAGAATGACACGGGTTAAGAGGACCACAAAGCATTCAATGGCCGCATTCTCGAAGTCACTAATCTGCGCCTCGCACGGGCGGAATTCCACACGCCACCCAATCGAGCTGTTTGACGGTGGCGGCTTGAAGCGCATCGTCTGCCAATTGGTGGACTGAATGTTCTCAAAGTGATCGGTATCCTCCTCGTCATTTTGGTGCACCTTCTCTCTGAGCAGGCAGAGGGTGTCCCGAATGAAGAGGTGAGCCACATGCTGGGCCAGCAAATGATCGATGCCAACCTCCACCAGACGTTGGTAGACCGCCTCATCGTAGGTCAACGGGACATCATTGTACTTGGCCCCCTCTGGTGAGAGATACGAATCGATGGAGTCATAGCGCGGCTTGGCAATGCGAAACTTTTGCTGATTCAAGGGCATCAGACCACGCTCCTCCTCTGTGCGGCAATCCATCGAGGAGCTAATGACGTTCCAGCGACAATCCGACTCGGTGAGGTAGCCTCGATAGATGGGCGAAGCGGCTGTTAGGGCCAACATGATGGGGCAGAGGGGAGCCAGTTGGTCATACAGGCGGCGAGCTTCGGTGATGTTGCTGGCCTGGAAGGTCAACTGTAGGCAACAGCAGCACGCGCCAAAGCCCGTGGCGTCCATCAGAACCACATCTGGTTCACCGGGCGGAGCACCCTCTACCGGCAGCTTGGTCTTGACATCCTTAAAGACTAAAAGAGAGCGCGTTATTGAAACTATTTAGTTTTGGCCT
Source organism: Lordiphosa magnipectinata (assembly GCA_037044535.1). NCBI lineage: Eukaryota > Metazoa > Arthropoda > Insecta > Diptera > Drosophilidae > Lordiphosa > Lordiphosa magnipectinata. The sequence continues at coordinate 271,513 of JBAMBO010000979.1, forward strand.
TGGGTTGTGGCTACTCACCATTCAGTTTTATGGACACCTTTTCGCCGCGGCGATTGCGTACGTTGCGCGTGAGCATCTTATAGCGCGGGTGATCCGGAAAGATGGCCTCATCCGGAAAGTAAAGCGAACGTGCCAAACTCAAGGGCTCTTCAGGGCGCGGCATGGCCAAGGGGTATGTAAAATTCGGTGATCCTAGGCGTGGAAAATTGGTAATGGACATGACGCATTCATCGCTGGCTAGCAGCTCGGTGACCTCCTGGCGACGATAACGCATATTTGCCTCCACCAGATTGAAGTCGGCCATTTGGCCACCAAATGGCTTGCCCGGAGCTCCCTCAATCATGAAGGCACCATATTCGCAACGCCACAGCGACTTGACTCCTTTGGGATCGGCCAGCTCTTTTTTATTTAGCTGCTCCAGCAAATCATTAGCCTTGAGTGCCACACGAGCCACCTGCTGCTCATCATCGAACTTGACAATGATGTACTCCAACTCATCGCCCCATTTGAAGAGGTCCCCCTGGCGATCCTTGAATCTGTGATAGAGATTGATGAACTGATTAACGCCGTGTTCACGAACATGATCGGCCAGCGCTTTGGTCTCCTCCCAGGAGAGTGGATCGCCCTCGGTTAGTAGACCCATTTCTGTTGCTGCTGCAAATAAAAGAAAAAATACATACAGAATCAGAGATTGGCTAGTTGTGTGATTTTGAATTTTTGGAATATGAACCTCCGCGGTGAGCGCCAAGTGATCGACTGACCGTCAAGTGAGCGGCTACTGCGCCATATTACCTTCTCCTCATCATACATAATTTGCATAATCGCTGAAATAAGTATAAACTTACTAAAGAAAGATTTTTTGGGGGCTCGAGGTACTCTTGATACCCTTGTATACAGCCATTAAAGTTTTTAAATGAGGTTTCTATGCTGTCTAGGCAAGTCTTTAAATCTGTATTAGTCATTTCTCCTATAAGTACATTCTGTAAATTTTTTATAATAAAAGAGCTTGTTTTACGCAACTCTACAAAGTCTCCGAAATCGAATTATTCAGTCTGGATGCATATCTTTGCTTTGAATTCTTTAGATGGGGTTTCTATGATGTCTAGGCATATTTTCTGCAACTCTACAAGCTCTCCAAAATCTAATTACACAGTCTGGAAGCATATCTTGGCTTTGAGTTCTTGCTCTTAGATGAGGTTTCCATAATGTCTGGGCTTGTTTCTGCTACGCTATAAAGGCTCCAGAACTAAGTTAAATATATTTATTTTGTAGATTCTTAGTCAATTTTAGCTGAATGTCGTAGTGTATAGGCTAACATTATACTTAGAATACATTTTTAATAGGAATTTATGATGTCTTCACTGTAATTCAGTCTTCATATCTAAACTACTCAGTCTAGAAGCTGAATATATATTCGTTAAGGCTGGTTTCGAACTTCACATGAACAGAAACACTTTAGAATTGTTTTGAAATCTGAATGCTTTTGCCCAGCAGTATTATTTGAATGAAGTAATGTGCCGAACTAAATTTTTATCTCATTTGGAATCCAGCCCTTACGGTTTATGTTTTTAGCATTTCTACAAAGTCTCCACAACTAATTTACGACTGCCGATGTCTGGAGTTGCATTAACAAAAGTTACTTTCGTGTAACCGTCCTCTATATAGATAGCAACTTCATTGCCATTCTCTCGTGCTCCCATATAAGCGTGTCCGATATTCCCACACACATGAAATAAATGCTACTATATAAGCTGAAGCTCATAGCAAATACCGACTCAGAGATATCCAAATGTTAAACAGTTACAAAACCTTAGATTTGGATTTAAGCCCTTACAGCTTATTTTTATTACTAATATAAATTGATGAACCATGCTTTATAATTTAAAAGTATGTACTTTTTTTGTACCTTTACCTAGGTACTCGAAATTCCGGATACCTTTTACCTTACCTAGGTATATTTTATGACATTTACCTAACCTAGGTTGGCCACATAATTAAACATGTCACCAGATATGCAAAATTCATATTTTTTGCTATATCTTGAAAACTGAGGGTGATGTAGCAAAACTGCTAACAGCATGGCTGAATGAGCATGGCGATTGTGAATACTTTTTCGTGTTGCCTTGTGTAATTATTAAAATACACATTAATTATTATTATTTGTTAATTATAGAACGGCGCTCTGCAGACGCACGTGGTCTGGTCAGATTTTCCTGTGTCTCTGCCAGTAACTGTGTGTGTGTGTGTGTTTGTGTGATTGTGGGAACCTACTGCTGCTCTCTGCTGCCTTTGCCTCTCTTTTTTTCCAGTATTTCACAATAATTCCACTTACATGCACAAAAAAATAAGTTAACAGCTCAATTTCAATTGTTTTTGCGGTAAATCTAATTGTTGGCCAGTTTTTTTTTATTATTTATAAGCACGACAACGATATTAACACAAACGAATTCTAAAAACTATGAAACGTTCCCCTACAACTGCGCGGTTATTTATGTGACATTGAGCGCGTTCACCTATCATCTAACATAAATCGTCAACCAAAAAATAAGTGTTTGGCTGCTTGTGAACGTATTTGAAAGAATTTTCAGGCAACTAAGCTATCGATAGGTTTTGTTGGCGAATATTTTGAATTTTTGACAACAGACAGCCAAAAAAAAAAAAAATGACTTCAATTTGAATGACCGTCGCACTGTGGCGCCAGTTGGTCCAGTTTGAGGTAGAATAAAAAAAAAACTAGGTAACGAATCGTTATTTATGTTGTTTATATTGATTTATATTTGCCTGCTTTATAGACTTTAATGCGGCGTTTGAAACAATAAATAGAAGAAGCTTAATGTACAAGCTCAGCAACATGTGTATTTCGTCAAAATTTTTAAAAGCCCTTCACAAGATGTACGATGAAAATTTGGCTGCGGTTTGGGATGGTTCACAACTATCAGATTGGTTTGAAAATAACGCAGGAGTAAAGCAGGGTTGCGTGATGAGTCCACTCCTGTTCTCGCTCTTTATAAACGATGTAAACGAATCGCTGCCTGGAGGAATTTATTATGGCAACAATCACATAAAGCCAAACCTTACTCTACGCTGATGACATGGTGCTTCTGGCTGACTCCGCAAGTATGCTGCAACGCATGCTGAGTCACTTAAACGACTATTGCAATATTTGGAACCTGCAGATCAACATTGAAAAATCAAAAGCACTGGTCTTTGGGGATGGCAGAGGCCGAAAAGGAGTATAAACGGTACAGAGATTGAGAGAGTCTCTTCGTACAAGTACCTAGGAGTTACACTTAGTGCAAACGGAAAATTTGAAACACATCTTAAACTAACGCTGAGTGAATCTGGCGAATGGCGCTAAACAATAACTGGGGCAGTCTGATAAGTAAACAAAATGTGTTACCGAGCGTAAAATACAAAATGTTTCAGGCAACAGCTCGGTCTATTATGTGTTACGCATCACAGGTATGGGGATACTCTAGAAAGTAGAGATGTTGCTACGGTTTTTCATCAAGAAACTGTTCAAACTGCCTAGATATAGTCCCACCTATGCAATTCACCTGGACACTGGGCTTCCAGAACTTTACTGCTATACTCTAGGCATGCATTTCCAATACATGAGAAAAGTGATGGACAAGCCGGAAACAAGATTGGTACACAAAATAACAAAAGAACTGCTCTCAAGGGAAGGGCAATGTTTTCAAGAATGGCTATAATGGAATATAATGTGATGCTAGACTTGAGGAATCACTTTTCTTGGAAGAATTTGCACGAGTCGATTTTAGAGCGTATTGCAGCGAATTCAAATGAAAAATTTATCGCAGAGGCCCAACAAAGCACAAACAGGGGGATGTACAAGCTTCTAAGCTTCTCGTTGGGTGAAGGAAATTATTTCAATGATCGCTACCACGTGAATTCAATATCACAAATTTTCAGAGCTCGATGTGATCTTCTTGCGCTGAATTGCAGAACCTACAGATTCAATACCTCAATTGAAAACGAATGCTCGCTTTGCAATAGGCATGCAAAGGAGGATACTTTCCACTTTTTGGCCGAATGCCCAATTCTAAGAGAATTGAGAGTTCTTTACTGGCAAAAGTCCACCATATCCCAATCCCAAATCATAGACATTTTGAACGGGCGAAACTGGAACACGCTCGCTGGATATATACATGAAGCATTAAAATACTGGAATCAAATCATGCTAGAAATATTTTAAAATAACTGAAGGGTAATGCCAATACATAATTGCAATTAATAAGCATTTTCAAAAAAGAGTAAATTACATATATAATATAAACTATTCTTAATAAGTAACTTTCATTATTTTGTAAATATGACTGACGGCAAAATGCCATTGTCAAACTAAAAACATAAATTAAACTACTATTTCTACTATTGATAAAAGGTTCTGTTTCGGTTCTAACATTATTTTGGTATTCGGTTCCGTATTGGTACCTTGTTATACCCTTGCAAAGGGTATTATAATTTTGCCCAGAAGTTTGCAACGCATAGAAATATTCATTTCCGACCCCATAAACTATATATATTCTTGATCAGGGCGATGAGCTGAGTCGATTGAGCTTTGTCCGTCCGTCTGTCTGTCCGTCTGTCTGTCCGTCTGTTTCTACGCAAACTAGTCTCTCAGTTTTAAAGCTATCGAGCTGAAATTTTGCACAGAGTCTTCTTTTTACTGCACGCTGCTAATATGTCGGAACCAACCGGATCGGATGACTATATCTTATAGCTGCCATAGGAACCATCGGTCAAAAAACGGGTCTTAGTGAGAAAAACTTTTTTGTTTTCAATGCTAGCGTCATAAAACTCGGCCATAAATAATATTATATGCTTTCAAACAGATTTGCAAATTTTGGTCAAAGTCGAATGACTATAACATATAGCTGCCATAGGACCGATCGGTCGGAAAATGGGTCTTAGTGAAAAAAACTTTTTTGTTTTCAATGCTAGCGTCATAAAACTCGGCTATTTTTAATATTATATGCTTTCAAACAGATTTGCAAGTTTTGGTCAAGATCGGATGACTATAACATATAGCTGCCATAGGACCGATCGGTCGGAAAATGGGTCTTAGTGAAAAAAACTTTTTTGTTGCAATGCTAGCGTCATAAAACTCAGCCATAATTAATATTATATGCTTTCAAACAGATTTGCAAATTTTGGTCAAAGTCGGATGACTATAACATATAGCTGCCATAGGACCGATCGGTCGGAAAATGTGTCTTAGTGAAAAAAACTTTTTGGTTTTCAAGTAAATCGTTCTTTAAGTCGGTGATTCTAAATATTAAACGCTTTCAAACTAATTTGAAAAAGTTGATCGACATCGGGTGACTATATCTTATGGTTGCCATAGGACCGATCGGTCGAAAATAGTTCTTAGTAAGAAATTTTTTTTGTTTTGAATGTTAGCGTCTTTGAACTCACTGATATCTAATTCTGTATGCTTTCAAATATATTCGCGAAATTTGGTCGAAATCGGATGACTATATCAAGAGGCTGCCATAGGACCGATCGGTCGGAAAATGAGTCTTAGTGAGATTAACTTTTTTGTTTTAAATTTTATCGTTCTTAAACTCGGCGATTTTTATATTTTGATATGTTTTCAAAAAGATTCGCGAATTTGGTCGAAATCAGATGATTATCTGTCGGAAAATGGGTTATAGTTAAAATTTTTTTAGATTTTTATGTAAGCGTTCTTAAACTCTGACATTTCAAAAACAGCATTTGCAAGGGTATAAAAACTTCGGCACAGACGAAGTTAGCTTGGCCTTCTCGTTTTTTATTTCAGTATAACGGTACGTACCGGTATGAACCGTTAAAATGTAAAAGAAAAATTTAGCCTAAGACCTGACAAAGTGGATAAGCAATCTAGACACATAAATACGGATGTATTCAATTGTTTTCATAAAATATTTTCAAGTTTGTATTCATTACATAATTAAAATTATATTTTTGTTATCGCTTACGCTTACTTTGGCAGTTGGAACAGCAAGAAGAGCATTTGATAGCTCCTACAATTCCCAAAACTTTGTCGACTTTATTATTTTGTTAACGTTTTAAGCTCAGAAAACCTTGATTAATGCCATTAAACTGATTTGTGAAGATACTGAACTATTTGTATTGTATCAATTATTTTCATATAAGTACATATCAATGTTACAACTGGCTAGCTCAAGGTCTTTTTTGGTTGATTATAAGCCTTAACATTTTGGAATTCCAAATTGGAATTCCCCCGCAATTTGGAAAAAACGTCATATCTCCTACAGTTTTAAAGATAGATCGTTCGTTTCTTCTAGAGATACCTTGTAAACAAAATTATTTATCGATTTGCTGAAGGAATGATAAAGATCGGATGAACGATACTCAAGTTATGTGCAAAAAACGGTCAGTTAACACCCAACACCATCCCACCCACCACCGCAGCATTCTATTGAACGGCAATCTTAGTGGAGAGAGAGAGAGAGAGAGAGAGAGAGAGAGAGAGAGTGAAACTTAGAGATGAGCGCGTATAACTCGTGAGCAAGTGCGAGCTGCGACGTTAAGGGTACAGAGTATGTTATAGTCGGGCTTGACCGACTTTCTTTCTTGTTTTTTCTCTGGAAATATGTTATTTTATTTTACAGGTTCATTTTCATGATCCAACAAGAGCGACGTATCTTAGTTGTCCTACAGGCAGTATCGTTACAGATCCTTCGGCTTACTGTTCAGACGGTATATTTTCGAATTGGATTGATCATAAACAAAAAGATGTACTTCCCATAGAGAAAACAAAATCGATTATTTTGAGGTATGACAATGTGGCTGCAAGTGCGCGAAATATGAATCGACTTCGTTTTCACTTTTCGATAAAATGTCAGAGCTAATTTCCATACTTATTTGGACTTAAACAGAAATGGATAAAATTCTTAAATAAATATTCGCCAAAATAGTTAACCAGGTAATTTTGTGGTATTATAATGTGGGACCGATAAAATGCCAGGAAAACTTTCTCAAAATTAAGTGATCGCTGTGCAGTCTAGTTGTTACGCTCACAACTGAAACTGTACCGGTACAATGTTAAGGTTCTTTTCGGTCTTTTTGGTACCAAAAATAACGGTTCTCGAATACCGGTATACAAAAAATTAAAAATATGGGTTCCAGTTCCGGTTCTGGTTCTGAGTTTTACTCGGTACTTTTCGGTATGCGGTTCCGGTTCTGGTTCCGGTTGGATTCCCTGATGGCATCTATATGATATATTCGTCAGACTTTCACCAAACTCCTCAAAGTGTGTGGAAACCGATAATATTTATTTCTGGTAAGGATAAAGATGCTACCATTGAAAACAAAAAAGTTTTTCTCACTAAAAATACTTTTCCGACCGATCGTTCCTATGGCACCTTTACTCTATAGTCATTCCGATAAATGTGCAGCCTCTTTGTACCAAAAGACTTTGTGAAAAGTTTGATTAAGGTAGCTTTTAAGCTGACGGAGGAGATCGCTTAGAAACAGACGGACAGACGGCAGACGGACATGGCTGTATCAACTCAGCTTGTCATGCTGATCAAGAATATTTATACTTTATGTTGTCGGAGCAAAAGTTTATTCCTCTATCTCTTATAGTCTCTGAGATCGACGCGTTTATACAGACAAACAGACAGACTGACAAGGCTATATCGAATCGGCTGTTGACGCTGATCAAGAATATATCTACTTTATAGGGTCGGAAATGTTTCCTTCACCCTGTTACATACTTTTGCACAACCTCCTGATCCCTTTTTAACCATTTTCAATGGGTACAGGGAATTCATTAAATTTCTTGTTTGTTTATTGTTGCCGTGGGCACCTATTCCAGTGTAGATGAGAAGACTCAAATTGTGACGGTTACCATGTACACAGCCGATAAGGATGGTTACAAATTCCGCTACATGATCAAGAATCATAAACTGAGCCCTGGTGCTCTGAAATCTGCTGCTGGCTAAGTAGCCCATTTCCTTCCTCTTCTAGAATTTTTTGTTGTACATATATAAAAGTGAAATTAAAAGTAAACAAACCACAAATTGTCATCATTTTGTTAATCTTGAAAACTGGTTATGGCTTATGGCATCTGTGCAACCAGTTCAATGCATTTCTAGCCAATATCAAGTTGCGGCATTTCATTATCATCATCTGACCATTCTGGATAGACGACTTTGCGATTGTTGCGTGATAGGATTTTAACATACCACAAATGTTGGGGAGCTTATATCAAGATATTTAGAAAAAGTAACTTCTAGTAGTTTTTTATGTATTTTATGGCAAACTTAGCAAACACGTTCCCAAACATTTTGGCCAGTTTAACATGGCGTTTATTGTTTGGCATCTTAGTCAAAGGTCGTTTGGATTTTAGTTAGTCTTTAGGAGAAGTCAAAGAACTCCATATAGATCTTGCTGCAATTTTAATTAGCAAATCTTTGACGGTTGCATTCAGCTCATAGTCACGCTAATCATGTCTTATGCATATCGAAGAGTTACGATAAGCTTTGAAATTTGGCTGTGATTGATGGATGATGCAACTATCAGAGGTGCAAGCCGCTCAAGAATTAGGGATGGTTCGGTTTAGTGGTTCACAGAGTTTTTAAACCACCGCACAGTGTTTCGTCTAGTACAAGCTACCTGGACAAAATTGATTCTTACAATTATCAAAAACAACAATGCAAAATCGTAAACAATTATGTGGAAATAGCAAAACTAAAAAGTTTCATGGAAAAGATCCGTTAATTTGTAGAAATAGCGTTCCAAAGTGCCCACATGTTATGTTGCTGCTGAATGCATTTAACATTCAAAATTTGCACGTGTTAAAAAAGCATTATATTTGGACTAAACACAGCTGGATTTATTTCAAGTAAATATGGGTGGTTCAGGTAAAGGTCAGTGCTTCTCATGGAGATAAAATTTGGGATTAAATATGTGAGGTTTTTTTTTTGTGCCGCTTAAAAGTTGTGTTTGATGCAAATTCTTCGTGTTTTCAATCTTCGGTAGAGTATAACTTTTTATGCACTCATATGCTCCGACAAAATTTTTAGTGCAGTTTGTTGGCATTGTGTGTTATAAATTTGGTGGTGTTCAAAAGTGTTCCACTACTTTTTTTTTTATTTTTACTTTTATCATACTTTCTTTATACTTTTTGTTTCCGACCGTATTTCTTATTTATAAAAATTTTTTTCTTCTTTCCATTTTTAAGCTGTCACGCCTATAAATTGTCTATAAATAAAATAAAAATTTTTCTCTTCAAAACAAAAAATAACATTTGCACAACATCTTTCTACCTGAAGTGGTTCAGTGGCCATCTACTCGAATTTGCCTATTTTTGCATGAAACTACCACAACTTCCAGAAGCCAACTGGGGATGAAGTGGGTGTTTTTCAGGGGGAGGCTCCTTTCTGATTGATCAGGACACTACAAAGATTCAATTGACATTATAAAATTGTTTTGTGCGGCTAGCTTGTTCTACACGAAACACGTTTCTTAATTTTTTTAATGACCTAATTGTTTAGTACTGGTGAAAACTTTTTATACAACAATTTTACCGAATGGACAATGAAATAGAAGTTTCAATCTTAACTTAAGTTGGTTTATATTTTTTAAGAAAAAGTATCAATTGTACAAAAAATGTCAAAAAGTCGTAAATTTTCCTATTTTGGGGCCCGATTACTTTTTTATTCTTCCCAAAATCTGCTTATTTTATTATTTGGCGTTATATTCTCTTTTCAGAATGTATTTATTTGAGTTTGTAGCTTTAGTACTTTAAGCCCCATTCGGACATCCAAAGCAACGAGAAGTTTCATACAAACATTGAGGAAAGAAGAAACAGAAATTGCAACTTCGCCACTTGAACTTTTTGCAAGTACGGAGATAAGAATTTGAATATCACCCTTAACAGTCAATGTTACGCTTAACAGCACATTTGTGGAGACTATGTAAATTGGCTGTGGGCCTTATTGTGCTTTGAGCAGCTGACGCAGCATTGAGAATGCACAATGTTAAGTCACTCTTGTTCTAACTGCATCGATCAGATGGAGTGCTTTTAGTTACAGTGTTTTTTTTTAAAAAATTATATAAAAACCATGGAAGAAAAGCAATATCGAAAGAGTCCTTTGGAAATGTTTTCGCATGAAGGAAAATTTCTTTAATTTTGGCGTTGAAAGAGCGAGATGTCATTTGCGATCTTTCCTATTTTTTCCATCGGACCACTGGGCTTGCGCTGGGGGACAGACGCAGAATTGACATTTATTGTCGTCGGGCGATCCAAACACGAATGTCTGCTAGTCCCGACAGAGCTTAAATGCCTCACGGCATATGCACACGCCGTAAACACAGGTGTGCGTCTATAATAAAACTAACTTAGTACTAGGTGGACAACCAATGTATTCCTTAGAGAAACAGTACAACTGGCTAGTAATTTGTATAGATTTTCAATAAAAATGTTCAACAAAACCCATTGCATACCTTGGGGCAGCAACAATATTGGCCGTTTTGTGAATTTTGATATAAGTACTAAATGTGGTATATATTCATTGGAAAAAATCGTAGAATTGTTTGATATAGTTTTCTTCAAAGTTAAGGAGTAGTACCTTCTGATAATATCACAGAAAGTCAAAACAAAAGTATAGGTTCCACACAAAACGCGTCTGGAAAGAGTCAAAGTAGACCTTTTTTGCAACTTTAAGCGGTAATAACTAAAAATCTCGACGTGATGGACCATTTCTGAAAACAGATTCGTGTTCAGCATACCCCAATTCCAAATTGCGCGAATCTTTTTGAGTTTAAGAAAGATATAATTAAAAATAAAAAATGTTTTTCTCACTAAGACCCATTTTCCGAAAGATCGAGCCTATGGCAGCTGTAAGATATAGTCATCCGATTTTGATCAAAATTTGCATATCGGTGTAAAAGCATAAAACATTAACAATGGCTGAGATTTTGGACGTCAACATTGAAAACAAAAAAGTTTTTCTCACTAAGAACCAGTTTTTGACCGATGGTTTTAATGGCAAAAAACCATTTCAAATAACTTGATAAGATGAACTGTATTATTTATATTCAGCTTTCTGTTTCAAATGCAACAGCGCACAAAGCTCGTTTTTGAACTTTTACAACGAACAGCTGATTCACAGCTAATAAGCTTTCACGTAAGCTTTCACAGTTAAGAGCATAGAGACATTCTCTTAAAATGTGTCCTCACCACTAGAGTTCACCACTCGCTCACATGCATCCGACAATCAAAACTTTGTTATACCACATTTCATTAACCGATATGCGGAAAGATTTTAAGTGATTAATTTAGTTAGCTGTTCCGCCTGCGCAAGCATTCAATGGGATGTTGAATGTACTTCATTATGCCATCTCGATTTAAAATAATTGACAGGGCCAATGTAGGCAATCAATCAATTAGAGGTATTAAACATAAGCCTCTTGAAAAGGCAACCTGTTATGAAAATTTCGCGTGCTGTTGCCTCTTGACTGCAATTTGTGTTGCCTACTTTTGTGCGTTGACTGTATGTCACTGCACTTGAACATAATGCTGTGCATTGGCAAAGGCATACATGTACATTAATACGCGAAAGGAGCACCGTTTGTACGTGTTCAAGTTGTTCCCTGACATGCGGAGTGCAATGCACTTCGCTGACATTTCTCTGTGTGGAAATTCGCGCGGGAATTTGTAAATTAAAGTTACTAATGCGTATTAATTAGTGAGCATACTTTTGTTAGTTCGTGCAGGTATTCCAATTCGAATGGCGTTTAACGGCTTAAGTTGAACATCAAAGAGATATAGTGGCCAGGGTGTGTGTGTCACTTATTGCCGCACATTGCTCGGAAAGTTAAAAAACTTAAATATATAAAGGCTAATTTTTGAAATTTCAATTTATATACTTGAAGAGGAGTCTTCTCTAAATATGTTTTTAACCTTTAAGTTTGATCCAAGTTGCCTTAAGAAAAAATTGTTTAATTATAAGGCTAAATGCCAAAAAAATCAACAAGAACCACGATGCAATGCACAAATGCTACTATGTACACTTAACGAAACATTGGCCTCCAAATGAACCCATCCATTTAACCACCACTCCAGCAGCTTTCGCTGGAGCACTCACTACTTACCACTCGTGCTTGAAAAATATGCGCGTATCTCTCTGCTTTGAGGGTAGAAAAAGGCTTGCCAGAGGATATTTTACTGCCCATTCTCACAAGCTGCACTTTCACTGACTTTAAGCTGGCATTGTTTAACTTTGCCTAGACCAAACTAGCAAAGTCAAGGCTTCAGCAAAATACAAATGCACCCACAAGACTTAACAATGAACTTGCATTTTTATAATACAAAAATAATGGCCTCCGTCTGTCACCCCGAGCGTTCAAGTACGGAGGCAAACACATTAAGTTTTGCAACAAAAACAGCAACCCGGGGGGAAAACAGACATATGGCAATTGAAATTGCCAAAGAAATGCAACTTAGCTATCTGAAAGAGCGCTACTCGGCTCACTGCTGTCCTTCAAGTGGCTCACAGGCCAAAACAAGTTAAACGAGCCATGACATAAACTTTGACTTAAAATGAACTCAACCGAGTGTTCCGAGTGGGTGTCAGTATGGGTAACACGTTATTTGGATTATGGAGAAAGTAGAAAAATGGTCGCACATATTTGATTTTGCCATGCAATTGTAGGAAACCGAAGCGGTCTGTCTTCATGACTATTGACTTAAAAGTCAATTGAATATAATAAAATTTTTATGTATCGCATAACCTTCAATTTAGACTTAATTGAAGCTGTACTTAACAAAATAAATAAAAATCATGTTAAGACCGAGCATAGTCTGGTTCAGAAATTTCCGGCAAAGCTTCTGCGACTTGGCGTTAGTTGCTGATGTCGAATTTTGCTTTAAACCTGCCTTTAAAATTCCCAAGCGATTATAGCAATGCTGGCATGAGGTAGCCTCTACTAATCCGTAAAAGACAGGCCAAGACTGCTGATGATTTAATCGGGTGACACGTCTATATAACACACACACAACACAAACAAAGTTAACATAAAACAAAGTCAAAAATGGCTAAGATATTTGCCATCAAACTGTTTTGCAACACATATTTACAAAGCCGGCAACCGGCATGCGGTGCAGCGCCCCCTTTAGAATTTTAAACACAATTCGAAGAAGTGAAGCTTAATAGACAATTGCCATCTATCAAATCTTCAAGATAATCTAAACACATAAACTTTTTTTTTTCAATTTCCCGAGTTTTTGGTGCATATGATCTTCACCTCCTATTTACCCGTCGATATACCCGTCTTTGTGTCAAATGATAAAATTTCTTTAGGCCGATTGACCGAAACTTCCTATTTACCCGTCTTTAATTGCCAACTAATAAATTTTCATGATATTCTGAACTAATCATAAAATTTTGCATATATCCGGATTTTTGGACCGCTTGACCTTGACTCGTCAATTTATCCGTCTACACAATACAAAAATTTTTAAAAACTTCTCAACTTATTGGACTGTTGGATCTAACCATTTTCGCGTCTACAATTGCCATGTCTCAAATCTTAATGATTCCCAAAAATCATAAAATTTTAAAAATTTCGCAAAAAAACTCAGCTTAAATAGTGATCTTGGAAATTTCGCGATTTCTTGGACAGTTCGGTCTACACTTCAAATATTTACCCGTCTACTATTGCCGTCTATTAAGTCTTCTTAATAACACTAGTTTATAGCCAAAAAGACCCATTTCTACTGAAACTATTTTTGATATGACTATTTATATATAAAGTATATATATTCTTGATCAGCATGACGAGCTGAGTTGATATAGCCCCGTCTGTCCGTCCGTCTGTTTCTGTGCTATCTCCTCAGTCACCAAAGATTGCACGAAGCCTTTTGGTACCAAAACGCTGCACATTTGTCGGAATCGGCCAGATCGGATGACTATATCATATAGCTGCCATAGGAACCATCGGACGAAGAAGTAGTTTTAGTGAGAAAAACCTTTTTCTCTTCAACGCAAACGTCCCCAATCCTCGTATTTCTGAGTTTTCTATGCTTTTACATAATTCCACCAAGTTTTATGAAAATCGGACAACTATATAGTATAGCTGCCATACAAAAGATATGTCTGAGAAAAAGTCTTAGTAGGAAAAACTTTTTTGTTTTCAATGCTATCACTCCCAAACTTGTCACTAATCAATATTATATGCACAACTCTACCAAGTTTGATCCAAATCGGATGACTATAGCATATAGCTGCCATAGGAACTATCGGTCGAAAAAGTAGTTCTAGTGAGAAAAACTTTTTTGTTTTCAATGGTAGCGTCTTTATACCTTCCAGTTGTGAATATTATCATTTTCCACACAATTTTGGGGAGCTCGGTCAAAATCGGATGAACACATCGTATAGCTGCCATATAACAAACTGGGAAGCAAATGCTCAAAGTAGTGGCTCCTTCAAGCTACAAGGGTATGTAAACTTCGGTCGAGCCGAAGTTAGCTTTCCTCTATTTGTTAAATATGAATTTTTTCATTTTTCCTGCACTTACATTTTAAGCTATACCTGATTTCATAATCGTCAAATGAATTCAAGCAGGATATGAACCGAAAGGCAATTGAATTGTCAATAATCGCACAAAATACTATTTTCGAATCGGTTAGGTAGTTTGAATAAAATAATAAAAATTATTTTTAAAAAAAATCGATTTTTTGCTCGAAAACGCAATAAATTTCGTTTCCAAACTACTAGGAAAAATAATTTAAAATTAAAAAAACTATTTTTATTTTTTCTAATTAAGAACCGCACTTCTGCGAAGAAAATAAGATATCAATAAACAAAATCTATAAATAAATACAAGAGCTGCGAGCAATTAAGTGCAGAAAAAGTGTAATTTTTGAGATTTTTTAAAAAATAAATTTTCATTTGCTTCGACTTTTGTTCTGTTCTGGAATTTTTTTTCTGATATCTTCCACTTCTAATATTCACCAAAAGAATCAGAAAATAGAAAAAAAAATTTTCTAAACATTTAAAATACCCAAATTTGACTGTTAGTTCCTTCACTTAAATTGATCCAGCTACAATATTTATTCATTGATTTTCTTCATCAATACCTTATTATCTTTGTAAAAGTGCGATTCTTAAGTCAAAAGAATAAAAATAATTTTTTGGATTTTTTCATATTTTTCCTTGGCGATTGTAAATGAAATTTCTTGCATTTTCGAGCAAAAAATCAATTTTTTTGAATTATTTTTGGTCATTGTATTCAAACTCATCAACAATCCAAACTACACTTAAAAATAGTTTCAGTAGAAATGGGTCATTTAATTTTTTTTTTTTTTAAACTAGTGTAATCTTTGGTTTTACGAAAAATTTACAAATTTCGCAATTCTTTTAACAGTTCGATCTACACCTTCTTTTTAACCGTCCACATTGCCATCCATAAAATCTTCATAATTATATTAGGTCAACCTGTGCAATCTACGCCTCTTACTTACCAAGGCCTACGCTTTCGTAAATGCTAAAATAAAATTTTCACAAATTTCGCGGTTTTTGGTCTAAGCCTCTTATATACGCGCTTTCAATTGCCATCTATCCAATCTTCATAGTTATCTTTGGTCCTTTGAAAATTTTGCTAATTTCGCGATTTTCTTGACCATTTGATCTTCTCCTTCTATTTACCCGCCGAATTACACTTCTTTATGATAATCTAAGCTCAAATGAGAATTTTTGACATTTTGCGATTTTCTTGACCATTTGTTTCACATCTCCTTTATTTACCATACGAGAGAGGTACCAGTTGATATGAACATGTTAGAGCACGTTGCTATCCCCTTTGCTACTGAGTGATTTTCACTATTTAACTGGTACCCCAAATGACTTCACCTTGTATAATTACACCATGATTTCATCCAACACAACATTTCAACACTACGTTAACTCAACACAAACAAATTTAAATTTAATAAGTGGAGATGGTAAACAAAATGCAAGTGTGAAGTACCAACCTCATCAGGGATAGCATGTTGTGTTCTATTTTCTAGTCTTGAAATTGTACTGTGTTGAAATTTGGCGATGTTCAATTGTTTCGTGATGAAATAGATTATGTTGAAATTGTTGTGTTGTAATTGAATTGTGTGTTGAATTATCTTGTGCTATAATTGTGTTGTGTTGAATTTGTTCGTGTTTAATTTGTATTGTGTTGAATTGATGTGTTAAAATTGTTTTGTGTTGAATAGACGGGGTTTTGTGTTGAATTTAATCGTGGTGTTTCATGAAATATCTATATACCCAGCAAACACTTTTTATCGCAGAAGCGATTCTTCCAGTTGGTATCGCTTCACTCTAGCTTTATCATATAGCAATCGCATTCTCATCTCCCTTCGGGAAGAAGTGTGCCACTCTGCGGCACTTCTGGGAGTAAAGAAATCGTTTCTATGGGAGATAGGAAAGTGTCTCTTCTCAGGGATAAGAAAGTGTTTTATCCTGGGGAGAAGAAAAAGTCCCTTCGAAGCATTAAGAAAAAGTGCCTTCTAAGGGATAAAAAAGCGATTCTTCCTGGCTATAAGAAAAAGTATCTGCTGGAGATACGAAATCGTTTCTTCCTGAAGATATGAATAAGTCTCTTATGTCTCTTATTGGAGGATACGATTTATTCATTTTATTATTCCGAAAATCAACAAATAGAACAAACTTTTATTTTTTATATTAGATATTTTTGCTTACTCTGCGGGGATTCAAACTCGGAGTCCTTAGTCTGAAACATGATAGAACGACATTTTAGACGGCAGCGCCACTGTGCTCATTTAAGGCAAGGCATCTAAGATGTTTCTTGTATTGAATCTTGTAATTCTCAAGTTCGAATTCTTTTCTAAGCTAATTTAAAAAGTGCATTTGAATTTTTGAAAATTGCGAAGCCGAATCAAAAGTGTCTACAGATTAAAATGAAAGGGACGCACATTTGACCTTAAATGTCTTTTAATTTGTTTATACGTTTAAATTGTTCAAATTAACATGAAACAAGGGAGAAAGTCGGTCAAGCCCGACTATAACAGACTCTGTACCAGTTCATTTGCTCCCGACTATAATATTATAATACATCCAAGGAGTCAGGCGGTTATCGAGCAATATTTTTATTATACGCTCATCTTTAAGTTTCTCTCTCTCTCCCAAGATTGTGTTTTTTTGAATACAGCGGTGGTTGGCGTGAATGGCGTGGTGGAGTGGGAGGGTGCCGGTTAACTTTTTTAGCTCATAGCTTGTGTATCGTTCATCCGATGTTTATCATTCCTTCAGCGAATCGATAAATAATTTTGATTATTAAATATCTCTAGAAGGTACAAACAATCTATCATCAAAACTGTGAGAGCTATGACGTTTTTTCCAAATTGCGGGGGCGGGAGGGGTCATGGCAAAAATTGAAAATAAACTTGATCTGCCTGCAAGTATAAGAAATATATGTACCATACTTGTCAAACCTTTATCTCTTACCATCTCTGAGATCTCTCAGACGGACAGACGCACATGGCTATATCGACTCGGCTGTTGATGCTGATCAAGAATATATACACTTTATAGGGTTGGAGATGATTCCTTCTGGCTGTTACATACTTTTGCGTACCTTTGGTACAGAGTATAAAAAATGCAAAATCAACAATTTTTAGCCAAGGTAGAAAAATGTTTCACTTAAAATTTGTTTATTTTTTTTTGTGTGTAATAGCTATTTCTGCGGATTAGGAATGATTTGTATCCAAATGAAATGAATGGATGAAAAAAAGCGAAACCAAATTTCACTAATTTATCTCTTGTATGTTGAAAATGCTTTACCTTTTATATTTTGTTGGTGTGAGTCGCCAAACTATCACCAAACTCTCCCCTTAAACTATTGGCAAACTATTTTTTGCCGAGAGAGATAAGAAACACGACAAAATGTTTGCAGGGTGATCAACCAGCCTCCTTTGTTGTGTTTGTTTGCGTTGTTTTCAGAAAAACTATGAACAAAAACATAACTTTTTCCACCTGACCTGGAGCCTGCTAATAGTTCTATGAAGGAAACATTAAAAGACTCATTAAGCTTCAATATCCTCAAAACATTTATTAGCTGCCACTCACATCAAAGTGCCTGTCAGTAGTAAGCGATGCCAGTAAAGTGGTTAATCCAGTCCAAATAGCCGGTAACGCGGGTGAAGACTGCTGGGTAGCCAGCCTGGCAGCCGTCAGCAGCACCGAAAGAGGTGACACCCACCAAACGGTTGGTATCGTGTGTAACCAATGGGCCACCGGAGTCACCACCGCAGGTCGACTTGCCGCCATCGGTGTTGATGCAAATCATGTTGTCGTGCAGGTTCCAGGTGCGGCTGCAATCCTGTTGGCTCATGATCTGAACATCGACAGCTTGCAGCCAGTCGGGCAGTGGGCTACCATTATAGGTGCCACCCCAGCCGGAGGCGACGGCCCACCAGCCGGCATAGCTCTGGTAGCGATCATTGAAGCTGGGCAGCTCTATCTTGTTGACCAGGGACCAGAAGTCCACGTGTGGAGTGCGAATGAGGGCAATGTCGTTGTGAAGGTTGCCGTTGTTGTAGTGCTCGTGACGGATGCCTACCCAATGGCTGAATTCCGGCTCCGTACGCCAGCTAGCACCATACGAGATGGTCACGGAGTTGCCACCATCCACGCAGTGAGCAGCAGTAAGTACCCAGTTGTGGCCAATGATGGAGCCACCGCACCACCAACCGTAACCGTTTCCGCTAAAGCTCACGCCTACGATGTAGGGAACTTTGCCCTGGTAGGCTGGATAGCCATTGGTAATACGACCCTCGATATCCTTAAAAGGAACCGGTTTTGCTTTCTCTAGCGTGGGCAGAGCAGTAGCTGCAGCCACAGCCAGAGCTAGAAATATGAACAATTTCATATTGAGCAACTTGAGACAGTCGTGGTTAGTGGAAAACTTCGCAGCCTTTTTATACTGACCAAAAGCAGCTTATAATGGTCGTCGAAGGGTTCTTCAAGTGCACCACACTCGCAATTTTATATCAAATCGGAGCAATTAACAGTTTTCGTCCGGCGAAGTAACCCCTTTCAAATTACGTCAATTCATCCAAAACTGCCTAGTCATTCTGATTACGTATTAGAGATAAGGCAAGATTGTTTAAATTATTAAAAATAAAAAAGGAAACGCAAATGATTAGTTCGAATACAAGATAATCAACTAGTAGCTTTCGCTCCAATGTCAACTGAAGCTAGTTCTTTAACATATCCAAACAGTCAAAAACTCAATTAAATTTTATGAGTTATTAAAAACAATATCGAGAAGTATTTGAGGAAGAAGGAAAGTTCGAGCAAAGGAAAAGCAATTAACAGTAATTCAGATAACAAAACTAACAAAACAATATGAATTTTATTGCCAAAGTAAATTACTTTTCTCTTCAACTTTGAATCGCCAGCAATTGTCACTACAGTACAGTACGCAGCTATCAGTGCAAATATCATCAAACCCATGAATGCACCCTGGGACAGAATGGAATACTGATCGGCAGAAATTAATAACGTCGTTGTCTTTGTTAGACTTGTCAAAATCAATACTCCGGGGGGCTTTGGGTGCTCTGATTTCATTTATGGCCATATTTTTGAGATTGGGTGGGTGAGGGGAGTAATAAAGGGGGGTAAAATTAATCAAAAAATCATATAGGGTATCGTTTTATAGGTGCGCTATTTCTCAAACTCAGCAATAGATGGCGCCACTACTTGGACCATTTTAGTTACGAGGTTTTAATGTGTAACTAACTTTATTGAACATAACTTAAGCTAACAATTATTGTTCGATTGCAAAGCGCGATGCTGCCGCCAGCCGCCTTGGCGGGAGCCAAGCCAGAAACTGCGCGTCAGGGATGGCGCTTGTGTTGTCGTTCTGCTACTGCGTAGGGATGGTGCACGAAGAATGGTGTGACCAGGGGTGGCCAGGGCTGCCACAGTACTCCCCTTCCAGAGACCATGTGGGAACGAATGATCTTCAAAATTAAGAATAGCTGGGATGAATGTATGTCCGGGGTGAGCATCTACAGGGACTGCACAAGTCCCAATGTGGAGGAATGCTTGCGTATACTTCTCGCTGTGATGTTTGTGTCGTAGTTGCAACGCGAGGTTGCCTCGCGTTGAGGTCGTTGCTTCGTTTGGGGATCGATAAGCAAGTTCGTCCGTTCAGGGTTGAAGTTGTAGAGTCAATAGTACTGGGTATTGTACCCCGAGTAGAGACTTTCGATTGCCACACGTTGTGGATTTTCGTGGTGCCTATCGTTAAGGACTTTCGTGGTGAGATCGAGAACTTGTAGGTAGACTCAGGCTGGCATCAATTGCCAAACAAAGAGCGTCTCGAGTCGTAGCATGTTGCTAGTGGTCGGTCAGGTGTGCGGATCGCTGTGCATGAACGTCGGCGACGATGAAAGATGCGATGAAGATCCAAATGGACAGCCTGACGTGGAATGCATTGGCTGCAGCAGAATGTGGACAGCTCGACGTGTAAGGGGCGACAGACAGGAGGTCGGTGGACAACATGCGTGGGCAGAGGTCGATGTCATGCAAGCGAAATGAGCGCTAAAGCATATGTATACATATGACCACATGCGTTGGTGTCTGTGTGTGTTCGCTGGGAGATAATGTCTGTATGTGTGAGTGTGTGCTTTGCCTGCGTCTGTATGTGTTCGTATGCAGCGCCACAGTCTGCGCCAAGGATCTTGTTTGCACGTGTCAAAGGTCCATGGCTGGTAGATGTGGGAACCGAAGGACACATATGAACGTCCATGATCGATGAACGAATGAGTCGCCGAATCGCATTTTGTTTGTAAGAACGCGGCAAAATTCGATTGATTGGAGCTGCAGACGCCGTGAGCATGTGTGTTTGTGCTCTTTCGTCGCGGCGTCAGTCGTGTGTGTGTGTGTGGGACAAAATGCCCAAAAAACATCGAGATGGCTCCGTTGCCGCTGGTGAGGATCTGGCTGGCTGCTGTTGAGGATTTGGATGGCTGTCGAAATAGCGGTCGTCTTCAGTTACCGTGTTGCTGTTTGAATTTGTTGAGCGAAAGCCGCATGTCGCATGCCACACCATTGTGGCAGCCCTGGCCACCTCTGGTCACACCATTTATCGAGCACCATCCCTGACGCGATAGCAGAACGACAACATGCGCCATCCTTGGCGCTCAGTTTCTGGCTTGGCTTCGGCCAAGCGCGGCACGCGCCGTCATCGCTCCGTTCGACTTGACGATAATTGTTAGCTTAAGTTATTATTCAATAAAGTTAGTTACATTTCAAACCACTTTAGCTAAACCATTTGTTTGCCAGTTTGTTATATGGCAGCTGTACGATATATTCAACAGATTAGATCCTTTCAAATTGTGTGAAAACCGAAAATATTCGTAACTGAAGTGAATAAAGACCATTGAAAACAAAAAAGTTTTTCTCACTCGAACTACTTTTTAGACCGATGCACAGAGTGGTTCCAGAAATAGGCCAAAAATAAAAAAATCAAAGTCAGAAATTTTGCTTTGTAAGTGACATCTCTATCTTATAAAAGACTAAGCTTTTTTATTGCGTAGTTGGTTTTGTTTCATTTTAACTGTACTCTGTAAGAATAGCTTCAAAAGAGAGAGCATAAAATTCATTGGTTACTGAAGTGTGAGCAGCATGAGATTGAAGTGCAACTTAAAAAAATTAAAACAACATTAATCAAGCAGATATTAGGGAAAATCAAAATGAAGAGTATAAATAAAGGTATTAACTTATTTTTTAAATATCTTAAATGTTCTTAATTTGTTGTGTTCTTTTTATAAAATTTTTGTTTCGTCAGTATTTTTTTCAATGTGCCATTGTCCATGTGATATAATTTCAGCTAAAGTAATAGTAATGATCCCCCCCGATTCCCCTAACTTAACTTGTTAATTAATATTAGTTGACCTTTTAAGATTCTAAATTAAAAATTTCAGCTGCCGGAAAGTGCCGGAAATTCAGTTATGTCCCAAAGACAAAGTCCGCTTGAGTTTTTTGCTACTGTTTTTTGCGGTGCAGCTGTTATTTGCGGTTCTTTGTTGTTGTTGTGTTCGTTTCTTTTTTTTTGTTGCTGCCATGTTGATATGTGTGTAACGGAATTTGTTTGCTCCCTACTACTCTTTGTGATTTTAATATTTTTATTTTTCTCATTTCATACTATTTTCGTTGATTTTGTGATAGGCTCATCTTATGAATGTGAATTTTCGCGCATGTATATATTTGATATTTGGTGCTTAGAAAATAGTACAAATGCTGAAAAGGCTAAGAGAGTATGCGATGTCCTTAAAACCGAAATTGAAATTGGTGGCTGCACTGTTGAAACGAATCAATTGGAAAAACGCATTAATTACAACTGCAAGAAAATCTCAATGTTTTGGAAAGAGTCTGGAAGAAAAAAATTATTAGTATTGGAAACTCATTCTAATTGGCTTGCACAAAAGGAATCGATGTCAGTAAGCAATAATTTAGAAGCATCTGGCTTCAGTAAGGATCGAGGACGTCCAAAAGTGAGTTTTGCAGACTCTTCAGGAAGAACAAAACGTCGACGAATAGCTGAAATCGCAGAGCTTGATGTGTCCGCTGCTGATGTTTTACGGGGTGCTTCTTAACAATCAAAAATAACGATTTCGACACCAAATATTAATGAGGTTTTGTCGCTTATGGTGGAAGCAAATTTTACAAAGCATCAATATTTGATAATAAGAAGCTTTGTGAACAGTAAAATTTCTGTCGAACTCTTTCCCAGCTACCATAACATCATAAAAGAAAAAAAGAAAAGTTACCCGGACCAAATTATTGTTGGCGAATCTCACGCCGAAGTTGAGCTTCAAAGTCTATTGGACCATACCGCAACGCGTATTCTGGAGCTACAAAGCGATGTAATCAATGAAGTCTTGGATGACAGAGAGAATAACCTTACACTCATAGGAAAATGGGGTTTTGAAGGTAGTTCAGGTGACAGTGAGTACAAGCAGAAAGTTGAGAGCAATAATATGGAAGAGAGTAACTTATTTGTTACATCATATGTCCCGCTTCAACTAATATCAAAACCAGATGGAACTCACAGCACCAATCTACTGCCGCCCAATCCGGTTTCAATTAAAAAAAGAGTCGGCTCAATTGGCCTTCGATGAAGAAATTTATTTCAAAAAGAAAATTGACATGTTATGCCCCACCAAATTCAATACAGCTCAAAAATTGATACAAATTAGACACATGTTACAACTAACTATGGTGGCTGGTAAAATTTGCAACGCCTTAACCCAAAGTTCATCAGCAAAATGCTACATATGTAGTGCGAAACCCACCGAAATGAACGATATCGAAAAATGTCTGCAAAAAAAAGTTCAAAAAGATCGGTATGAGTTTGGATTGTCACCTCTGCACGCATATATTCGATGTTTTGAATATTTTCTTCACGTATCATATAGACTTGACTTAAAAGTATGGCAAATTAGGTCCTCAGAAGGAAAAGCTGAATTTTCAAAGAGAAAACTAAATATTCAATCACAGTTTCGAGCCAAAATGGGCTTAATAGTCGACAAGCCAAAGATTAGAGGGAATGGAACCTCAAATAATGGAAACACTGCAAGACGATTTTTTAATAACTCTGTTATGTCTGCTGAAATAACTGGTCTTGATAAAGAGTTCATAGAGAGATGTTCAATACTATTGCATGCTTTGTCTTCAGGGTACAAAATTAATACAGAAAAATTTCGATCATATGCCCTGAACACTGCTAGGGAGCTGACATGAAAATATTCGTGGTACTACCTTCCAGCATCCGTTCACAAAATATTAATTCACTCTTCTGACGTCATAAAACATGCACTGGTATCTATTGGAGCGCTCTCTGAAGAAGCTGCTGAGGCAAGAATCAAAGATATTTAAAAATTCCGACTACAACACACGCGTAAAACTTCGCGTGTTTCAACAAATACGGACTTGCTTAATCGATTACTTATAAGTTCAGATACTCTTATAACGGGACAGGGTAAATTACCATCCAAGCACAAGTCTATTTTTACCAAAATCTGTTTTTAATTTACTGGATTAACTTAAAAATCTATGATTTCATCTATTTATTTAATTTTTTGTTTGTTTAAATTTTATTTAATGTAGTTTTCTAGTTTTTTATTTAATTTCTTTATTTCTATATCTTATCTTATAATGTTAAACTAAATCTTTAAATGCAAAAACAAACAAACAAAATGAAAAACTCATATAGCTAATATTAATAAAATTAATTTCTTACAAAATATGAAATGGGGTGGTAAAGGGAGTACAAGGGTTAAACCACACCCATTTTGTCAAAACCAAAGCAAAGCTTCAAGTCCATATGTTTGCTCGAAGTATTTTTGGCCACACACTCCATACAAGCTTGCCCACTGTGCGATGGTTCCTATGGCAGCGGTTTGGATTAAACTTGACAGACTTGTGTGGAAGCATATATCATTGACCCATAACAAGTTTTGGAGCGATAGCATTGAAAACAAAAAAGTTTTTCCTACTAAGACTTTTTTCCAGAACTAACTTTTGTATGGCAGCTATACTATATAGTTGTCCGATTTTCATCATACTTGGTGGAATTATGTAAAAGCATAGAAAACTGATAAATACGATATATATTTGGGGGCGTTTACATTGAAAACAAAAAAGTTTTCTCACTAAAACTAGTTTTTCGACCGATCGTTCCTATGACAACTACATGGTTCCGACAAATTTGCAGCCTATTTGTACCAAAAGACTTCGTGTAAAGTTTGGTTACGATAGCCTTAAAACTGACGGAGGAGATAGCATAGGAACAAACAGACGGACATGGCAATATCAACTCTGCTCGTCATGCTGATCAAGAATATATATACTTTATGTAGTCGGAGATGCTTCCTTCTATGCGTTGCAAACATCTGGACAATTTTAATATACCCTCTACAAGGGTATACAAAAATGGAATAAATATAGCTTTACCACACTCAGAAAAAAATATTACCTAAAACTGTTAAAAATTACTTAAAATTTATGTCCATATGAACTAAATTACAGCCAGGGAATATATGGACTTAATTTAAGGCCTCTATTACCTAAAGTTATTTTAGGCAATAAATTTGAAATATGCGGTATTTGTTAAAAAAAATATTTATAAGCTTTTCGTTAAGTGTCAAATAAATAAAAATATTTTAACGATTTACCCCTAAAATTGATCTGCATTGCCATATCCAGGTTCAATGTTTACTGTTTAAGAGGATTGTGGAAAGATACTTTTAAATTCTTTTCGACACATTTTCGACATATTTTACCTACGAAAGTTTTACTTCATTGACAAAATTCGTTGTGTTTTAAGGGAGTCTTCTAGTTAGGAAATTTTTTTTTCCATTTATTATACCCTTGTAGAGGGTTTATTAAAATTGTCGAGATGTTTGTAACGCATGGATCTCCGACCACATAAAGTATATATATTCTTGATCAGCATGACGAGCTGAGTTGATATAGCCATGTCCGTCTGTCCGTCCGTCTGTTTCTATACTATCTCCTCCGTCAGTTTTAAAGCTATCTTAACCCAACTTTGCACGACGTCTTTTGGTACAAATACGCTGCACATTTGTCGGAACCGGCCAGATCGGATGACTATAGCATATAGCTGCCATAGGAACCATTGGCCGAAAATGTTGTTTTAGTGATACAAACTTTTTTGTCTTCAACGCACATAATTCCACCAAGTTTGATAGGACAACTATATAGTATAGCTGGCATAGAAATTGGGTGTAGAAAATGTATATAGGAGGTCTTGCCAAAAATGTGTACATTTGGCCGAATGTACATATTTGTGTCTACTAATTTATATAAATCATACAAGCTACAAGGGTATAAAAACTTCGGTCGAGCCGAAGTTAGCTTTCCTCTATTTTTATACCCTTGCAAAGGGTATTATAATTTTGCCAAGAAGTTTGCAACGCATGGAAATATTCATTTCCGACCCCATAAACTATATATATTCTTGATCAGGGCGACGTGCTGAGTCGATTGAGCTTTGTCCGTCCGTCTGTCTGTCCGTCTGTCTGTCTGTCTGTCTGTCTGTCTGTCTGTCCGTCTGTTTCTACGCAAACTAGTCTCTCAGTTTTAAAGCTATCGAGCTGAAATTTTGCACAGAGTCTTCTTTTTACTGCACGCTGCTAATATGTCGGAACCGACCGGATCGGATGACTATATCTTATAGCTGCCATAGGAACTATCGGTCAAAAAATGGGTCTTAGTGAGAAAAACTTTTTTGTTTTTAATGTTAGCGGCCTTAAACTCAACCATTATTAGTATTATATGCTATCAAACAGATTTGCAAATTTTGGTCAAAATTGGATGACCATATCTTATAGCTGTCATAGGAACCATCGGTCGGAAAGTGGGTCTTAGTAAGAAAAACTTTTTGGTTTTCAATGCTAGCGTCATAAAACTCGGCCATAATTAATATTATATGTTTTCAAACAGATTTGCAAATTTTGGTCAAAATCGGATGACTATGACATATAGCTGCCATAGGACCGATCGGTCGGAAAATGGGTCTTAGTGAGAAAAACTTTTTTGTTTTCAAGTAAATCGTTCTTAAAGTCGGTGATTCTTAATATGAAACGAATTCAAACTAATTTGAAAAGTTGATCGACATCGGGTGACTATATCTTATGGTTGCCATAAGACCGATCGGTCGGAATAAGCGTTCGTAAACTCTGACATTTCAAAAACAGCATTTGCAAGGGTATAAAAACATCGGCACAGACGAAGTTAGCTTGGCCTTCTCGTTTTTTTTTTGCTTAAACGTTCTATTAGCGTCTGAAAAACATCCTGTAAAACTTTCAAGCAGCATCCGACAATATGTTTTACAACAATAATCAAAATCAATTTATTTCTCCAAACCTCGTATATGAAAAAAATGTTCATCGACCCTCGTATTTTTGAAAATTTCATGTTTTTTCTTTTTTTTATCAAAAGACTTCAATTAAAGCTATAAAATGTTCCTAATTTCTTAAGAAAATATTTTTTTTTCTTGAAAATTGTATGAGAATATAATACAAGCCTCTTTTCAGCAGGCGTACCTAAATTGAAGACGTTTCACGTCAAAAATAAAGACGAATAAATATTGTAAAAAAAAGTTTTGATTTGCATTTTGTCATAAAAAAAAATTCTAACGTCAACATCCGATTGCAGTAAATCTGTACAAATTTATGGTGAAGTGTGTGTGGGCACTCACCAGCAACAATTTCCTGTCAAACCATTTCCTTTGCCCAGGCTGTCCAATCAACATGGCGGCAGATTCAATTTTCTTGGGAAAATGCGTATGTCCCATTGGCACATTGGAAATTGCAGTTGAAATTGCAGCGGAAACAATCTTGCGGCATGAATAATGCAATTTTGATTCAAGCATTTGTGTATTGCAATTGGCTGCTTTAATGACACGAAACTAGTAGAAAATTACTTCATCAAAAGCGTAATTGTAAATTAATACGGTCCGACACTCACGCAAAGTGGGAGACAAAAAAAAAAGGGAAAGAAAGACTACGAGTTGCATGCGATATCCTTGAAGTAACCGTTTTAGCCGGCAGCTCGCCGTTAAGTAAGCTAAGAGAAGGAGACACAACAAGATTAGCACACAATCAGGAAATTTGATATGACTTCTGAGCGAAAACAGACCGCAAAAACAAAAATGGGCAGAAATGGATTTGCACAGAACATCTCCGTAATTAAAGGGTTTTTTTTTTTCGGGACGAAAACCCATTTTGTGCAATTGCCCTGTTTTGCAACTTGACCGCAATCCTCATTTCTTGTCCCTTCATCCAAACTGCATTGAAAGCTTTTCGAAATAAATTCACCACAGTAGATGACGTTGTGGTGTTGGTATTAAAACCCTTGTCAGGCCAACCATGTTACTCAGTGCGCAACTTGTCGGCCAGGCAAGCACACCTACACGACAGGAATATATTACGGAAAAATTTAGTCAGTAAACTCTGG
Source organism: Lordiphosa magnipectinata (assembly GCA_037044535.1). Classification (NCBI taxonomy): domain Eukaryota; kingdom Metazoa; phylum Arthropoda; class Insecta; order Diptera; family Drosophilidae; genus Lordiphosa; species Lordiphosa magnipectinata. Next base: position 299,550 of record JBAMBO010000979.1, read on the forward strand.
GAATAATTTGTCGCGCGTGATTTACATATGTAAACATATTTCCCCTTTCCCAAACTAATTTTTGTTTTGTACGAGATTCCTTGAACTGCAGGAGGCAGCAGCAGCAGCAGCAGCAAAGGGCAAAACTCTGACAGAAGCTGGGTAAGTGAAAGTTTCAAAGGATTGCCAGGCAAAGGGCTATATGTGTGCATGTTTTCCTGCGCTTATTTGTTTGGCCGTGCAGCCTGTTGCCTAGAGCTCTGAGAGGGTGTGCAGCTGGCAAAGTTCATTGACTATCTCACTTAAGGCGAGGGTGTGGGAGTGAATGATGAAGTCATGCTCCCCCGAGGCGTCCGAATGTCCAGGTTGTGTTTGTTTGTTTGTTTTTTTTCACTAAGTGATAAGGATAGGAAACTCGTTTTATTTTCTAAACTATACGCTTGCATTAAGATAATTAAGTTAAGAACATTAAGTGGCAGTTAAACTGATATGAAGCCATCTGAACAACAAAAACTACACTCAGAAAAAGTGGTAAATACTAAATATTGTGATTGAATTTAAAACGAATTTTTATATAAAACTTTTTAAACTGTTTTGTTAGTTTAATTTCTTCAATTAATTTTAAAAAGTCTTAAATTTTAAAACATATAATTAATAATAAAACATGTAAGAAAGTCTCCTGTCAAAATTTTTAAAAGAAAATTTCAATTTTCGCCTAATTAGCTTAATATTAAAATGAGTTTTCAATGCTACAAATGCTTACAAATTTAGGAAAATCTACATACACAAATCCGGCCAAAAATCGCGGGTACCTATATAGTAACCTATATTTAAACAACAATAGGGAAAGAAGACATCCTTGCTTCACGTTTGGTCATCATGTGTGCGAAAAGATTGTGACAGCTCACTCTCAGTTCATACTGAGGATGATGTATTACAATAGATTTTTTGCGGATTTTGTATTTTTGATCAAATAAGTCAATGTAGACGTTGTCCGAAAAAGAGTACTCAGACTGGAATCCATCTTGATACTTGCAAATAATCTTTTCTCGTTGCGCCCAAGTCTATCAATCTATTGGCAATAATACCCATCAGCGTTCCCCTATAGTTGCTAGCCTTATGATGACAGCCCTTTTCGTAAATCGGACAGATTGCGGTTTCTAGAAATGAATCATCACCACCAGGTGACACCAGGGGTGTCCAGAATGAGCTTACGGCCGCTGGAAAACAAATTCAAATGCAGAAAATACATCTCAAGCAGTGCAGGCCAAATGGAGAGGACAAAAAAGTGTGCTTGTGCTAGTGAGCGAGAGAGCTCTCCCCAGACTACAGCCGATTTACTTGCAATTCAGTGTTCACCGATTCACAAATCAAAAAAACACGACTGACTTCGGCTTCTGGTAGCTATGGCTGGCCGGCTCTGATCTCAAGCAAGAACAATTCCAAGAAATAGAAAGAGAAGCCCGATTTTTGTTTTTCGTGTGTGTGGGTGTGTGTGTGTGCTAATGCTGTCTGATCCCATCCGACCAAAAGTTCGCGAGCAAAACGCGAAGCGAATGAAAAACGAACAAAACCTTCTTTTACGAATTCGCCAGACATTTGATACTTGTGTCGCTCAGTTTGTCCTAAAATTAATTTTCTAAAAAAACTTGAATTAATTGTAAATTTTTATACATAATCTTTTTTGAAATTCATCGCCTTATCTCCCATTGCAGCTGCTTCCACGCATTTTATTTTCTTAATGAAAATGCTCTGTTTTGCATCTAAAAAGTAGTTGCTTCCTTTTGTTTGGCATTAATCCAACACTAAAATACTTAACAAATACACAAGTTATTGTGTGTTAACTTAAGACCAGGGACCGTAACGATTAAAATTTTTTGTTAAAAAAATTGAGAAATAAAAATTATTTGTTAATTTTAAAAAAAAATGGTTTTTTAATTATTAAAATTAATTTAAATAAAAAAAATCAAAAATAATTATTATATTTCAATATTTATATAAAAATTAAACCATAAGTTTTATTTTCAATTTTTATTTTAAAAATTGAAAAATAATAATTACTCTTGAATTTTTATAATATAAATCGAAAATAAAAATTTAATTAAAATATCTTTGGAACCGAAGGAGCCTGATCATATATCGACCTATATATATATCTACCTTTACCACATTTTCAGTTTTAATCGACCAAGATCTATAAAACTTGACGATTCTTTTTGAAATTGTTTATAAAATTAACAAAAAAATTTTGTGCAAAACCGCAAATTACGTTTTGCTGGGCATGTCGGGATTTAATTTCGGATTTTTTCAATTAAATCAAAAATGGCTAGTTTTCAAACCGTTCGGTTTGTAAAATAATTACCCGTATGTACATGCATTTGTACATACATATTATATATCAACTGAAAGGTATTATTGCGTAGATCATATATAGGTCGATATGTGATCAAGCTCCTTCGGTTCAAAAGATATTTGAATTCAATTTTTATTTTCAATTTATATTATTTAAAATTGACGAGTAATCATTATATTATATTTCAATTTTTAAAATAAAAATTATAAAAATTTAAACATAATAATTATTTTATTCTTATACTCTTTACCGAAGGTACATAGAGTATATTAAGTTTGTGCAAAAGTATGTAACAGGGAGAAGGAATCGTTTCCGACCCTATAAAGTATATATATTCTTGATCAGCATCAACAGCCGACTCGATATAGCCATGTCCGTCTGTCCGTCTGTCTGTCTTACCGTCTGTCCGTCCGTCCGTATGAACGTAGAGATCTCAGAGATGGTAAGAGATAGAGGTTTGACATGTATGGGGCATATATTTCTTATACTTGCAGGCAGATCAAGTTTATTTTCAATTTTTGCCACGCCCCCTCCAGCCCCCGCAATTTGGAAAAAACGTCATATCTCCTACAGTTTAGAAGATAGATCGTTCTTGTAAACAAAATTATTTATCGATTTGCTCAAGGAATGATAAAGATCGGATGAACGATACTCAAGTTATGAGCAAAAAACGGCCAGTAAACACCCCCCACCCGTCAACCCAGCATTCTATTGAACGGCAATCTTAGTGAGAGAGAGAGAGAGATAAAATAAAAAAAGAGA